>ML781066.1:956249-1022970 GCA_009831015.1 Picea engelmannii
CACCATTGACACCTGTCGATAAAAAAATTTCCAGACCATTACCAAAGTTTCCACAAAGAGATAGCCTACCAGAGGGTTTTAAGATGGCAAGATTAAATAAAGAAATACCCAGACATTTTGTATGCCAAGGCGAGAGAAAGCTCGAGCTAGGTGGTGTCATGATATTGTTCGTGAGTAGGTAGCAAATAAACCACTGATTGAAAATGGTATTTCGGGTTATGTTGCTAAAAGAACTTTGTTTCAACTTCATCGCACCAGGTGGTCTTGATTAGAAAGAATATAGACTTTGATTTTCCTACTCACAAGGAGGTGTACCTATCCTCAAGTTATGCCCATCGATGCTCTATAATCATTCAGCCTGGGGTTTTCTAATTCGACTTACATACACTTAGTGGTTTCCTCCATCGATATTCTTAAGGTTTCATGATCATGGCTTTGAATTTTATTTAAATTTTCTTAAAGAAAGAGATATTCAAATGATACCTTGGAGAATACAGTGCTAGGCATAGTAGAGAATGGAGCTACTTTTGTTAGGCAGTTTAAGAAAGATAATCCAGTGTTTGAGGTTCCAGTAAGATGGTTTTGACAAATTGTGCTAAAATTCACTGGCATGCATGTTCTAGTCTACTTGGCCTCCCAGTCCACACCATCAACTGTAGGTTTACATTTCTTTGAAAGATTGACCTTTGAGCAAAGGAAGTGCATATCTAGAGAAAGTTATGGAAAGAAGTTGGGAGAATATTTAAGATAGGTTCTCTCCATTCATAGATTTAAGCATGTTTTAACTTCTGATCCCGAGGCTTTGAAGGATGGTGCTTGTGAAAGAACTTGGCAACAAAATTGATTTGATTACATATGTTGCAGATTTGTTGGCAGAAATCGAGCAATATATTAATGTTGGGAAGAGTCAATTTTTTTTCATATCTTCATTCGAATATCTAAACAAGACATGTGGCAGAGTATTCCCATAATTCCAGATTTGTTGAGAAGAGGATAAATTGCATATGTGGCAGGGGATCAACTATTTTTTCCAATATTCTCGAAAATCAGATTGATATTTTCAGAGAACAAATCATGAGGGAGCATCTGAGTACAAGTGAAAGATAAACATGTGGCAAAGTCATACTTAAAATTTGTGGGCACCATTGTTAAAGTTGAGCATCAGTCTCAGGCACAAGAATAACAAGCAGAGGATCCCAGATTTGCCAGCAAATTGAGATATCTTGGAAACAATTTAGTTTGTTTTAGATTTTGTTATGATTTTGTTTTCCATAAAGTCAGCAAACAATTATTTATTATTTTTTCCTATTTAAGAAAGCTTTTGTAATAGAGGAAAAGGGAGAGAGGCCCGAGAGGGTAAGGCCTGAGAATAATTTGATGAGAAAGAGCTAGTTTGTGTTATTGTAAGCCCGAGGGAATCTTATTTTGTGATCGCTTCTAACATTGAAGATCTATGACAATTATTTTTATCAGATTGTGATTTCCCTTGTTTTTCACTCTGTTTTTCATCTTACTTGAACGAATTGCAACCATTGAGAATCAATGGATGCCCATGGATAATAGATTCTCAACCAGTAAATATTTTTCTATGACTGCCTACTATTTGTGTGTTTTTTTTCAAGTACCGTTACATCCATTTGACAAAGAGAATCTTGGTTTGATGGGTATTCTACTTTTCGTTTATGCCCTATTCTTCTACCCACTTTCATATAAACTCCTTATCTGATATACAATTTGATTGCCTTCGATCAACATGGTGTTTACTTGAGTCCATGCCCAATGTTGTTTTAACTGATCTGTATTTAGCCTGTTTCTCTTCTTCTTTCTCTTTCCATCTACCTGATCCACCTTCTTTCAAAACCCAAAACACATCTTTATTTATAAAATCATTGCAATAACTAAAAATGTGCTAGGCTTGACCCCATAGCAGTCTAGGGGCAACTTCTATCACTAACATCTTTTGGCGTCGTTGTCGAGGATGGAGAAACGAAGATATCTTCCTTGGGAGAATGACAACGACCATATCCGCTTCTTGATGGTGAATAGGAAGAGGGAAGATACATGACTGCACATCTTTCACCATGGCGACTCCATTGTTTTGAGATTCATAGGTGACTCCACTGGTTGAAGATCCAGGATGGCCATGGAAACTATTTTGGCTCGAAGGTATGCATTTTGTGATTTCACCAACATAGCTAGTTTTCCACATCCAGTGCCTACAATAGATGAATGGGATGACTATTTTCCCAGATTTAGAGGAAGCAATGATGATCATCCTGGTGAACATTTATTAAATTTTCATAAATGCATGCTTAAACATAATTTTGTTCACGAGGATGTCTTAATCAAGATGTTTAGATTTTCATTAGAAGAACATGCTTATGAATGGTGTCAATCTCTTCTTGTTGCTAGCATTCCTTCTTCGAAGGAGTTTCATACTGTCTTTCATCATTATTACAAAAACATTTATCCAGTTGATTTTCCTTTTGATAACTGTTGTAAAGAATTTGAATTTGATATCCAACATTCAGTTAGTATTTCTTCTGGTTGTAAGGATGTTGGTGATAGCCATACTATAGACACATTTGTCCTTTATTCAAATGTTTCTAGTAGTTTTGACTATGATATAGAGGATGATTATGTTGAGGAAGGAGAAGATGTTTGATCGTCTTCTGAATCTTCTTCTAAATCTGTTTTACAGCATGAGGCTACTCGTCCTTCTATGAAAGGCACAAAGGTTTTTGGCTCACCTATTTTTGATGAGTATTAGGATTCTGAAGATGATGGTAATTTCTATGAACAACATATCTCATCTTTTCTCTCTAAGGCTTTTGATCAACAGCTTTATCACAACAATCAAAATTTAGATTCACTCCTTGATAGTCATGGTTCAAGTGGGAGGTCCAAGAAGGTGAAAAGTCAAGGGTCACCATGTAGTTAAATAGGCCAACAAATGGAATGCTAAGACTTTAGGGATAAGTTTGAAAGAGTAAGCTTTGAGGTTCTCCATATCATGGGCTTTGTTGGATTTAAGCTTAAGGAAGGGACATAGAATTAGGTGGTCAACAAAGAAATGACAATGGATAGGTTTCAGGTTCACTCAAATTATTGGTTGATTTGGAGCACAATTACGCAGAAGGAAATTGCAAGGCAATTACAGAGAAGGAGAAATGGGTGTATTGACTTGAATTGAAAGTAATAGTGCTCTAGCATTTTCTTGGAATGGGCTACCATCCCCCTCTTGAAAGCTGCTTTTTCAAAAGTGATTTTTTAAATTAATGTTGCAGACGAAACTTGCCAAACTCAGCAAATACACAATGCAGGACTCTATACCCAACAAAGTCATGGTGATTCCCTGTCTCAACCACTAAACCACTGCCCAATGGACAAGCCGATAGAATGAAATTTTTTTCCTCGAGTCTAGTTTAAATAATAAGTTCTCTTATCTATGTACTTGGTGCAAATATTATTGTCTGGTTTACTAAGGAGGGAGCTGTTAGTTGAAATTTCCTCTGCTAAATTAAAGTATCAGTTCCATATTTCAGACATCCTCGAGCCTCAAACAATTAATAGTGCCAAGTTTGAGTAAGGCGGGTTGATCCTTTCTTATTGCTTAGCACATAGTCCATTCAGACAAAGCCCATTTTTACTGCAATAACTATTTTCAAATTTTAAATGTGAATAACAACTCATTCATCTTTGGCGTTTTACCATTGGGTATGATTATTTTGTCGGTATCTATTTAAGGTTAAAAATTAGATTTAATATCCTTAACATTTATAAATACTTTTGCAAAGCATTGCTTATTGATTTTGTTGGATGTTGACAAACATGTGCCATCTACCACAGGAATTACAAAATTCAGGAGTTGAATAAAAAATAAGGTACATTTAACCAATAAATTCAAGCATGAATGCAATATTACCTTAAAAATGTTAAGGTAAGATAAAATCAATTGTTACTAACCACATAATCACTAACAAAGAAAGACCTATATTTTAGGACATTATTTTGAAGGCCTTACATTGTTACCTACATACAGACTGCATTTCACTATCATGGGGTATACATTTATAGTCCTAGAATTGGTCTTCAGTAATTAATTCAAAACATTTAGAAACTACGCCAACCAATTTTACAAAGCAAGACCTGTACAAATTTAATTCAGCAAAGTTATAGAAGACCCCTTAATGCTGCTATAGACAACAGGAAGATATTTATTGTATCATTTTCCATAGCTATCTTGTTTTCTAAATTATTTACTCGGCCAAGGAACACCAGGACATGCTCATAAACTGACTCGGCACTTAAGTATGCTGTGTGTAATATGGCATGTAACCAGTATGACGTGACTGGTTTATCCGATTAAATGTTAGAGTTAAGTAAACAGTTAGAAAGTGTCAGTTTAATAACAATCAAGGTAGCCAATAAATAAAACATCTTGTATGTACTATTGAAATCAATGCATAATACAAAATCTTATTCATTCTCTCTTTCTCAACACTCCAACACAAATCTGCAAATCAGCAGTATAAAGACAGGATACAACATTTCAGAAGGATCATGTGGAAGACATAGAAAACAAGCCACAAGAAAGATGCACGAAGATACAAGCTTTTGCAATCAGCTACAGGAAGATTTTTAACAGTTTTTATTGAGCAGTTCAAGCATTGTTAAAAAGTTTTCCTTAGCCTCATACATATCGAGAAGATAGATGTAATTGCCTACTCAAGAGTACAGGAAAAGTGAGGGAAGCATAAACAAATTTTACTGGAGCCCTGTGTATTAATTTTACCCACAAAGATTACAAAAAATATGGAGCTCAACTTTCAATGACTCTGTTTTTGTGAGTAGAATTAAACTTGGTAACAACTAATATGTCATAGGTCATTTCCAAACATTGTTTATTTTCATGAAAGTATATGCATATTGACTACAGGAAACAACTAAAAATCTTTGGCTCCAAGTAAATGTTCAGATTCAATTTAGGGACAACAAATTGAGATTCACCACATTCAACCATGCCAAATAAATTTTGAGAATTATAAAGATAAAAAGTATATGCATATTGACAACAGGATACAACTAAAAATCTTTGGCTCCAAGTAAATGTTCAGATTCAATTTAGGGACAACAAATTGAGATTCACCACATTCAACCATGCCAAATAAATTTTGAGAATTATAAAGATAAAAGTGATGTTTGTATCCAAATAATTCGTTAGGCTACCCAGACAAAACAAATTAAGAATTGTTGGAGTGGATTAAGTCTAGTCTTAAATAATTATACATGTGAAATTGTGATAGCAGAAGTTCCCATAATTATCATACACAGCATTAACATAATTTAGAGTTTGTCCATTCATAAGCTCATCTTAATCCCAACGATTTGTTAATTCCAAAGTAAGCAATTTTGCAAAGTTGTGCCAAAATATGATCAAGCTACAGAACAGAAACCAGAAACCATTATTACTATTGTAAATGTGACCACGTCTCATGCATTGAAAGTTTTAAATTGATCTTGATCCATCCATCCATTAATTCATATACGTTGATGATTTAGTTTTGAATCAAACAAGGAACCACACATTTATTACGTGGAAAAGAGAGAATATACCATACCCTTGTTTACCATAGGTTTTCAAGGATTCCTTTTCCATACATCAGTTCATTACCATTACAATAATTAGTCATCAATTCAAAAATAAAGGGTACAAAAATATGTTGCATCATATGTCTCTCATGAAGATTGAAATGTAATGCAAATGTGAATATGCAGCAGTAAACTCAACATTAGAGATAATATTTCAATTTTCAGATTATAATATCTAAAGGAATCACATGAAAGTCCGTAGTACAAAAATTTGAAAAAAAAAAACTCATAATAACAATTATTATATGCATAATAACGAATCAAATGAAAGTCCGTAGTACAAAAATTTGAAAAAAAAAACTCATAATAACAATTATTATATGCATAATAACACTTATCATATGTATAATAGGCTTAAAAAAACCAACATCTTAAATGTTTAATCACAAATTAGTTTATACGCTAGATATGAATCAAACAAGACAGCTTAAGTGATGGATGCATACATCTCCAAGTGACCAACCAAAGCTCATGCAAATCACCTATTTAATCACAAACTAGCTTATACGCTAGATATGGACCAAACAAGACAGCTTGAGTGATGGATGCATACTTTTCCAAGTGACCAACCAAAGCTCATGCAAATCACCCTCGAGCCTACTGTTTATCCTCCAAATTTTGATGCCGAGGATGTGAAAAACACATGAATAAATACCTAGATAGATTTGGCTTGGAATCGACGGGAAGTCATGAATCAATTTAACAAAAATGATGCACACCAGTCAATTTAACAAAATATCATCCAATCAAAATTGGGATTCCCTTAATTTTGTCCATGACAGAAAATTCACTCCTAAAATTATCTATGTATGTTGTAATTTTATTAAGCCACTTCCCCAACTAAGATCAAGGATAGGAGATCTCTCCCAAATGCATTAGACTTTGATCATGAGTCCATTAGCCCATTTTCCTCCTATGTCCAATCACAATGTTGTGAGACATGTCCCTACTATTCAAGTCACTATATGAGCAACCATATTCCACTTGAAGGTCAAATATCCATTTTGTAAAGTCTATGTGGTGATTTAAAGCCTTGTTCATGGCCATGAATCCAACACGTTTTATTTGGAGCCTAATTATCTTGTTTTCCTCAACTTACGATGAAAAAATCCCTCAAACCTAACCTATCCCTCATGTGCAAAATTTCCCCAAAGCACCCATATTACTATTCAAGGCAGAATATTACTATTAGAAAAGTGGTGGTTTGAATTACCAATCATGGTCCAAACATTCATTTGCTATTCTTTAGGAAATTTTTTTATTTATTCAAATTCATAAAACATCATAAGATAAACAATTAGAGCACTTCAAAACCTTTCCATTGAATTAAAGAACTTCAAAAAAAATGCTAGAGTAGAATTTTTTTGGCTAAATAATATTTTAGAATGTGCATTCTTAAAGCATGCATGCAATCTTGTGCATGCTTGTTTGGCAAACTTTGTGGTCACCTATGTGGGAGATCCAAAATCACTAAGACTATTGTAAAAGGAATGGGTACATGAGTGTTCATAAACTCCCCATTAATTTTTTAAATTCAAAATATTTTCTTACATCATTATTATTATTTTCATTTTAAAAAATCTAAAATATTCAGTTACATTTTCATTTTTTACACAATTTATTATAATTTCCATATTATTTAATTGATTAATGTCTTATTATCTACTCCTTAGTCTAAATATTATAGGTTTTGGTTCTTTAATGCAGATATTATTTGGTTAATTTGCCTTAAATTCAGTAAGAAATTGTTAGACTTGCAAATTTAAGTGGTTAATTCCGAGTTCCCAAGAGTTTTTCAGTAAACTGAATCCATTTATGCATTCAAAAATGCAATTTAAATACCAAAAAATTGTGATTTCAGCCATATAAAATGCCCATTATCTATTATTGCTTCTCTTCTTCATTACTTAATATGTTATAAATACTTTTGAAAGAAGAAAAAAGTTTTATTCAATATTGAAAATTTAAAATTTAAATTATCCATTTAATATAACCCCAATTTTTAACCAAGTAATGAGTGTTCTCTATTATTTTTATTTTTAATTAATCTTGGTTTATTTAGTTTTATTGGTATTATAATTAAAATTAAAACAATAAACATGCATGAATGAAGAACAAATTTGTCTACGTTTTATTGCTATTATCARGTTTGTYTACTTGGTTATGTTAATTACGCCGAAAGGCCTACACCTATTGACAATGGGCACAATTAATGATCTTTTAACCTTATTTAACCTTAAACCCTAATCTGATGGGTAAGCATTGAAGATGCTGGCATATTCTTAGTCGTCCTCCAAAATCAATGGATCAGATTTATTGTTCATAACTTTCTTGCATTTATCAAGGCATCAGTTAACATTTACCTAATCACTGTAAAGATAAACACGCATTCTCAGTATAATATTGAATACACGCGTTATCAGCCACTACCTTTTAGCGTTCTCAACCGCGAGTTAACGGCTGTGCTAGTATTATAATAATAGAAAAAATTATAAATAGAGTTGCAACAATGAAAAATCACCTCTCTTGATAACGGGCACGAGCACCACGATTATGTATATAGTGACATAAACGATAAACCATATATTTCCATCCTCTCTCTGTTTGTAGACCTGAGAATTAATCCGAGTCCGGAGCTTTCACCGATTCTTATATTGTTCCAGACCGTAATTCATATCAAAATCAAAATTTCCTGGTCATTAAAAATGGAGTGCTCAGCTTGGTGGTCTGAATTGCCCAAGGATCTACAGGAGAAGGCGTTGGCATGGTTGCCAGTGGAAAGCTTAGGTAGATATCGCCACGTGTGTAAAGAATGGAATGACCTATTTTCATCCACAGAATTCATAACTAATGATTGGGGTGTGGCACCTCCCAACAGGAAACCATGGCTTGTTTTGTGCCATAACAATAGATCATTGGATTGTATGGCTTACTGCTTCTACACAAACACTTGGAAAAGATTCTCCATTGCCTTCATAAACATGAAATACTTACCTACGTATCAACGGAACAACGCAGGCCCTTTCCTCTTTTCATGGATCAGCGTATCGGCTGCAGGCCTTATCTTGGCGTCCCTGGAGCTTTCTTCAAATGTAATTAGTATGACGCATAGTAACTCCGATCCTCGGACACATATTGTCTCCAATCCTCTGACAGGAACGTGGTTAGAACTTCCGAGAATAAACGATGATACTATTGAGGTCATGACCCTCGTGCCAGGTGAGGGCAACAATGGAGACACATATAAAGTGATAGCAGTGACATTGTCGGGGATCGGACAGAGAGTAGAAATTTATGATTCGTGTTTGAAGTCGTGGAGTACAGCGGGACACCTGCCACAGAATTTGAAGGTAATATTGCCGTTTACTCCGGAGTTATCTCGGAGGATTGTTATTTCCGAGGATTTATTGTACTGTAAGGGTTTTGATGTAAATTCTAGGAGGGAAGGCATCATAACTTTCCACATCCGAAACGGGACATCCATTTTCATGCCGTTGCCGTTAGAGAATGTTCCTTGGACGAAAAGGTCCGATTCTCTGTTCAGTTGTGGGTCACGAGTGCTTCTAGGTACAGGCATATTCGATCGTTACCGTCACAATTACAATATCTTTATATGGGAGTTTGAGAAACCTACATTGGGTTCAAACTACTCAGAGGTCAGAGAGATTGCAAGGATACCACCATCTGTTTTGGAAGATTTTAAGAGAAAGGAAGACTTTATCCTTGGAAGATTATCCTTTAATTTTGAAGGAATGCAGGATTTGGTGTGCATCACACATGTATTGGGCAATGAGGTGCTTGTTTATAATTTAAGTGAAAATATATGGAGATGGCTTCCTAAATGGCTTCCAAGGGGCAGTAACAAGGATTTTACATCTATTTTTGCTTTTCAACCTAAACCAAATGTGAAGGTTTAATAAATCAACTATTTCCTTGTTCAACCTAGACCAGATATGATATGAAGGTTTAATAAATCAACCATTTCCTTGTTGTACAACAAGCATTTTCTACCATTTATTTTTGTTATGAATTTAAGTATATTAATAATTTGGATTGCTTTTTCTTACCATGAAGTAGTTTTATCTATTCATTTCAATAAAATTTGAGTAATTTAAATGTATAAAAGTTATATATATATATATATATATATATATATATATATATATATATATAATTCCTTTTTCTACATTAGATCGCACAAGTTGGAGATGCCATGTTGCTAAATTTAAATGTATTTGGTGATGTTTTGCCTCCAAGCCTCAAGGTTCAAATGTTCGTGAGTGCAGAGTGAGCTTTCAATAAAAATTTCAAAAGTTTTAAAACTAGCACAGCCACATAATTGTTGTGGTTGATCAAGGCCGAAAGATTGATAAGATGAAAAGAATCCTTAAAAGAACATATTAAATTTTATTATAAATTAACAAATAAACTGTTGGGCTTCAATTATCTGGTGTTAATATTTTAATTTATGTTAATCTCTTAGGTGGCAATCAATTAGCTATCAAAGTAATTTTTAAATATGATTAGGTAAATGTAAAAAAACAAACACATAAACGGATGTCTTTATAATAGCTAGGAAGTTAATGATTGAAATCACAGCCATTTATTTTGTGTGACTACTAAGAATATTCCAGCCATATTTAATCATATCCATAGAAAACTTATTAAGCACTAAACCCCTATTAAATCTGCCCATTATCAATAGGTGTACGCCTTTCGGAGTAATTATTTTTCACTCTCAAATTACATAGAAAATTTGAACACCCAATCTATCCAAAAAATTTTAAAGTTATTTTTCACTCTCAAATTACTCAGAAAATTCTAACTCCCAATCTGATCCATCAACGCAATCCAATTCGATTCGATGCTCACGTAGCATAGAGCTCATTCAAATGGCCTTTCTTCTTCCATCTAATATTACTAGGTACAGGGCTACAACGATGTTGGCACACCAGAAAATAACGGCCAAAAATAGCGGCCGGGCTACAACGATGTTGGCACACCAGAAAATTATATTTCATAAACAGTTTTTGGAATGGTGGTATTCATAGATTACACCAGAAAATAACGGCGAAAAATAACGACCGTGCTACAACAATGTTGGCGCACCAGAAAATTATATTTCAAAAACAGTTTTTCGAATGGTGGTATTCATAGATTACACCAGAAAATAACGGCGAAAAATAACGACCGGGCTACAACAATGTTGGCACACCAGAAAATTATATTTCATAAACAGTTTTTCGAATGGTGGTATTCATAGATTACACCAGAAAATAACGGCTAAAAATAACGACCGGGCTACAACAATGTTGGCACACCAGAAAATTATATTTCATAAATAGTTTTTCGAAAGAAGATATCATTTCTGTCTATGGAGAATCTATATTGGGTGTGTTAGTACTGATAGTCACCCTCTGATAGATTGCAGGAGGATGAGCCTAGTATCCATCAGAGTTTTCGGTGGATGTTTGGTTTATATGAGTGGACGTTAATGGACAAAACTCAATATATTAATGATGTTCAACACCGAACTGGACAAGAAATGTACAAGGAAGTGAGGACCACAACTAATTTCAATCAGTGAAATGAGTTTAAGTGTGAGCAGAGGAAAGACTTAGTAAGAAATGTGGACAAGACTCCTATGGGCATTAGGCCTTGAAGCAGCATGGAGAAAAAAAACTCAGACTTAAGATCACTCTTAATCTCAAGTTTCAAACATTGAAATATGTCCAAACAACACAGTGACAACAACACAATGATCAAACCTTCATCACCATGCAGCTGCAACAACTCAACTAGATCCTCCAAGCTCGAGCCAATCCATGTAAGAGGGAAAAAGGTGATGCTACTTTTGACGTTGAACAATAATACCTCTTGGAGGATGATCTGACATGGAGGTTTGATGTCATCCTGTTAATGTGTCATGAAAGAGAAGAGACACGTGTCACGACCAACGAGAATGCCACATGTCTACACTGATGACTACCACATACTCTCTTAAATCGACGATTGAGATCTCCTTCGGGTCTCCAGGCTTCGGGAAAATGAAAACTCAAAATTATTTTTTCCTTGAAGAAAAACATCTGGAGTTAAGGATCTAACGACATGTGGCCTCCAGAGATCGATGGCTGAGATACCTTCGTGGCTCCTGGCTTCGGACTTCTCAATAGTCAAACTTTATTTGCCCCAAGCAAATTCGTCAGAGCTAGGGATCTGATGACGCGTGGCCCCTGGATTTGGACGACCGAGATCCACTTCGGGTCTCCAGGCTCCGAGAGAATCAAAACTCAGATCTCGCTTACCTTCAGTTTCTTTTACCCGGAGCTCTCAATCTGTTGACGCATGTTCGCTTCAATCAATGGCTTCACTTCTGCTTTGGGAATTTGACCTCTTCAACCAGATTGAAAACCCTTATACTCCCTTCTCGATCAACGATCGAGAGCTACTTCGAGTCTTCGGGCTGTGAGAAAATCAAATCTCAAACCTCATCCTCTGCCATGAGATTTTACCCGTGGCTATGGATCTGTCGACATGTGGCCCTTGTTGATCAACGACTCATATTCACTTCGGGCCTTTGAGATCTTCGACACTTCTAGAGGTTTTAGGACTTCGGGACTTTGTCCATTCGATGCTTCAGGCTTCGTCTCTTCAAGAATTTGGCGCGTTTCTCATTTTAAAACTCCCAAAGTAAAACCCCCGGAGTGATAGATATGATGATGCGTGGTAGTCTCGATTCAGATGGCCAAGATTTACTTCAGGACTTCAACACTTTTGAATGTGAATCATGAAGAGTTTCTCGGAGGAAAAATCCTGAAGTGAGAGATTGGTTGTTGTGTGTCCCTTCTGATAGATGGTCCAGATTCACTTCAGGAATTCAGGATTCGATGCTTTGGAAGCTTTACACACTTCCCACTTCAAAACTCTTGAAGCTTATTTCCTTGAACACTTGGATTGGACGCCATGTGCTCCATTCAAGATCAACGACTCATGCTTACTTCGGGGCTTTGGGGACTTCATAACTTTTTCTTTGGCACTATACTTTGTGCAACTTTGGACTTTTGGACGCTCGTCGGCTGCTGATATGGACTGTTCCTGGAATCTCTGCCGCTAAAGGATTACAACTGACAGCTCCTTTTAAGCCCGAAATGGGTTTCTTTGAATGTTGCCCTTTGTGTCCATGGTTGTGTCCTGTGTGAACAAGGATTTGGGTGACTGGCTATGGGCTAGGAAAATAGGGAGACCAATGAGTGAAACATGGGATGTGAGTTCTCGCTCTTGGATAAAAACAGAGGGGCTTGGGGCCAAGATTTCACTTCGGTAAGATATTTAAGGAAACCCAGGGTGCACAAACAAACAAGGGAAAACATAGAATGATTTACAAGCCAAAGGGAGAAAAACTTATGATTTGGTTTGCAAAAATGATAGAGACAAGGAAAGACTATAGACTCGGGTATATCGACACACACTTATGGCCCTTGACAACCTTATGTGATAACAAGGTGAACCTTTAATCGAAAGAAGATATCATTTCTATATTGGGGAACTTTTAAAATAGATTAAAAGTTCACGTGAACTTAGTTTTGACTTGAATTATGTATTATTTTACCAAGAGAAGTCTTAGAAATCACCACGAATGTAGTTAATGTCTATTTTCCTTAGTTGTTAGACTAAATGTTTAATTGCTATCTTTGCTATGTGTTTTCCATATGGGAGTTTTCAATTGAGTATTATCTACACAAATAAATAGTTGGATAAATGTTGGCGTGTTCTCTACCTAGCCTGGGCTTGCTAGCTAATTGGTCCAATTTCTATTGAAATTTCTACATTTCAAACATCTTCTATTCAATCTCAAGAACTTTGATTGTTGTCTTTGCTATGTGTTTTAGCTATGGGCATTTTCAATTGAATATTTTCTACATGAAATAAATAGTTGGATAAATGTTGGCTTGTTCTCTTTTGTTTCGCACATTGGCCTAGGCTTTCTAGCTAATTGGTCCAATTTCTATTGAAAGTTCTACATTTCAAAGATCGTCTATTCAATCTGAACAACCAATTTTAAAAGACAAGTGGCCTCTCTCTTTTGGTATTTATAAGTGTCTCCCTCATGGAAACCCTTATTTTGTTTAGATGTATATCCATAAAAAATACACCCACAGTGGGGATGAACTATACATTTTTGGAGGCCTTAATGATCCAAGACATAATTAATATCACATTTGATGATGTGCAATGCAAGAGGGATAGACCATATGAAGTAGTGAATAGATTGCAAAGGATGACCTAGTCACTATGATGACACAATCTACCACAAGTATTTAGTGATTCATGTATCCATGAAAAGTTGATTACTAAAACTACAACCACCCAAGTGCACTGTGAAGATAGACATAGATTATACTAGGACATATAGTATGGGTGGGCTCAATTAGCACATTAGAAGAGATTAATAGACCACTTGGTATTAAGGCTACACATGGTGACTCCATGTGAATTGAGGCTACACATGATTACTCCACTACATTGTTTCCTTATGTAACCTTGATTGTAAAGACATTGTTTTCAAACAATGTTTGGTAAAATTTTATTTTGAGCTAAGACTACTAGTTACACATTCCTTATCTATACTTGTGTAAATAGATTATGGAATTATGTATAGTCTTGAAAATTATGCAGGTCTATTTCTATACACTATATAAGTTTTGTATTGCCAACCTTGCATATGAAATAGAGTACAACAAAGCCTAGAAGAACAATTAAAATGTGAGTGTACTTTTTTAACAAACCCATGGAACATGTTTGGCACAACTTTAAGTGCCAAATTATTGAATAAGACCCTTTTGAATTAATTAGATTTTTAAATTTCAAGGATCATTTTGCCACAAAAATGGTTTGAAAACTTGTTGACCAGAGATTGTTGGTTTTCCTCTATTGCGTTTCTTAATTCTCCAAAGTGGTGGTACAAAACCATGTTTTACTTGATATACAATGTATTTGCGAGTGTGAATGATTGGATTAGTTATGTTGGGTTTCTTAATTCTTCAAAGTGGTTCTACAAAACCATGTTTTACTTGATTTACAATGTATTTGTGAAAGTGGAGGATTGGATTAGTGAACCTAAGATCCAATTTTCTCACCAAAGTTGAATGGGAGGGATGGTATAAAAATAGTTGTCAACATTTTCAATTTTTTTTCTTCCAATAGATTTAATTGTCTTGATAAATCCTCCTCCCTTTCTTTGCCTTCACCAAAGGGAATATAACATTATCTAAATTCTCTAATAAGAGATTTGAAAGTACATGCTAACAAAATAATTTGGTGTATTCTTGTTTGTTTGAAAAAATATTTGCTTGTGCCAATTGTTCTTAAAATAGTGCTCAAAAGAACAAATGTAAGTTTTTCTACATGCATAACATTTTAATCATACTTTCATTTCCATTTCCTTCCTAGTAGTGTGTATGTGTATGAAAAACATTAGTAGGGAAAATATGACACCATACACCATCGACACAATTTTTTATCATAGTCTAAATGTTCTACGGAATGACTCTTTTTTAGTGATTTTTTTTGGGGACCTTTACCAAAATACAACGAGAAATTGTTAGATCCGTAGATTTGTGTGATTATATATATATATATATATATATATATATATATATATATATATATATATATATATATATATATATATATATATATATATATATATATATNAGTCATTCGATTACATGTCAGTTACAATACTTAACTACTTGGTCAGTTGACTCTAACTGTCTATTTGACCAACTTCTCTATCTGAATTATATAGATGACTTGGTTGGCCAAATAACAGGTGTAGTTAGCAGAACTAACAAGCCCCTACAACATCTCCCCCCATTCAATTACTTTCTCATCCCGAGCAAGTGGTGAGTATGGATATACATTTGAGAAAATTTTGAAAAAATCTATTGGTGCCCCCAAAGAGGTTTTCAACAATAGGTTACATCATTTTTGAAAATAGAGAGAGAATTACAAAGTCTTGTTCATCTTCCTGCATTTTCTCTTTAACCTAGTTAAGGTGTTTGATGGATTTTTCAGTTTCCATTTGATCTTTTCTTTCTTCTTTTAGCCACTCCTTCTCTTGCTTAGATAATTCCACAGGTCGAATGTCTTTTCTTTTGCAATATTATCCGAGATGACACTTTGGATTTTGGGCCATTGTTTAACACTCCTGCTGTTCTCAATCCAGTAATTGTAGTATTTTGTGCTTTTAGTTTGTTGTAGCTAGTGGAAAAATGTGATGGGAAATTGTTGAGTAATGTGTTTAAGGTGGTTGCTTGTGAGGTGACCACTTCCATTTGCTTTTGACCTCCTTGAATTTTCCATACTTAGATTGAAGGATTGTTCTTGTTTGTGTATCCATTACATCCTAATTGTTCCCAATTGTTTGAATATGCAGCTTCTTGATTTCTTTGTTTGTTCACTTAAGGTGTTGAATTTCTAGTTGATTTTTTGCACTTGTGTTGATGACTGCTTCAACTAGCCCTTGATTGTTGCTAATGGGTCTAGTCCTTTTGTCTACTATTTTATAACCAATTTCTCTTTGGAAAGCAACATACATTCCTACAGTATTGTTTTTTTCCTTATTTCACCTTGTTGTTTTCTCTTCACTGGTGTCTTCCTGACTAAGGAGACTCCTTCTATTTCTAGGTTTGGAACAAATGGAATTGTGCAAAGGGCCACTTCTCTCTCTTCCTCCCGCTCTACATTCACCGGGGGTGTTAGAATAGTTAGTTTGTCACTTAGCACCTCTGGTGGGATCTATGTTTCAAGCCCTATATGTCTTTCAAGCTCTTTAAAGATTTGGATTTTCATCGTCTAGTATTCTATATTTATTGGTGTTGTCCACCCACTGACCCTACACCATAGCATGGTGTTTTCGATACTTATTTGAATGTGGGAACTTGGTGGTAATACTTGTTGGAATTTTTTTTTCAACTCTCCACCTGTGTGATAGATGTTTCATATTGTTGACCTAGATTTTGAACATTTCTTTAGTTGGTAGAGAATGAGGTGACTCAACTAATATTGGTACAAAACTACTATAATATTACACAGAGACACATGAAATCATACACAAGTAGTGGGACAACCATCACTATGCGCTTTATTATGTATATAAACAACCTCTTTCTCTTTTTCATAAAGGATTCAAATTTAATTGTTTTCCAAGTAAATATAAAGTTTTCTACAAAAAATGAAAGATTGAGGAGATATGAAGATTCGGTGCAAGACATCATGAAACGTTTTGATGAATTTTCAATTGAGGCGGTCTCTAGAGAAGAAAATTGTGCCATTGATGGCTTGGTTGTCTCTACATCCACCCTACAAACCTGTGAAGGGGTCCTTCAGGACTTTTGAAAAATGGAGGTGGTCTTTATAGCATCAGTTCCTAATAACCTAGACTAGAATGGTAGGTCTTTGATGATGATTCCTAGATACTTAAGATTCATGCAAGGCAGTAAAGATTTCTCTGATTCGCAAGTAAATTTCCTAGCAGACTCCATGAACTTGGAAGTTGGAAAATTTCCCAACAACACCCTTCCAAAGGGATGTGTCCCTTAGAAAAAATGTTTGATAGACATGATATGTATAAGGGAAAACCTATTGTAGAACATTATGACAAAGTTTTGGAGTTGAACATAGGGTCATAGATTGAACCAAGGATGGTGAAAATATGGAAAGGGACCACTAAGGCCAAAGATATGGTATACTGTAACTAATTCAAAAATATAAGGACATATTCACCTGGAGTTATGATTCAGATTAATTTCGACACTAAAGGAGAGTGGAGATATAATAAAGCAATGTACAGAGATATCTCAAATATCCAATAATATAACATAAATGTATCAGAGATGAAACCATAAAAACAAAGATACAGTAATACACAATTTTCTATTAATAAGCGAAAATGTACAAAGACTGTAAAAATACAAAGTGAAAGACTCGCTAGAATGGTGGCAACTTATCTTTGAGAAGAGATGTGTACGCTACTCGCATTCACAAGAATATGATTTTACAATGAGGTTCCAAAGGCCTTTTTATCATAAATAAAATCCAAAACCCTAACCCTGGAAGATGAAAAACCAACAGTTTTATGGATCCCGTTTTGGGTAGTTTGGTGTATCAACTTCCCGGGGGCGTAACTTTGGCATACAATCTCCGTTTGGGACGCACTATAGCTCGTTGGAAAGGTATCATAGAGGATATTAATTTAGGGGTCTCAATCATAACCTTTAGATATCATTTAGAATATCAATCCCCAAAAACCTTCATTGGCCCTCAAAATGGCCCTCGAAGTTAAAAACTGTTAAAAATAGTAAATTACCAAAATTACCAGAAAAGTTTTTTGAGCCAGTTGGAAAAGGTGGGTGCCCATCGATATACACCTAGAGAAATCCTCCCACCTTAGGAAGAAATGGTATCCATTATGTTGAGTGCCCGTGGGAGAGGGAAAAAAATTTGTTGAATCTGCATCTTGATGAGCTGCTTGCCTGTTGGACAAGTTGCGTTGCTTAGCTTGTTGAAGTTTGTCATGAACATGTGGCTGGAAGGGTTGGACCTTTTTCATTAGTTTGGCTACATGACATGCATGTGTGGAGAAGGAATATTTACACTTTTATACAATCTTATTGACCTGCTTTTATTGGATAGAAGGTGTTTGGGGCGAGGCTGTAGTGGTTGTAGTACCCTTATGTTCACGTTTTGAACATATTGTGAAGAAGCTAATTTTTGTAGTATGAGATACTACCTTGTGGCATAGTTTAGGTGGAACAATAGTCGGAACTACCTTTGGTATTCTGTAGAGATGACCCCTAGAGAAAAAATGACACTGTAGGGTCGAGACTCATAAACAACATGGTGCTTCCACATATATGGTTGGCCAAGAAAACATCACAGAGATCCAATGGGGAAAAATCAAATAATACCTCATCCTTAAAGGGATAGATGTCTTATGAAAATCAACATTGTTGGCTAACACAAAGATCTCGTCCCTGGCGAAGCCACCCAATGTTGTATGGTTGCGGGTGTGGTGTTGTTGACAATCCCAATTGTTTGATGACCTCTGCTAATATGAGGTTCTTCTGGCTTCTGCTATTACCAATAAAATGCAACAGGGTCCCCTTCACCCACATCTATGAATGAAAAAGGCACTCCCTCTCTTCAGGATCTGTTGGTTCTTCTGGTTGAATTACTACGGTCATGGCAATAGAAATGGGGTCTGTGTCGATGATTTTCATTTTACTAGTATTTTCAAAATCAAATTTTGAATTAGGGTCCGGCTCCTTGTCTTTGATCTCGACCACCAATGACTGTTTTGAGCGACATTTCTTGCTTTTGTTCTAGGGGATTTTGTGGAAATCACACCATTTTCTGGTGTCCTTCTTTGTCCTTCCGTGACCCTTCTTTTCCTATGGCTTGGACTAGTTTTCAGGAGACTTTTTTAGGGTCATCTTTATCATACTTTGGTTGTTGCATATTTGCAGACCCAAACTCCCATTTTTTCTAGTGATTAAATTTCTTCTTGATTTTAACAACATATCGATAAGCAACACCGAGTGATGAGATGTCCAGAAAATCCATTTCAGTTTGGATGTATCTATGTAGAGCCCCACGATATTTCAAAACCAAATATCATTCAGAGTCTTTGATACCCATATTGGTGCGCAAGGTATGGAAGGTATTGGCGAACTCGAGAATTGCTTGGCCCTTCTCTTTCCACATTGTGGTCCATCTCATGTATTGGTCCTCATAGTTGCCAACAGGGCAATACTTTTCCTTTACTGCATCCACAAAAAAATCCCAAGTGGGCTCGGCCCCATATATTCTAGACTCCTCTGTGGAACTTTGATTTCAGCAAGTTTCCCACCAATGTTTGGCATGGGGGAGAGATTTAAGGAGTGCGAAGATGATATTTTCCCTATCAAAAAAATTATGAACAAAGAAATAACCTTCTAATAGATTTGACTATTTATCTAGGACATCCGCATCTATTTGACCTTCAAATATGGGAATATCAAAATTAACCTGTACATTGAAAGGAGAGGTGCTTCAAAAGTGGCCTTTTAATGAAGATGCACATGTTTCTATCGCTAGGCGTTGAAGGATGTGGGAAAATTTCTCCATCATTGTGTCCCTTTGTTACGTGACAACTTTCTCAAGCAATAGATTGATAGAATCGTATGCTCTTTTGTTTTTCTTTTCTTCCGCCATGGAAGGTTTCTTATGCATGTGAGAGAAATTATCTTCAAGAGAGACAAGCTTGATACCCAACTTGCTATACTCAGACCTTGTCAGGAACATGCATTGAACAAAATGATCAAGAACATCCTGCTTTGATACCATTGATCTAGATTATTTTCAGCATGAAATGAGAGTGGAGACATAGTAAAGCAATGTACAGAGATATCTCGGATGTCCAATAATATAACAGAAATGTATCAGAGATGAAACCATAAACACAGAGATACAATAATACACAATTTTATATTAATGAGCGAAAATGTACAAAGACTATAAAAATATAGAGTGAAAGACTCACTAGAATGGTGGAAACTTATCTTTGAGAAGAGATGTGTCTGCTACTCACATTCACAAGAAGCTTATTTTTCAATGATGCTTAAAAGGCCTTTTTATCATAAATAAAATCTAAAACCCTAACCTTGGAACATGAAAATCCAACAATTTTGTGGACCCTATTTTGGATAGTTTGGTGTATAAACTTCCTGGGAGCGTAACTTTGGCATACGATCTTTGTTTGGGGCGCATGATAGCTCGTTGGAAAGGTATCATCGAGTTCATTTAGGGGGATAAATTATATCTTTCGGCCATCATTGAGAAGTTCGTTCCCAGAAAACCTTCATTTAGGCCCTCTAAATGGCCCCTAAAGTTAAAAACTGCTAAAAATAGTAAATTTCCAAAATTGCCAGAAATTATTTTGAGCCAGTTGGAAAAGGTGGGTGGCCATCGATATAAACATGGATAAAGACTCCCTCCTTAGGAAAAAATGGTATCCATTTCATTCAGTTCCCAGGGGACAGGGAAAAGCATTTGTTGAAACAACATCTTGATGAGCTACTTGTTTTGCTGGAGAAGTTGCGTTGCTTAGCTTGTTGAAGGTTTTCACAAACATGTGGCTGGAAGGGTTGGACATTTTTAACCAGTTTGGCTACATGAGACACCTTTG
Source organism: Picea engelmannii (assembly GCA_009831015.1). Classification (NCBI taxonomy): domain Eukaryota; kingdom Viridiplantae; phylum Streptophyta; class Pinopsida; order Pinales; family Pinaceae; genus Picea; species Picea engelmannii. The sequence goes on from ML781066.1 coordinate 977,131, forward strand.
TGCAGAAGCAGTCTTTACACTTTGTTGCAATCTTGTTGACCTACTTCTGTTGGATAGAAGGTGCTTGGGTCGAGGCTGTAGTGTTTCTAGTATCCTTTTATTCACCTTTTGAATATATTGTGAATAAGTTGAATTTGGTAGTATGAGATACTACATTGCGACAATATTTAGGTGGAACAGTATTTGGAACTACCTATGGTATTCTGTAGAGATGACTTCCCAGAGAAACAATGACATTGTGGGGTCGACACTCATAAACAACATGGTGCTTCCACATATCTGGTTGGCCCAAGAGAACATCACAAACATACAGTGGGGAAACATCACATAATACGTCATCCTTGAAGGGTTGGATGCCGTATGGAAATATGAATTGTTTGCTGACATAGAGATATCATCCTTGGCGAAGCCACCTGATGTTGTATGGCTATGGGTGTGGTGTTGTCGACAATCCCAACTGTTTGATGATGTCTGTTGATATGAGGTTATCTTGGATTCTGCTATCAACAATAAAATGTAGCGAGGTCCCCTTCACCCACATATGTGAGTGAAAAATGTGCCCCCCCTCTTCAGGATCTGTTGGTTCTTCTGGTTGAATTTTTGCGGTCACGACAATAGAAGTGGGTTCTGCATCGATGATATGTCTTTTGCCAATATTTTCATAATCATATTTTGTATTAGTGTTCGACTCCTTGCATTTTCTCTCAGCGACCAATGATTGTTTAGAGAAACATTCCTCGGTGTTGTGCCAGGGGATTTTGTGGAAATCACACCATTTTTGGGTGTCCTTCTTTGTTTTTTCATGACCCTTCTTTTCATGTGGTTGGGACAGGTTTTCGAGAGACTGTTTGTTAGGGTCGTCTTTCTTATACTTTGGTTATTGCATATTTGCAGACCCAAACTCCCATTTGTTCTGGTGCTTAAATTTCTACTTGATTTTAACAGTATATCGCAAGTAACACCAAGTGATGAGATGTCCATAAAATCCATTTTAGTTTGGATGTATCTGTGTAGAGCCCCACAGTATTTCATAACCAAATGTCAATCAGAGTCTTTGATACATAAATTGGTGCGCAAGGTATGAAAGGTATTGGTGAGCTCCGAAACAACTTGGCCCTTCTCTTGTCACAGTGTGGTCCATCTCATGTACTGGTCCTCATAGTTGCTAATAGGGTAATATTGTTCCTTTACCACATCCACAAAACAATCCCAGGTTGTCTCGACCCCATATATTTTAGAATCCTCTATGGAACTTTTTTCCCAGTAAATTTCCCACCAATGTTTGACATGGGGGAGATATTTAAGGAGTGTGAAGGTGATCTTTTCCCTGTCGGAAAAATTATGAACAGAGAAATAACCTTCTATTAGATTTAACCATTTGTTTAGGGCATTCACATCTATCTGACCTTCAAATATGGAAATATCAAAATTAACCCATACCTTGAAAGGATAGGTTCTTCCAAAGTGTCTTTTTGATGAAGATGCATTTGTTGCTATCGACAGTCATTGAAGGATGTGGGAAAAATTCTCTATCATTTCATCCCTCTGTCGCATGAGAGCTTTGTCAAGCAACAGATTGATAGAATCATATGCTCTGTTGTTTTTCTTTTCTTCCTCCATGTAGGGTTTCTTGGGTGTGAGAGAGCAATTGTATTGAAGAGAGACAATTTGGAGACCCAAATTTCTATACTTAGACCTCATCGGGGACATGCACTAAAAAAAGCGATCAAGAGCAGCCTGCTCTGATACCATTGATCCATATTATTTTTGGCACAAAATGAGAGTGGAGATATAATAAAGCATTGTACAGAGATATCTTAGATATCCAATAATATAAAAAATATGTATCATAGATGCAATCATAAACACAGAGATACAATAATACACAATTTTCTATTAATGAGCGAAAATGTACAAAGACTGTAAAAATACAGAGTGAAAGACTCGCCAGAATGGTGGCAACTTATCTCTGAGAAGAGATGTGTCTAATACTTGCATTCACAAGAAGATGATTTTACAATGAGGCTCCAAAGGCCTTTTTATCATAAAGAAAATCCAAAACCCTAACCCTGGAAGAAGAAAAGACAACAGTTTTGTGGGCCCCGTTTTGGGTAGTTTGGTGTATCAACTTTCCATGGGTGTAACTTTGGCATACCATCTCCGTTTGGGGTGCATGATATCTCGTTGGAAAGGTATTGTCAAGGATATTCATTTAGAGGGATTAATTAGAGCCTTTTAATACCATTGAGAAGCTCGATCCAAAAAATACTTCATTTAGGCCCTCAAAATGGCCCCAGAAGTTAAAAACTGCAAAAAATAGTAAATTACCAAAATTGCAAAAAAAACTATTTTGAGCCAGTTGGAAAAGGTGGGTGGCCACTGATATCCACTTGGATCAACTTACAATGACATAAAATCCTATATTTCTTAATAATATATGTTATTCAACATGCAATCCCTCTCGTACAAGGAGCCAAACCATTCAGGAATAAGTTGAGACATATCAACTCTAAGATAGCACCACAAATCTAGAAAGAGCTTTAAAACATGGTTGACACTTAGATCATAGTTCCCATCAGGTATTCCTCTTGAATGTCGAACCTAGTGGTGGTTTGGAAAAGAACAAAGACATTAGACTATGTGTTGAAATTAGGAACTTCCATCAATTATCATTGAAGGATAATTATCCTCTCCTGAACATGGGACGTTCTACTACAAAGCATTACTAGTGTTGGGATGATGTGCATATTATATGGTTTTTCAGGCTAGAACCAAGTTTTAGTCAAAAGGGAAGATCTACTTAAGACTGTGTTCACCACTACTTAGGGGACCTTCATGTACTTGAGAATGCCTTTCGGTCTCATGAAAGTTGGATCTACTTTTCAAATAGAAATGGATTTTTCCAATAGGGATATGATAGAAAATACCATAGATATATACCAAGATTACTTGAAAATTATATCTAAGGAAAGGAATGCACACTTATCACACCTTAGGATGATATTCGAGTGTTGTAGGAAATATGGCATCTCCCTTAACCTTAAGAAGTAAATATTTGGTATATTTTGGGAAATTGTTAGGACAAGTGGTCTCAAAAGAGGGTATCTTTGTTTACCCTAAATGATTTGAGTTTATTAGGAACATATGAACACCTACCAACAAGAAATATATGCAATCATTGTTTGGAAAAATCAACTTCATAAGATGGTTTATCCCAAACTTCTCTAAGAAGGTGAAGGCAATGAACTCCTTGCTAAAGAAAGATGTTTTCTTTAGATGTGAGAACAATATTTTAAGGTACTTTGAAGACATTAAGGATGCAGACACTAAGGCACCAGTATTGACTAGCTCCGAATACTCTCATGACTTTATAGTTTTCTTGTTTTCCTCTCAACACACCATATCCAAAGTGTTATTACAAAAGAACAAGGAAAAATATGATAAACCCATCGCATTCATGAGAAAAACCCCTAGGGATGTTGAATTGAATCACTCAATCACCGAGAAACAAGCATATGCCCTTGTCAAGTCCCTTAAGCACTTTAGAAGTTATGTTGGATACAATAAAATCAAAGCTTATGTGACCTACCCCACTATCAAAGATGTTCTTTCTTAACAAGATTGTCTTGGAAACATGGGAAATTGGGTGTCCAAAATACAAGAATATGACTTATAGATGAAACCCACTAAGATTGTCAAGGGACAAGGATTGACTTAGATTTTGACTGAAAGTAATGAAGAAGAAATACAGATGGGGGAAAATGAACAATTCAACATGATAATGAGCAAACTCAAACATGATGAGTGGTATGCAGATATTATATAGTACCTCAAGAATATTTTATTCCTGGATCACTTATTAGACTAAAAAAAGAGAGCATTCAAACTAAAGGCCATGAATTATTGTTTAACCCAAGACGGCCTAGGTTTGAACAACCCTAATGGAATCATCCTCACATCTAAGGAACTCCATTTAGGATACTGTGTTGGTCACTTCACCACTTGTACCATTGCCCATAATATTATAAGGGTGTGATATTATTGGCCTACATTTTTCACTGATACCCATCATTATGTCAAGTCTTTCCAACCTTATCATTTATTCACGTGAAAACAACAACTTCTTGTGTTACCTTTGGAGCCACTCATTGTTGAGGCTCCTTTTCAACAATGGGGTTTAGACTTTATTGGTGAATTCAAGTATAACTCCAACAATGGATATTGTTGGGTTTTGAATACTACAAACTATTTCAATAGGTGGGTAGAGGCTATCCCAATGAAAAAGGAAACTGAGGAAGTCGTTGTGAGTTTTCTTGAGGATAGAATAATTACAATGTTTCCTCGCTAATATTACTACCAACAATGTGAAGGACTTTAGCTCCCTTTCTTTGGCAGAGTTTTATTTCAAGTATGGGATTATCCTGTCTCATGCATTCTTCCAACTACTATCCCCAAGGAAATGGACTGACAGAGTCAAGTAATAAAAATTTAATGAATATTATCAAGAAGATCAGAGGAGAAAACAAGAAGTCATGGGATAGTAAGATCAAGTATGCTCTATGGGTAGATGACATCACAACCAAGAATTCCATAGGAAAAAACCTTTATTGAGCTAGTATATGGATTGGAATCCAAAATTCCCATTAACCTCCAGATTCCTACCCTCCATTTTGCACAGTAGTACATGCTTGATAGTGAGGCTATGCAAGGAATAATTGACCAATTGATAGAAGTGTATGAATCTAGGGGGTATTATTTGGATCAAATGGCATATAAACAAGATAATATTAAGGGAATGTTTGATCACAAAGAAAAAAGAGGATTTTTATAGGAGACCAGGTATTACCATGGGACAGAATAAGGGAGAAACCAAAAATGCATAATAAGTTTGATAGTTTGTGCACTGAACCCTGCCAAATTGTGAGCGAAGATGGTCTCAACTCATTTAAATTGGATACACTTGAAGGGGAGAAGCTATTGTTTCCCATTAATGAAATCCTTCTAAAATCTTATTTCCCTTACAAGACCTTACCTTGTAGCATAGATTAGTGTAGACTATGTAGGAATTTGCATCTTGCATTTCATTTGTATATATATTGCATCATGCATATCATGCTAGTATAGTTGCATACTCTTGCATATACATGTTCCTTTCTCATGTGTACATTATAAATACATGTTATGAAATTGCACTTGATCATTGAATATTATTGATTTATCATTTCATAGCTATGGAAAAAAATGTTTTCAACATGGTTTTGGATTTGTCACTGACAACTAGTGGATCACATCCACCGAAAGATACTTCTAAAGGGTGTTGTTGGCTAAAGTGGGTGCAAGATTGTAGGTCTTGGAAAACCAGATATGTTGAGGTTATCATGTGCTCTATGGTGAACACATATCCCCATGTTGGATCCAAATGTTACACCCCCATTCCTAGGGGTAACTAGAGGATATCATGTCTCCAGGCCTGAAATGGGGAACATGATCCCCACCGTGATCATGATCATCACGTCCATAGATGGCAGCCCAACAACCCCACTCATTTTACTCCTAACACAGGTCATCCAAGGTTCATCACATTCAAGTAACCCAGGGTATGGGAGATAGTAATCTATTGTCACCATGAGGTATGTTATTCGTTATTTCATGCAAAGTATTTTTATCAATTTGTCAGCCATGTGGATAAGGATCTTTGGTTAAAGTAGGATAATGGATCATTGGTTCAGGAAATTGTGTCAGTTGCCTTGTTTCATATTGGTGGTTATATTTTATGCCCTGGTCTTTTGTTTTCACTGTCAATGTTTCATGGGCACCTGCACAAGAGATCTAGCTAAAGCATGCACAAATAAATCTTATCAAGAAAAGGAAGAGAGATACACAATGAAGAATGAGAATCAATGTATATTATGTTCTTATCAATGAGTGAGTGATATTCACTCATATAGAAAATGACATCCTATAATTAGGAATGCATGCATAATAGTGATGGTCTAAGATTAGAAAGTCTAAAATAGAACTAGTCAATTAACTCCCAGTGAACTACTATTACTCCCAAGTGAACCAGTGTGCCGAAAATAGAAATTTCTCTAACACCCCCCTGAATATCTCTATGGAGTAAAAAATGAGTTCCGACAACTAGGCCATATTAGGTACTCATGTACAATGCAACTAATGAACACTGATAAAATGAGAAAAGAGGGAAACCCATGTGGGAACAAACCCCCCCCTCAAAAGATAATGTATCGAAAGAAGAAAATTATAGCTGCTAGGAAACTATGTTATTCACTCCAAGACGATCCCACAAAGTCTGAAACTTTTTCTCACCGAAAGTCTTCAAGAAGATGTATAAATATTTATGGATGTGATGAATTCCTTTGAAAACCTATCTAGCCTTGTACCTCTTGATCCTATGGACCCATCTTCACTTGAAAATATTCATTTCTGGTGGAAGTGGAGCCAGATGCAAAGTCTGATTCTTTAGGAGTGATTCAAACTCCTTTTGCATGGCTGCTTGCCATAATGGATTTCCCACATCCTTATTTTATTTCTGCAGATCATTGGATTGAACCATATAGAAACGCATGGGCATCGCAGGTTCTGAAAATGAAATTACATGAGAAGGATCCTCATGCTGAGATCGAGTCCTCCTTGAATCCAATGGATTCCTTGCAAGGTTTCTTGTTCCCTACAGTTTGAATTGTTCCTTCTTGGGCATCTGTTGAAGGTTCAACGTTGGCTTCTTATCTGGATTTACTGCCTGCTTATTTCCATGTACATAATATAAGTGTATGGAATCATATTTGATGTATGAAACTGATGGAAGCACAAGATTATATGCGTGTTGCAATGGAGGTGCATGCAAAGTACTCTCCTTATGTGTAAGTAGAATAGAGGAGTCATTGTCAGAAAACTTAGTGAATTTATACAACCTTGAATTTTAATCCACCTCACCAATTGTAATGATGGAATTGTCATGCATCTCAATTACTGAAACTAAATCTCATGTAAATTCAACCTTTTTACCTTTCTGAGTGATCTGATAAACTGAGAGCAGATTCATAGAAACCTTTGGAACATGTAAAACATTCTCAAAACTGCCATTGTGGAGTTCCACTCTCCCTTCTCCTTCTACTGCTACTAGAGTATCATCCCCCATGATAATAGGGGGTCTTGAGCATGGACTCAAAGAAGAGAAAAATTCATTTTTGGATTCCATATGATGGGATGCACTAGAATCTATAATCCATGAATCATATGAGGAATCAATTGCAGCAAAAGAATGATGATTACCTTTCATAGGAGTATGATCTTCTTCCTTCTTCTTCTCAACTCCCTTTGGAATGAAGTATCCAAGTTTGTTTTGTTGAAGTGAATGTGCCATAATATCGATATGTTTTTTCATGCATATTGATTCTTTATGATTCGGTTTATTGCAGTAAGTGAACTTCTTTCCCTTCCTCTTCTTCTTGGAATATGAAGAGTCTTTGGAACCTGAAGAATCATTAAAGGGTTTGGAATATCTCTCCTTCCCATTCTTTCTGGATGACCCTTTTCCATCATGCATGGTGAGTGCATGTGATTTGGGATCTTTCATGAGGCTCGTCAGTATGATTTTTGTCTGCTCTTGTGTGAGAGACTCAATCAACTAATCCATTGTAGGAATTTTCCAATTTGTGCCCAAAAGACATCTACCAGAATGGAAATTGGAGACATATAAAACATATTCTTGTCCTATATTGGCCAAGATTGTTAGAATAAGTTGTTTCTCTTGTGTAGAATTTTCAATACCACATTCACCCAAGCTCAAAATAAAAGATTTAAATTTAGTAAAGAAATATTGTATATTATCAAAACTTTTAGGGTCAAAGGTATTCAACTCTATCTCAAGCATATGACATCGCATATCATCCTTCTTTCCAAAGAGTCCTTCCAAGGTTGTCCAGATCTCGTTTGGAGTCTTGCATGCAAAAAAATGAAACCATAAATAAGTGGAGATTAACTCAAGAAGTAGTCCTGTGGCCTCATCCTTACGGTTCACCCATCTGATCTTCTCAAGAACTGATGCAGGTTCTGTTTATGTCATCATCGTCAAATTATACAGTGCTTTTCTTTTGAGTTGGAATGCGGCCTTTGGATTCCATTCAAAATAGTTTTATGGTGTGATTATTATCACTATACTTGATTTAATAAGTGGCATCGTCTCCATCCCTACTATTGATTCTAAAAATATCCTGAAAACCCAGATCGTGGATTCTGAGATATGACTGATAGTGCTATGACCACTACAAATATGATAAAAAGTACTATATATCCTCAAATATGATGTGGGTTTTGGATATTTTTGGTGAGCATGAGAATACCTATGTTATACGTCTCTGGTAAAAATTTCATCCTGACCCGGATCGCGGATTTTGAGATATCACAATTTTACTCTAGAGACCCAATTTTCGGAGGATTGTTGAATCGTCACACCCTTCAACAGGGATAGACTGCTATGATTCCAATCATCGCACCTTTTGATAGTGATAGGCCATGACGATTGTATAAACTAGGTTTACTCAAGGACTCTTTCACTCTTCTATGGCTTGTTTGGGTTGCTCCAAGATGCTCGGCTCTGATACCATGTCAGTGTTTCATGGAAACCTGCACAGGAGATCTAGCTAAATCATGCACAAACAAATCTTATCAAGAAAAGGAAGAGAGATACATAATGAAGAATGAAAATCAATGTATAATATGATCTTATCAATGAGTGAGTGATATTCACTCATATAGGCAATGACATCCTATAATTAGGAATGAATTCATAATAGTGATGTTCTAATATTAGAAAGTCTAAAATAGAACTAGTCAGTTAACTCCCACTGAACTAGTGTTACTCCCACTAAAGTAGTGTGTCGAAAATAAAAATTTCTCCAATAGTCACTGCCCATGGAAAATGGGTAATACTAGAGGGTCCTCCCAAGGGTAACATTCCACTCCTAACCATACCTAACACCTTCCACCTTAAATCCTTTCACATGTCCTAAACTTCGGTTATGGTCCATTATCTCATGAGTAGAGGGGCTAAAGGCCCATATGTTGTTCACAATTGCTATAAAAGAATAGGAAAATGATGCTAGAAAAGAAAGTGAACATAGCAAATTAGGATCACCAAAAGTCAGTCCAACTTGAGTTCTACTCTTTTAAAGCTTTCCTTGGTCCCCAAAAAGTAATGCAATAGAACCCTAAATAAAAGGGGACCCACAAATTTTCAAATATAAATGAAAGCATGGAATAGAAAAAGGAAAAAAGGGGTTTGGAAAAAGGTGGCATGAAAATATGGGGTAATTCAATATCAAACACACCCTCCACAAAGGCACACATAGAAATGGATTAACACCATTAGACATGAAGTAAGCCCTAATCCATATCATTTTCACATTTACTCTTCATGGGTTTTTACTTTCCCTTCTCACTCTCAGTACCTATTCCTATACCTAGGTCATTTTATTTTCTGTCTAAGTAGCACACCTAATAGGGTTGGATGAAGCCCCTCCCATACTTAAACTTGGTAACTAACACAAGGTCCTGGACTGGCATGATTCTTCAAGGGGATACCAAGGTAAATTGTCTTACATGGATTATGTCTTAAGTTACAACTTACTTTGCATGTTTTAAGGACTGATGTTTCTTATGAACTTTGGTTAAAATTATTTTATACTTTGACTTGTTTTGGATGGCCATGACATCATTCTTGAGGGACATCTTGTTTTTGTACCCAAGATGTTGTTCCTTTATTACAGGACTTTGGCATATGTGATGGAGAGAAGTGGGTCATCTAGTGACTCACCACCTTCAAACAATGGCTCTCACATTCTCATAACCTTGGACAATGGACAAATGGGCTTGGTTTGAAAAGTTATAGTCATTATGCCACACATATGGGTTGAAATTCCATAGGCTAGGAAGAGTTCCCTAGGGATTATGTGCACAAAAGATGGAGGATTTTGCAATAGTAGGCACTTTTCCATCACTTGGAGACATGATTTCATACCTCTCACCCTTGGACGTGGCCTTTAGAGGCCCTTGACGTCATCTTCTTAGCTAGGGTTTTGTGTATGGTTTGGTTTCGGAGATGATTGGCATAGCCTAGGGTGAGGACACACCTCAATTAACACACTTCCACTATCATAGGATTCCACTTGGCCTTTGGAGGCCCAACATTTTCCTTTGGAGGCATGTTTTCACTCTCTACTAGCTTGACGTCACCTTTTGGATCATAACGTCACCCTTTTAGAGTTTGTATGATGTATTTTTCTATTTTGGCACTATGTTAGAGGAAAATTAAGGGGTCAACCCTACTTGCATTATGTTTTTGACAAATTATGTGGAAAAATGTATTAGTGTGGCCTCATATAAGAATGCCACCATCACTTTTCATTTTTTGATCATGACTTCTCTCCATTTGTGGCTCTTGATTGAATCTCTTGAGCTACACTAACTTGCATCTTGTACAACTCTTTCATTAAGACCTTGGTCGATGCCAAGTCCAAGTGGTCTATATCTTTAGCCTATTTTTGCACTGTTTCCTCATCCATCTATAACATATCCTAAGTGATAACATTTTTTTTTCTCCCCATGGTTATAACTTGCAATGTTTCCTGTGCTAGCATTGTATTTTCCTATGCAATCTTCTATGGTTGTTCATATTCATTCTATTGTGTTGTGTTCAATTTCAATTGTGCCAATGTATCCTTAATATATGTCATATTTTTAATGATCTCCTCTCTTTTCTTCTCAATATCATCCCACGACTCTGTTGCATGGTCCTAGACCTTTTTTCTGACCATCTTTGCATAATCTTATGTAATTGTAAATTTAGGGATGCTCTTGTACACCTTCATCGTCTTGCATTGTCCTCCTAACTGTAAGATTTTCCTCTTCATCGACAGAGTGTTTGTCTATGCTAATGTTGTTGGTATATCCAAGTCTAGTATATCACCTCCTCCTAGTTCCTTAAGCCTAGGAACATTAACATCCTTCTGCATTCCTCCATTAGTAACATTATGTTGCATTCCTCCGTTGCTTACTTCTGCGTGGTCCTTCTCCTACACTGAGGGCTTTGAAATGTTATTTTTCCTTGTTTTTCTCACTTTCGTTCTCCCTCCAGTATCCTTGGCATGATTTGCAACCTTCCTTGTATGTTTTGCCTGAATATTTGATTTCTACGACATGCTAGCTTCTACTGTGTGTTGGATTACTGAGAGAGGGGGGTGAATCAGTAATAGAGCAATGTAAAATGAAAGTGTTATATCAATGTAGCATTACCATCCAATAGTTGTAGAGTAAATAAACAATGAACAAATGAGCAATCATACACATACACAGTACACCAATGTTTTTACGTGGAAACCCAAAGAGGGAGAAAACCACATAATGGTTTTTCTTATATGTATTTAAGAATTACATTCATTGGAAGCGCCAAATTCTTTTTTCTTTCAGCTACAACTGGAAGGAGGCTCCAACCCCCTAGTTTCTCAGGCTACAACTTGAAGGAAGCTCCAACTCCCCAATTCTCTAGCTACAACTCCCTATGTTCTATGGCTACAACCACCGGTCCTTTCCCCGTCTAACCACCCTGATGTATAAGTAGAATGAAGGAACCACTGTCTCACTATCACTTTGAGATATACTGTTGTAAACATGTAGCAATCAACCTACACCAAACAACCTGTAACACTAACTTGCATATTATACAACTATTTGGTTAAGACCTTGGTCGATGCCAAGTCCAAGTGGTATATATATTTAGACTATTTTTTCACTGTTTCCTCATCCATCGACAACATATCCTAAGTGAAAAAAATAAAATTCTCCCCATGGTTATCACTTCTAATGTTTCTTGTGGTAGCATTGTATTTTCCTATGCAGTCTTCTATGGTTGTTCCTATTCATTTTGTTGCGTTGTGTTCAATTTTAGTTGTGCCAATGTATCCTTAACCTATATCATATTTTTAATGATTTCCTCTCTTTTCTTCTCAATATCATCCCACGACTCTATTGCATCGTCCTGGAACTTTTCTGTGACCATCTTCGCATCATCTTATGTAATTGTAAATTCAGGGATGCTCCTGTACACCTTCATCGTCTTGCATTGTCCTCCTCACTATAAGATTGTCCTCTTCATCGATAGAGTGTATGTCTACTCTAATGTTGTTGGTTATCCAAGTCTAGTATATCACCTCCTCCTAGTTCCTCATGCCTAGGAACATTAACATCCTTCAACATTCCTCCATTAGTATCATTCTGTTGCATTCTTCCATTACTTACTTTTGCACTGTCCTTATCCTACATTGAGGGATTTGGAATGTTATTTTTCCTTGGTTTTCTCACTTTCGTTCTCCCTCCAGTATCCTTGGCATGCTTTTAAACCTTGTATTTTTTGCCATAATATTTGATTTCTAAGACGTGCTAGATTCTACTGTGTGTTGGATTATTGAGAGAGGGGGTTGAATCAGTAATAGATCAATGTAATCCTTTTTAACCATAAAATGCAAGTGTTATATCAATGTAGCATTATCATCCAATAGTTGCAGAGTAAATAAACAATGAACAAATGAGCAATCATACACATACACAGTAAACAAATGTTTTTACGTGGAAACCCAAAGCGGGAGAAAACCACAGAATGATTTTTATTATATGCATTTAAGAATTACATTCATTGGAAGCACCAACTTCCTTTGTTTTCCAACTGCAACTTGAAGGAGGCTCCATCCCCCTAGTTTCTCAGGCTACAACCTGAAGGAAGCTCCAACTCCCCAATTCTCTAGCTACAACCAGAAGGAGGCTACAACCCCCTTTGTTCTCTGGCTACAACCACCCGTCCTTTCCTCATCCAACTACCCAAAGGTAGAATTAGAATGAAGGAACCAATGTCACACTATCACTGTGAGATATACTATTGTAAACATGTAATAATCAACCTGCACCAAACAACCTATTCCAAACAAACTGTAATCAACCTGTACCATAAAAAAGTACATCAACCAGGCACCAACCAACCTGTAACAACTTGTAATTAACCTGTACCATAAACAAGTGCACCAACCATGAACCAAACTGTACCATCAATGAGTGCATCAACCATGCACCAAATATGTACCAATCATGCATCAAATACACTTAAATATGACTCATCAATATGTACCAACACCATCAACTATACACCTCATGTATGTGCCAACTCATCAACTACTTGTCTCAACCATGTACCCAACATGTACCTCAACCAAAATCTTTCATCAATTTCATCATCCAAATATGATTTGTAACTCTATAATAGATCTAATGTATATGATCACATACCTGCAAACCTTCCTAGACTTTAACAACAAGAGACTAGCATTTTCATCACACTTTACTTTAGTCTCACATTACTATTTTTGGATTAGTCAACAACCCTAACTTGAAATAATTATAACTATGTACCTATAATGAATAAAGATATGAAAATAGTACACAATGTTCTCCAGTGTCTTTTATGCAATTCCTCTAGGTCTCACTACTCAAAACATCTCATAAAAAGAGTTATAGCAAAAATGACATACCTTGTTGAATTATCGCTTATTCTAAAGAGAAAACTTGTAGAGCGTTCCTCACGCATAATATTTCTTTCATGTATATGAAAATGGTACAAAGAATACTATAGGCTATACTATAACTGATACATTTGTTATTTATGTATTTGGATCTTTTATGACGAATTTATGACATTTTTACTCGTTATACTTGTTTTAGACTAGTTTTAGGACTATCCAAAAACCCTATTTTGCACGGATTGTAACTCCACAAATACAATGACTGACAAGATGAAATTTTTATCACAACTGCTTGGATATTTCATGTTCTGGATCATTCTAGAAAAAACTTTATTTTGAAAATGGGGAGATGACATGTAAATAACATTCTTTAGAAAGCATCATCAAATGAATTTATCCTCCCTTGAATTTCAACCTTCTTTACTTCACCTTCCCTCTAAAATTCGCCTTAGATATCCTTTGGTTACATCAGTCACTTGTATATATTTGATATGCTCAAGTGTAATTAAAATTAGAGACCCTTGCCTCTTATTTATACTTTTATGTAGATTCCTCAAGGGGTTACCTTCTAACCATCTTAATCCACTTTCCTTATTTTAGGGATAACCAACTTCTAACCACTTGTCCACTTAGTAATTTCTCCATTAACTTTATTATTTAAATAATTTATTTTGTATCTACTTTGACTTATAGTACACTCATCATGTCACTTTATTATTTAAATAATTTCTTCTTTGCAACTACTTTGACTACTTTGACATTTTGGGGCTTCTAGATGACTCATGAGGGTTCTCCAACTTCACATGACCATAACTCTCTAACCATGAGGAGTTATGTGACGTTTCACATACAATTGCAAATGGAATGACATGTACCATCCATCTAGAATAGTCTTACCTTCAAATATATTAAAACACATACCATTATACATTAAACAAACTTGGGTCCATTTCCCAAACCTTTGTGCTATCGAAATTCGCTACCAGACTTTCTTCAATAGTTGAAATCAATGAAAACCAACCCAAATAATCAACAATATCCCCCTTTGGCATTGATGGAAACACTCTGATGCAATACTGAAGTGATATCACTCATGCTCCCAATGTGACCATTGCTCCCCCTGGAACCATGCCTCTGTGCTCTTTCTCCAAGCATTTACCTTTGCATATGATTAATCTCTCTCCCTTTGTCATCAATGGAAAAGGTATCTTTCCATCTGGGGATGCTCCTCCTGACTGAACTCTTAATAAAACTGATATCGCAACCTAAATGGTCCTCTTTATTGTGCTTCCTCATGTAAATCTAAGACATATAATATAAGCATTCAAAAGCATTCCTTTTGGAGTAGAAATTACTCTGATTCTCTAGAGAAGATACTCAAAGGTTTCACATGGAAGCATTTTTTTGAAGATGTTTTCCACTTGTTCTTTTGTGCCCACATATTTAACTCTGATGTTCTTCTCTACAACTTGTTCCTGTAGAAAGTGATACTTTATTGGAATATGCTTCATCTTGGAGTGCATCACTAGGTTCTTTGAGATACTGATGGCGCTTGTATTATCACAATAGATTGGAATAGGATCATCATACTCAACCTGTATATCTATCAAAGTTTGTTTCATCCATAGAACTTGAGTACAACATCTTGTTTATGCAATATACTCTACTTTGGTTGTAGACAAAGATACTCATGATTGTTTCTTTCTTAACCAATATACCAAACACTCACCCAAATAGAATGCTACTCCATTGGTGCTTCATCAGTCATCAATGCAACCTGCCCAATATGTATCTGTGTAGGCAATAAGTGATATATCCTTTCCTTTTGGATGCCATAATCCAAAATCTTATGTTCCTTTGAGATATCTGAAAATCTTCTTCACTGCTAATACATGTGATTCCTTTAGTGCTACTTGAAATCGTGCCACCTATCCAACTGCCTGCATTACATCTAGTCTGGATGTTGTCACATATAATAAGATACCAATTATTGACCTGTATTGCCTCTAGTCTGTAGACTTTGAATCATCATCTTTTTTCAACTTGAAATTGGTTTTCAAAGGAGCAGTAACTGGTTTTCAATCTTCCATTCCAAACCTCTTTAACATTTCTATGATATACTTAGTTTGATAAATAAAAATTCCTTGGTTGCTTTGACATATCTAAAGACCCAAAAAGAATGATAATTCTTCGAGTAATGAGATTTCAAATTCATTATGCATATCCTTTGAAAATTTCTAGCCTAACCTATCATTAGTACTTCCAAAAATACTATCATCAACATAAACTTCAATTAATAAAATACTATCTTGAGTTACCTTGATGTAGAGTTTGTTGTTTGCACTTCTTTTTCCAAAACCTCTCTGTTGTAGATATTTATCAAGTCTAGAGCCCCATGCTCTAGGATCCTATTTTAGACCATATAAGGCATTCTTCAAATTGCACACGCAATATGCATTCGTTGGCAACTGAAATCCTTCTAGTTGTTCAATGCATACTTCTTCTTCAAGTTCCCCATTCAGATAGGATGATTTCACGTCCATCTGATACACTTTAATATTCTTGGAACATGCATAAGCTAAGAGCAATTGGATTGCTTCCATTTTGGAAACTGGGAAAAATGTCTCTTGAAATTTGATTCCTTCAACCTATGCATATCCTTTACATACCAATCTAGCTTTGTTCCTTGTAACCTGTCCATCTTCATTCAATTTATTTCTAAAAACCCACTTTGTGCCAATCACATTCTTATTCTTTGGTCTTGGAACCAATTCCCAAGTGTCATTCTTCTCTATTTTATCTAATTATTCATTCATGGCCTTATTATAGAATTCATCCTTTTTGGCCTCTTCAAAATTGTTTGGTTCAATCGTAGATAAAAGAGCTAGGTGAATTTGTTCTAGTGAACAGATTCTTCTTCTAGTCTCAACTCCTGCATCCTTGTTTCTGATAATCTTATCTGAAGGATGAATCTTCTATACTCATTTGCTAGGTGTCTTTGGAGGCACTTGGGGAACTTTCTCTTCTACTTCTGTATGATCTTATTCATCATCCTCTTCTACTTCTTCTTCATATTTTTCTTCTTCTTTGTAAAGATGTTCCACTGACTCATTTTCTTCTTCTTTTAATTCGTGTCCACCTGTTTCATCAATTTTTACATTGATGCTTTCTAGAACTTTGTTTAAAATCATATTGTAACACTTGTATTTTTTCCTTGTACTTGAGTAACCAACAAGTACTCCTTTGTCCACACGAGATTCAAGCTTTCCCATTATGTCATCTTCTCTTTTGATGTAGCATTTTCTTCCAAATACTTTGAAGTGCTTCACATTTGTTGGTCTTCCTTTCCATAACTCATAGGGAGTTTTGTCATTTTTGTTTCTAAGAATTTCTCTATTTTGAATGTGAACTGATGTATGAACTGCATGTATCCAAAAAATTATCTATCAATTTGGAATCCATTAGCATTGTTTGAGCCATTTCCTATGTAATTATCAACCATTATGATAATGTTCCTTTGTCTCTGAACCACTCTCTAAACCAATATATGAATCCATGCTCTCATCCATTGTCATATATTTGTCCCAACCTATTAAGTTTTCTTACAATTCTATCTATGTCCATACTGTCCAAGACTCTACTACACAACTATCCATAATGTTCACCCAACTATCACTATACTATCATGAAGTCTTCACTAATACAATCGATTAATCTATCAAATTGTACTTCTTCTAACTGTCTGCTCTGGATTTGTCTGCTCAAACTATGCAAGTTGCTTGAAGGATGGTTATTTGGTCTCTCACAACTATCGAATATAATCCCCTTGTCTAATATTCATATTACCCAAGAGTCTCTAAGATGGATGGCTTAAAACAATTATTGATCTGATGTGTATTCATCATCTTCATTGGTAGATTCATCATCTCTGAGCTTTGACTTCTTTCTTTTTGTCCATGGATCCATCTTTCACTACAATTCCTAAAATTACAATCTCGTGAACTAGTTCCTTATTTACATGTCATTCTTTTCTTTCAGTTATTTTCAAAACCTTTTTGTATTTCACATCTTTCTTTTTCTCTGTATAATTTTCTTCATCTCGTTTTATTGCCAATATTGCGATTTCTGGGACCTGATCTTTGCTCACCTGTTCTTCGTGTTTTCTTATCCATAATTTCTTATATCTTATATTAGTTCTCTATTTCACGAAAGTATCAATCATGCTTCTACAATCACTAGCTATGTGTCCATATCTATGACATTTGTAAAATTCAATGTTACGTGGGGCCACATAAACATTTCTTGCTTGAAAATTTCTTTTAAAATCCCTACAATATGCAACCTTATGTCCAAAAGTAGTACAATAAAAACAATGACCATAAAAGAAATTTGCATACCTAGGATTGAATTATCTTTTTTGTGGTGTAGTCCTTCTGAATTTCTTCCTTGACTGATCATGATCATTATTGAAGATTCTTTGTGGCTTGAACATAGATGGTCTTCTTGAAGATGCATCTTCAATAGTTTTCTTAGATATTGGTTAACCACGATTCTTTCCTTTGAGTACTTTTGCATAACTCTTTCTATTTTCTTCAATCTTCTTGTCTAGCAACCTACAATGCTTCTCTTCATTCTCTGGATGTTTCTGTCTCTTCAACATTCTTGTTGAGCTTGATGATTTAACTTCTCAATGTGACAACTTCTTCTTCAAGCTTCTCAACCTCTTCTTCTTTCTTCATTATCTGAGACTTCATGAATTCTTTTGTTCCTTTAGCTTCTTTAAGATGTATTTTTAATGTGATTATTTCTTCTTCAAGTCCTTTCTCTTCTTGAACAAACTATTCCTCAAGATGATTTATATCGTTAGTTCTTTCCTTGAGGCGATTTGCCAATATCTTCTCTCTCATTTTTGCTTCTTCCTTCTGTGCTGCTATGTTGGCTTCCAAATGCTTCTTTTGATATTCAAGTTTTTCTTCGATCTTTATAGGTTCTTCTAGCTGAGTTCTTATGTTCTCAATGACCTATTGGGCTTCTTAAAAAATGTGAACACTTTCCTTTTGTTTCATCAATTTTTTCCTGAGTGGCTTGTTTTCTTGTCTTTATTTTCTTAGTTCATCTAAATCACTAATCAATTTTGCTTCATAATTGTCTTCTTTTTCAATTAGTTCTTATGTCTCATGGAATTCTATTTCAAGATGTCTGTGTTTTTCACAATTAAAGAAAAACATGTTGATTAAGGTTGGTTGTCATTGATGTCAACCCTTGAAGAAATCCCGGTAGCACAAAGGTTTGGGTAATGGAACCAATTTTTTTTTATGTAAAGATGACTCATTATTGTCTTTTCATGGTTGATAATAAGCACAAATGGATGAACTCCAAATTGGTCCCCTTATGGTGAAATCCCTCATGGGAAGACGCTTTGCAGATTGAGTTATACTAGAATTATGGTGATGTAGGAGTATCACTCCACTTCAACAAATGCGCCAGCATGCCAACATGCAGACACACAATGGAGAAAGGGAGAGGCATTGACCCTCCCATTTTTAAATTTGAAATAATCCTATATGATTTTTTGTTGTGTAAGGATGTAAATGCTAGGCCATGCCTTTATACAGGTAATGGTTGGGGTTGCCTTAAATGGTTACCTGTAGTAGGTCGAGATCGTAGTCAGGTCTGGACATTCATTTATATAATGTAGTTGTAGAAGTATGGTGCCGTAACTGAGATAGCGATAGCACTGAGGCGATGAAGAGTATAATATTGTAGAGACCTATTTTGTAATTAGGGGACTTGAGAAAGAGATCTCAGGTAGAGAGGTAGAATAGTTATGAGAGAGAGAGCTTGAGAGAACTGGGACTTTGTTACAATCCAATTTTTGTAAACATTTGTATAGACACACAGAGATAAAATAAAAGCAGTTTTTACTGCATATTGTTGTTCATGTGTTTATGTATTTCATGAATGAATGTTGTATATGTATGATAAGTTTCATTTACAATAGAAATATAGATTTATTTTATCTTCATTAAGTTTTGTAATATTTTTCTGGATTCTTTAGGAGGTGAAAGGAGTGCACAACAGAACATTGAAGGTTTTGTAGCCAGTGCAAGGAGTGTGCACCTGAACTCTACCAAGTCAGAATGAATGTGCCAGGATGGAACACTAGAGTGATCAAAAACTCAAGAGGAGCCTCACAATTAATAGATACCTTAGAGGAGGAACTATGTAGAGAAAGCACAGAGAGACAAAGTCTCTGAGAACTCGGTAGAACTCTGCAAAGTGTGCATTGAGTAGGAGGAACACCTGGAGGATGACAAGAATTTATTTTCAAGAAATCCTTCGGATATGAGTTTGACGAAATCCTAGAAACACAAGGAGTGCATGGGATTCAGAGTTAATTTAAGTCCTAAAGCTCAGAAGAGATAGTGCAAGGAGTGAAAAAAGATAACTATGTTTCAAGTTCTAGGAAAGGAGTGTGAACGAGGGACACCCACATAGTTACTTAATACTTTGTCGGATCAACAAGGAGTATGTGAGCATAAGTTTCCAAGAGGGAACTTATATCCCATTGAGGAGTGGAAGGGAAAGAAGCCTTTGAGGTCCAAGCAGGTGAAGTTCAAGAAGGAACAGAGTTGTTGAACACTCTGGAGGAATATTTGTGCAAGGTGTGCACAAGGCCAACACTGGATGAAGTGTTGAAAGATAGCCATCTTAAGGCTAGTCATAGCACAAGGACTGTGTAGAGGAGAGAACTATTTCAAGTTCGAAATCTTAGGAGGTCGAGCATAGAACGTGCTAGGAGGGCACTAAAAATATTTTAGAAGACACAGAAGGGCGAGTCCCTCAAAGACTAAGCGAGTTGAAAAGCTTATAAGAGATACCACGAAGCTACACATAGAGCGCAAGTGTGCACAGGGCCGAGGTCAAGTTTCAATTCCAAATCTCAGGAGGGAGAATGAAGGAGATTCCCAAAGTTGCAAGGCTTGAAGGAGATAAATCGAAGGCTGAGACCTTTGAAACATTGAAATATTCCAAGTCAGGAAGAAATTGAAAGTTCAAGAGGAAGAGCATTGGTAGCCATTTGATCAGCCACAGAGGAGGAGATATGTAGTGTTGAATCTCACATCTAGGCACAAAGGAGATATTGTAAGAGGAAATAGATCTTAGCCATAGAATCTAGAAGCACATGGACCAATAGCCATTGGATCCAGAAGAAGTGCATGAGGTTTAGTCCATTAAAGTGCACAGGAGGAGAGCCGACTGGTGAAGATGCCAAGTCCTGAAATCATCAGGATCATACATCATCAGAGGACAGGTGGCAACAAATCAACATTTCGCCGACTCAAAACTCAGGGGAGTCAAAGGTAAAATCTGTGAGAACTTGCAAAATGAAAACTTGTGAAAATATCCCAGTCGTTGATTGAGGAGAGATCCGGACCGTCGATTGTCTAGGGAGAAATATCAAAATTTCAGGGATTGAAATATCTAAGGTGATAAGTATTTCGACTTCACAAAATGTGAAGTCTCGAAATCATCGTGACTATCCATCAGAAGGGACACATGGAAAATGATCAACATTTAGCTGACTCGCACATCAGAAAGGTCAAAGGGTAGACCTGTGAGAACTCACGAAACCTGAGTTCACAACTTGATTGTGACTGTCATATCAAAGAAGGATTTGGGCATCATATTTGAAGCATTGGGATTTCTCGACACACGAAATCCTGATGCACTTGGAGGTTTGGCCCTAGGTCATAGCAAGGGGTCATATGGAAGGAGGATAAGGGAAGAGGTAGCAAGCACTAGGCCCTTATCAAAATCCTAGAACGGGAGGTTGCGCTGCCCTTCGGAGAGAAGGGGGGTTTGCATCAAGTGGTATTAGAGAAGAATTTTTGTTTGCAGACCGCAGACAAAAGAAGGATGGTGAAACAATATAGTCTGATACCATCAAGTGGTATCAAAGATGGATTTTCCTCTGTATATTTCAAGAGAAAGAGAAACAGGAGGAGACCATTATTTTGTTTGAACACAATAGACAATAAGGAGATAATGAAAAGAGATAATCATATAACATCAAGTCGTATAGGAAGTTAAAGTTCTCCTATAGACAACAGGGGAAGGAGGAGACAAAGTATTGATTCTCCATCAATATTGTTGCATAACATGCAACAAATGATAGATAGCCAAGAGAGATGAAGGCAGAAAATACGTCTATTGAAGGCCATGAGAGTGGGCGAAGAGGAGGCCACCGACATAAAAGAAAAGAAGAAATTGATGAGGAAATCACTGAGATAAGAGAAAGAATGGAACAATTGACATTGAAGATGCAGCGAGAGGAAAAAGTACGCTGGAAAACCTCAGTGACACAGAGGAGGAACTGATTCACATCTATGAACCAAAGACTGGGATAAATCTCAGTGATGATGAGGAAGGGAGATCAGTTGCAGGCCTCATAAATTGCCAGGAGGGTAGAGATGAATTTTCAAATTTCCAAGTGGGCAATGATATGAGATCAAGTGAGGATCTCTTAGGCTGTCAGGAAGATAGTAGTGGAAATTCATATTTCCAGGTCGACCATGAGATGGGATTGCAAGATCTCATAAAATTCCAGGAGGGAAAAAGTGAACCTTCAAATTGCTAGGTGGGAAATGGAAGGATACTGATGGATGATCTCATAGACTGCTAGGGGGGAATTTATGGAAGTTCAAATTTCTAGGTGGGAAATGAGATGGGGTCAGTTGATCTCATAGAATTCTAGGTGGGAAGAAATGGACTTTTGAGTTGCCAGGTGGGAAATAGAAAGAGATCAGGGGAAGGTCTCGAATACTGCTAGAGGAGTAGGTCAAAAGTTCATATTGCCAAGTGGGTAATGAGATGGGGCCAATTGATCTCATAGACCGCCAGGTGGGCAACAAAAAATTCCCAAATTTTTCAGGTGGGCAGGGAGAAATAAATGAGACTATTTGAAAGTCTCAGGATCTCAGAAGTGACTTCAGGTCAGCAAGGAGTGTTGATAGATGAATATTCATGTGGGTTTGCAGACCATGTGAATGAATATGATGATAAGTTAAATACTCTCACCATCTAAAAGGAGGGTCATATGAGTATTCTAATTATTGGAGGGATCAATATATTCCTACCAAACAACCAAGTAGAGGCCAATGCACATGATGAGAGTGCAACATAATAGGAAAGACAACCAACAGACACTATCAAAGAGAAAGAAATGGAGCATACATTGATGTCTACCCCAACAGAAGGAGATGAGAATTCAATGGAATTGCTCAAAATTTTAAGCCAAGAAGCCGAAACAAAGATGACTGCAGCACTAGACCTTGCAGCTGAAGGCGAAATAGAAAACATAGACTTTGTTGATATGTATGAAGAATTGGAAGCCCTAGAGAGAAGGGTTATAGCGAAAATATTTCACATGCAACAGGATAAGTTGGAGACAGGTAGAGGAGCATACTAGCATGGGGAGAAGCTGGAAGAAATTGAGAAACAACTCAGTGAAGGGATTGGAGAGTGGAAATTTAGTGCCATAAAGGGAAGTAAAGATAACATGGGAGATCAAATAGATATACCCAATGATAGGGAATAATTGTAGCAGAGAATACTGCATAAGAATAGCCAACCACTGGACAAGATCGAAAAAATGATAGAGGAGATAAGAAGGTTGATGTTAATGTCAGCAAAAACAGTCAACAAAGGGACACTGTACAAAAGAGAACTTGCAATAAAAACAAGAAAGAAATAGAAGAAGCAGCAACAACAACAACAATAATATAGTTGAAGAAGAGCAGGAAGACAAATCCAAGGAAAAGTTTGGGATCCAAGAGGATTTCAACACTGGAGAAGAGGAGCTCATGATCATGAGCTCATGTTTTTCCTAGTCAAGGAGTATGATGCAAGATAATGTCTCCACCTCAGCAAATGCACCACCACACCAACACGCAGATGTGCAATGGAGAAAGGGAGAGGCATCAACCCTCCCATTTTTAAATTTGAAATAATCCTATAATGATTTTTGTGGTGTAAGGTTGTAAATGCCATGCCATGCCTTTGTATAGGTAGTGGTTGGGGTTGCCTTAAATGGTTACCTATAGCAGGTCCAGATCGTAGTCAGGTCTAGACATTCATTTATGTAATGTAGCCATAAAATTATGGTGTCATAACTGATATAGCAATAGCACTAAGGTGGTGAAGAGGATAAGCTCATAGAGCCCTCTTTTTTAATTAGGGGACTTGAGAGAGAGATATCAGGTAAAGAGGTAGAATAGTTCTGAGAGAGAGAGATTGAGAGAAATGGGACTTTGTTACGGTCTAGATTTTGTAAACATTTGTATAGACACACAGAGATAATATAAAATCATTTTTTCATTTATATTGTTGTTCATGTATTTATGTATTTCATGAATGAGTGTTGTAGAAGTATGATAAGTTTAATTTATAGTACAAATATAGATTTCTTTTATATTCATTGAGTTTTGTAATATCGCTCTAGATTATTTAGGCGGTGCAAGGAGTGAACAATAGAACATTGGAGGTTATGTATCCAATGAAAGGAGTGCACACCTGAACTCTGCAGAGTCAAAAAGAACATGCCAGGAGGTCACACTAGAGTGATAAAAAGCTCAAGAGGAACCTCACGGTTACTAAATACCTTAGAGGAGGAATTGTGTAGAGAAAGCACAGAGATACAAAGTCTCAGAGAACTCTATAGAACTATGCAAAGTGTTCATTGAGCAAGAGGAACGTCAGGAAGATGAGAAAAACTTATTTTCAAGAAATCCTTGGTATCTGAGTTTGACAAAATCCAAGAAATGAAAGGAGTGCATGGGAGTCATAATTACTTTAATTCCTAAAGCTTAGAAGAGATAGTGCAAGGAGTGCACAAAGAAAACTTTGTTTCGAGTTCCAAGAAAGGAGTGTCAAGGAGGGACACCCATAGAGTTACTGAATACTCTGTCGACTCAGCAAGGAGTGAGTGAGCATAAGTTGCCAAGAGGGAACTTATATCCCTTCAATAACTAGAAGGGACAAAGGCCTTTGAGGTATGAGTAGTTGAAGTTCAACGAGGAACAAAGATGTTGAACACTCTAGAGGAAGACTTGTGCAAGGAGTGCACCAGGCCAACATTGGATTAAGTGTTGAAATATATCCATCTGAAGGCTAGCCAGAGAACAAGGAGTGTGCAGAGGAGAGAACTATTTCAAGTTAGAAAGCTTATGAGGTCGAGCGTAGAAAATTCTAGGCGGGCACTAGAATTATTTTAGAAGACGTAGAAGGGCAATTCCCTTAGGCACTGAGCGAGTTGAAAAGATCAAAAGAGATAGCACAAAGCTACACGTAGAGCACAAGTGTGCACAGGTCCGAGGTTGAGTTTCATTGCCAAATCTTAGGAGGGAGAATGCATGAGAGACCCAAAGTTGCAAGGATCACAAGAGATAAATCAAAGGCCAATACCTTCGAAACATTGAAATCTTCCAAGTCAAGAAGAAATCAAAAGTTCAGGAGGAGGTGTGTCGACAGCTAATTGATCATCCATAGAAGAGGAATTCTTGACCATTGAATCTCATGTCCAGGCACAAAGGAGAGTGTGTAAGAGGAAACAGATCTTAGCCATATGATCTGGAAGCGTGTGGACCAATAATCGTTGGATCTAGAGGAAGTGCACGAGGTTTAGTCATTTAGAGTGCACAGGAGGAGAGCCAACTTGCGAAGACGCCAAGCCTCAAAATCATCATGATCATCCATCATCAGAGGAAAAGTAGCAATAGATCAACATTTTGTTGACTCGGGACTCAGGGGAGTCAAAGGGAAAATCTATGAGAACTCACAAAAATATCCCAGTCATTGATCAAGGAGAGATCTAGACCGTGGATTGTCCAGGGAGAAATATCAAAATTTTGGGGATTGGAAGATTTGAGGTGATAATTCTTTCGACTTCATGAAATGCAAAGTCCATAAATCATATCAGAAGGGACACATGGTGAACAGTCAACATTTCACTAACTCACACATCATAAATGTAAAAGGGTAGACCTATGAGAACTCATGAAACCCAATTTCTCGACTTGATCGTGACCGTTAGATTTGAAGCATTGAGAGTTCTCGACATGCGAAATCCTGACGCGCTCAGAGGTTTGGCCCTAGGTCACAGGGAGGAGTTAGTGAGCACTATGCCCTTATCATGATTTTGGAGATGAAGAGATCCGTAGTGACTTGCATAAAAATACCTGACTCGTGAAACCACTAGCACCTTTTTTTAGGCTCGTGGTCATAGCCCATGGCCATGTGATAAAAAGGGCTTAGCAGAGAAGAGCTAGTGCTCGTTTGGTGTTGAGGTTTGAATAACTCTTAGGAGATAAGACGCGGGTCTCATATGACCTGCACATTTGGGGAAAGGACCCATGTAATTGGGTTTGGGGTCTAGCAGAGACCCAGGGAGTCAATCAAACTCAATATCTTGATTGATTCTAGACCAAGAGGTTGTAACCCTTAGCAGAGAAGGGGGGTTTTCATCGTATTGTTAGAGAACCCATTCTTAATAGTGGAATAATTAGATGAAGGTCAATGAATTTTTCACTGAAACTATCCTATATGGATAGTGCTTGTCATTCCATTTCTGGTGGTATGTGGAACGTCACATAACTCCTCACGGTTAGAGAGTTATGTCCATGAAAATGTAGAGAACCCAGGTTTGGGTAATGAACCCAAGTTTGTTTGATGGATAATGGTATGCATTTTGATATATTTTCAGGTAATACTATTCTATATGGATATTACATGTCATTCCATTTCTGGTGGTATGTGGAACATCACATAACTCCTGACAGTTTGAGAGTTATGGCCTTACGAAGTTGGAGGACCCTCATATGTCATCTAGAAGCCCCAAAAGGTCAAAGTAGTCAAAGTGGTTTAAGAGATTTTAGAAGGTAAATAATAAAGAGAAGTGATGAGTGTACTCTAATTCAAAGTGAATACAAAATAAATTATTTAAATAATAAACTTAATGGAGAAATTAGAAGTGGGTTAACCCTAAAATAAGGAAAGTGAGCAAAGTGATCTAGAAGATGTTTTTAAGGAAGCTACTTGGAGAGTATAAATAAAAGGCAAGGCTCTCTCATTTTACATCACACTTGAGAATATTGAATATCTATAGGTTTCCAAGGTAGCCAAAGGATATATAAGCCAAATTTATGAGGGAAGGTGAAGAAAACAAGGTCGGAATTCAAGGAAGGATAAATTCTTTTGATGATGCTTTCTAACGTATGTTATTTACAGGTCATCTCACCATTTTCGCAATAAATTATTTTCCAGAATGATTTTATCTATGAAATTGGTATAAAATTGAGGAAATATATCCAAGTATATTTGGTGAAAAAATCATCTTGTGGGCATTGTATTTTTGAAGTTACACTCCGTCGAAAATAGGGTTTGTGGCTAGTCCTAAAACTAGTCTAAAATAGGTGTTTCAGGTAAAAACGTCATAACTTCTTCATAACAAATATTAATTCATTAAGAACAAATGTGTTGGTTAGATTACAATCTGTAGTATGTTGTGTAATAGTTTTATATCGATTAAACAAATGTTTCGTGCAGGGCATGCTCTACAAGGTCGCTCTCTAGAATAAGCTAGAATTAAGCAAGGTATGCCATTTTTTTCTATAACTCCGTTTCTGAGAGGTTCAAAGTAGTGAAATCTGTATGAATTGCATAAAACACACTCAATAACATTGTGTATCACTTTCATATATTTATTCATTACAGGTACATAGTTATGATTATTTGAAGTTAGGGTTGTTGACTAATCCAAAACTAGTCATGTGAGACTAAAGAAAAGTTTAATGAAAATGCTAGTCTCTTGTTGTTAAAGTTAAGGAAGTTTTGTAGGTATATGATCATATACACAAGATCTATTATAGAGTTACAAATCATATTTGGATGATGAAATTGATGAGGGATTTTGGTTGAGGTACATGGTTGAGACAACTAGTTGATGAGTTGGCACATACATGAGGTGTATAGTTGATGATGTTGATACATATTAATAAGTCATAGTTGATGAGTAGTTGACACATGATTGGTACATACTTGGTACATGGTTGGATGCACTTGTTTATGGTATAGTTTGATTACAGGTTGTTTGGTATAGGTTGGTGCATGGTTGATGCACTTGTTTATGGTACAGGTTGATTACAGTTTGTTCGATACAGGTTGGTGCATGGTTGATGCATTTGTTTATGGTATAGGTTGACGCATGGCTGATTCATGGTTCAATTTTATTGGTAGAAGTTAACAACGGTATATCTCACAGCGATAGTGTGACAATGGTTCCATCATTCTACTTCTACTTTAGGGAAGTTGGATGAGGCAAGGATAGGTGGTTGTAGACACCTTCTAGTTGTAGTCAGAGAACATAGGGGTTTGTAGCCTCCTTCTGGTTGTAGCTAGATAATTGAGGATTTGGAGCTTCCCTTGGGTTGTAGTCTGAGAAACTAGGGGGTTGAATCTTCCTTCTAGTTGTAGTTGGAAAACAAAGGAAGTTGGTGCTTCGAATGAATATAATTCTTCAATACATATAAGAAAAATCATTCCATGGTTTTCTCCCTCTTTGGGTTTCCACGTAAAACACTGGTGTACTGTGTATGTGTATGATTGTTCATTTTTTCATTTCTCATTATTGGATGATAATTCTACATTGATACAACACTTGGATTATTTGGTTAAAAAGGATTATAATTTCTCTATTATTGATTCACCCCCCCTCTTAGTAATCCAACAAAACAACATACCTTTGTTGATTATGTACCCTTCATCTTCCGAATCTATTTGACATGGTGAACATATTTCTTCTTGATCTATACCTACATCTTCTTTTGCATTTTTTGAATCTGTGGTCGCTGAAGAGTATATATCATGTAACTTGTCCCAAATTTCTTTGGTTGATGAACATTTACCAACCTTTTCTCTTACAGGATTAGGTAATCCTTTCTAGATGAAATCCATTGCTATTTTGTTATTCTTCTTCAATTCCTCCTTGCTTGTAGTATTTTCCCTTTTTTAACTATCATATCCTATAACAATTGAGAGTTAAATATAATACCCTTGTACCTGTAAAAATACTTTCGTCGTTCCACTCCACATCTCATACTTTAAATCATTTTGACCATTGAACAATGGTACTCCATTCTCATAATAATCCATGATCTCCTTCCAGTGGTTAAATTGTTTCATGAAGGAACCTACTATGATACCAATTGTTGGATTACTGAGAAGAAGGGGGGGAGGTTTGAATCAATAATAGAGAAATGTATTCCCTTTTAACCATAAAATACAAGTGTTATATCAATGTAGAATTATCATTCAATAGTTGTAGAGTAAATAAAAAACGAACAAATGAGAAATCATACACATACATACTACACCGTTGTTTTTATGTGGAAACCCAAAGCGACAGAAAACCACAAAATGATTTTTCATATATGTCTTTAAGAATTACATTCATTGGAAGCACCAACTTCCTTTGTTTTCTAGCTGCAACTGGAAGGAGGGTCCAACCCCCTAATTTCTCAGGCTACAATCTGAAGGAAGCTCCAAATCCCCATTTATATGGCTACAACCATAAGGAGGCTACAACCCCCTATGTTCTCCAACTACAACTGGACGGTGTCTACAACCACCTATCCTTGCCCCGTCCAACTGCCCTGACGTAGAAGTAGAATGATGGAACCACTGTCACACTGTCACTGTGAGATAGACTATTGTAAACCTGTACCAATCAACCTACACCAAACAACATGTAACAACTTGTACCAAACAACCACTAATCAACCTGTACCATAAACAAGTGCATCAACCATGCACTAACCAACATGTAAAAACCTCTACCAAACAACCTGTAATCAACATGTACCATAAACAAGTGCATCAACCATGAAACAACCTGTACCTCAACCTGTACCATCAACGAGTTCATCAACCATGCACCAAATGTGCACCAATCATGCATCAAATACACATAAACTATGAGTCATCAAGATGTACCAACATCATCAACTATACACCTCATGTATGTGCCAAATCATAAACTAGTTGTCTCAACCATGTACCAAACATGTACCTCAACCAAAATCCCTCATCAATTTTATCATCCAAATCTGATTTGTAACTTTGTAATAGACCTGGTGTATATGATCACATACCTGCAAATGTTTCTTAAATTTAACAACAAGAGACTAGCATTTTCATCAAACTTTACTTTAGTCTCACATGACTAATTTTGTATTAGTCAACAACCCTAACTTAAAATAATCATAACTATGTACTTGTAATGAATAAAGATCTAAAAATATTACACAATGTTCTGCAGTGTCGTTTATGCAATTCCTCTAGGTTTCACTACTTGGAACCTCTCAAAAAATGAGTTATAGAAAAAATGGCATACCTTGTTAAATTATGGCTTATTCTAGAGAGAGAACTTGTAGAGCATTCCCCACACAAAATATTTGTTGTATCGATATGAAAATAGTACAAATAATACTAGATATTGTACTCTAACCAATACATTTGGTCTTACTAAATTTGGATATGTTATGAAGAGGTTATAATGTTTTTACCCAAAACACATGTTTTAGACTAGTTTCAAGACTAGCCACAAACCCTATATTCCACAGAGTGTAACTCCAAAAATACAATGGCCCACAAGATGATATTTTTATCACAACTACTTGGATATGTGTCCTCAATGGCCTCCATATTTATTGGTCTGAATCATTCGAGAAAAAAAAAATTATTGAGAAAATAGTGAGATGGCCTATAAATAATGTACCTTAGAGAGCATCATCAAAATAATTTATCCTCCCTTGAATTTATGCCTTCTTTACTTCACCTTCCCTTTGAAATTCTCCTTAGATATCCTTTGGTTACCTTAGTCACTTATAGATATTCAATATGCTCAAGTGTAATTAAAATGAGAGACCCTTTCCTCTTATCTATAATTTTATGTAGCTTCCTCAAGGGGTTACTTGCTAACCATATTAAACCAATTTCCTTATTTTAGGGATAACCCACTTCTAACCACTTGTCCACTTAGTAATTTCTCCATTAACTTTATTATTTAAATAATTTTTTTTGTATCCACTTTGACTTATAGTACACTCATTCCTTCACTTTATTATCTAAATAATTTCTTCTTTGCAACCACTTTGACTACTTTGACCATTTGGGGCTTCTAGATGACTCATGAGGGTTCTCCAACTTCACATGGCCATAAATTTCTAACCATGATCAGGAGTTATTTGACGTTCCACATACCAACAGAACTAGAATGACATGTAATATTCATCTAGAATAGTGTTATCTTCAAATATATTAAAACTCATACCATTATACATCAAACAAACGTGGGTCCATTACCCAAACCTTTTTGCTACCAGAATTCAGTACTAGACTTTATTTAAGGGTTCACATCAATGACAACCAACCCAAATAATAAACATTGTTTGCCTTCCTTTTTTTCCCTACTTTGAAGTCACTGGTAGCTTCCATTCATCGGGTCAGTCTTTCATGACCCATTAGAATTCATCTTGAGTCACACTATACCTCATCTGTAGCCAATTCATCTTTAGATATACTTTTTTCTTGAATCCACACATTGTGTCTTGACACCTAAAATTTGGCTATGTCTTTATGTTCCTTCACCACTTCTGATGGTATGCTCCATGTCTCATCTACCTTTTCCTGTATTTCATCAAAATACATTGCAAATGTCCTATAATTAGCCTCCTTTGTATTTACATATGATCTATTCCACAAAGTTTTGTATTGTATTGCGCAACACTTTCCAATCCTTTGGAAAAATACACAGTATTTAGGGTGTCCCAAACCCACCAAAGCTATGAGTATGATAGTATGACACCTGCTGGTGTTTCCTCTCTGCGACACTTCCTCAATAGTTTGCATGACATTAAATTAGTTGTCAATCTTGTCATAGGTTCACTGATCATGTTGATTATTAACCCTCTTGAACCCCTGTCAGTGCTAAACTTCTTCTTCTTTTATTCTACAATCACCTTCTCCTTAGTATTTTAATATATGTATTTCTTTGGATGTTATACATTATTTGGAAGACCTATTATTTTTGCAATCAGGTCCGCATCAATTGACACTGGTATGTCCATTTGCATAACACCTCCATGCACTAAGTCTAGCAATTGTTTGACTCAATTATTAACATATTTACCCCTTCCAAAATGTGGAATTTATAATAAGTTCATTATTCCTATATTTTACAACCCTATAATTCATTTATTTTTTTATAATATTCGGACTCTTGATGAACTTATCCCTTTCCTCTCCATATATACCTGCAACTCGAACTCAGGGAACTTGTCCTTTTCTACAATGTCATGTTCTATGTATTTCAATTTCTCCACATGTCCTAAAATACTAGGGAGGATTGTAACTCCTTCAGGTATGTGCAGTAGTGCTATTGTAAATTACTTTTACTTGCATGATGACCTATGCACTGTCTATTTCCCCTTTCTCATTTTTGTTGTGGTGGATTTCCCTTCTTCCTGGTGTGCATCCTCTTCTTCCTCTATGTCAGAATTCATTTATCCTCTGACATAAATTACCTGTACCTATTATTATGTTTGTGATGTTGTATCTATGACATGTTTTTGTACTTGTTTTTCCTCTTCCCTAGGCTCATTTGACTCTGTTCTTTCTTCATCTTCCCCACTTGTATGTTGTTGTGCTCCCAAACTGAGCTACTATGTAGGGTTTGTTTCTTCCATACTTGGATCCACATCCATCTGCTCAGCTTTTGGCTCATGTTCTTCGAAAACTTTTGTATTGACTTGTTCAATCATAGGTGATGTGATCCCATCCACATCGATGACTCCTTCCTATTGACTAGGGTTTTTAGCTTATGGTGCTTTCTCCTACAAAGATATGATGGGAAAACAATTCTTTCTTGCAGTTCATCTGGGAGCTCCAACTTTTGGTGACACTATGTTGCAAAATCCTGAAAATACTGCTTTGAATCTTCATTGAATTCTCTAAAAATCTCTTCTCACGCCTAGTTTCTGATCCTTATCTCTCGTATTCTGTAAGACACAATGAGTCATGTTGTGTAATATTCCTTATTTTATATCTCCTATCATAAATGCTATGATGTGCCCTATTCTACTGTTCACCTACTTATGTCTTTCCAACAACTTTTCGTTTCGGTGCACTATGTTCACCTTTTTCTTTCGCTCAGTGTCTTCAGATTATGTCATAACATTTACTAACTTTGAGTACACGTTGTATCCTTAAACCATCTATATACCACTTTTACATATTCTAACTTCCTTTTGTCTTTTTCTCATTTATCCACTTTTTTCTTCTCTTTTTATATTTTAATCCCTACTATATACAATATGTACAACTCTAATTATTTGCAAAGAATCTAGTGAGGGTTAGTAGGTCGACTATACTTATATAGATTTAGTCAACTATCATTCAACAATACTTGAACCTCCTTTCTTGCTAAATCGTGTTGTTGCACAACACCTCCATCCATGACAGACTTTATCTCAAAAGGCCCTAGCCAATGCATCCCGAATTTCCTTAGCTATTGTAAATATTTGTTTTCATAGAGTAGAAACAAGCCTCCTTCCTTAAATTTATTATTCTTAATGTTCCTATCATGCCAATATTTTTCCTTTTCTTTCTGTACCTCTTGATGAAAACCAACTATAATCATGCCTTCTTCTAATTCCATGAGTTGAGAAAATATTTCTTGCATTGTGCCTCTTTCTGTCATGTTTTTAATAGCTGCAATGCACATAATAGGTATCAAATACTCTAAAGGAACTACTTCTTTCAGTCCATACACTAATTTTAAAGGTGTCTTCCCTGTAAGCTTCTTGCATGTAGTTCTATAGGCCCATAACACTGTTGGTATATTCAAATCTCAAGCATCCATGTTCACATTGCAAATCTTGGTTAATGAATTCTCCAATATCTTGATAAATGCTTCCACTATCCCATTATCTTGAGGGTGGTAAGGATTTCTCTTCTGATGACGTATCTCAAATTATTCAGTAATTTCCTAGATAGTATTTTTGATAAAATGAGTCCCCTGATCACTCACCATAACTCCAGGGCATCCAAATATTGTGACTACTTGTTCAAATAAGAAGTGCACTAGAGTATCTACGATGCAATCCTTCACTGTTGTTGCTTCATCCCATTTTGTTAAATATTTTTTCATTGTAATGATATACCTTTCTCTTGATCTTCTGGCTAGTGGATTAATTGTCCCTACAAATCCTACTTCCCACTTGTCAAACACTTTCAAATTTACTTGAGGTCTTAATGGCATCTAATCCCTCTTGGATGGTTTTCAAACCCTCTGATAGACATCACAATTCTGAAAATACTCCTTTGCATATTTGTGAACTGTTTTCCACCATAATCTTGTGTGCAATATATTATGTGCAATATCTTTCTTTGCATAATGTCCTCCACCTATTCCTTCATGTGTTTATTCTAAGATAATGGGACGTTCATGCTCCATGACACATCTCCTCAAAATGTTGTCTGCACCAAGTTTTTACAAGTGACCTTCAATCGGTTGTTAGTCTGCATCTCTAACCACCATATTTTTCTTTTGTGTAGTATTATATTCCTTTGGTGCAAATCTTGTGCTCAAAAATTCAATAATGTTAGCAAAATATTCATTGACAATCTGCACTGAAAAGAGTTGTGCATCTAGGAAATTGTCCTCCAAGTTTCTTGGTTCCTCTGCATTAAGTATCCTAGATAAATGATCTAGCCTTGTATTCAATCTTCCAAGATTCACAACTTCTTCAAAATCAAACTCATGAAATAGCAACAACCATATGCATATTATCCCCCGCAACATTGACTTATTGACTAGGTATCTAAGAGCAGAGTGATCTATGAACATATTAAAATGATGGCCTAACAAATAGTGTCTGAACTTCTGCAATGCATATACCATAGCCAAACCTTCTCTTTCTATTGGATTATAATTATGTTCTGAATATGACATCTTCCTTCTTGCAAATGTTATTGGGTGATTTATGTCACCTTCTCTTGGATGTATTAATACGGCTCCAAGTGTTATTGAAGATACATCAACATGAACATGAAACACCTTTGACTAGTTTGGAAACACCAAAATTGGCATTGTCACCATTTTCTCCTTCAAGATGTCTAATCTTTGTTGGCACTCATCATTCCACTAATACTTGATGTCCTTCTTCAAAAACTTATCCATCGGCGTAGTAATATGTGCATATCCCCTTACGAACTTTTTGTAGTAGCTTGTATGACCAATTGTACTTTTTAACTGGCACACTAACTTAGGTGGTGGTAAGTTAACAATGACAAGAATCTTCGTAAGATCTACTAGCAAACGCTATTTGCACACCACATGTCCCCCAAAAATTCCAAATTGTGTGTTGAATATGCATATCTTAATATTCAAAGAGATTTGACATTGTATACACCAGTATAACATCAATATTAATACTTCAACATGATCATTCAATAAGTTAAAGATGGTCCAATCATCCAAATAAACTTCCAAAAATGTATGAATAAAATCCTTAAATGAAGCTACTACTACCCTTGAGAAAATAGCAGGGGAATTCTTCAACCCAAAAGGAATCACTTTGTATTTATATGACCCCCATTATGTAGAAAATGTAGTTTTATGTTGATTTTTCGGTGCAATTCTAATATGGTGATATCGTGAAAATCCATCAGTAAATGAATAGTCTCATTTTCCTCCTACATTTTCCAAAATTGCATTTGTAAATGGGGTAGGAAAGGGATCATGCATACATGCATCATTCATATTCCTCAAGTATACATAGTTCCTTATTCCTCTTTTCTTATTTTCCTATACTACCATAGGGATATTCCATTCATATTCTATGACACTAGGCTCCAACATTTTTTCAATCTATGTCTTCACTTTTTTCTTATACACTAGATTCAACCAATAGGGTCTTTGTCTTATTGGTTTGGCACCTAGTTTCAAATGGATATTTATTTCTCCAAGTTCTCTTGCTACCCCTTTCATATCTGAAAATATCACTAGAAACAAATCACTATACTCACGCATTAACTCTTTTATTCTTTATGCTATCTAGTTATTCCAATAGTCCCCAATAATTACAATCTTTGGATTCTATGATGTTCCAATATTTATCTTATTTATCTTAAATGGTGCAAAAAAATATTCCAACTCTAATTATGGACCTTATACTTCTCTTTCTCCTTCATCTTCTATGATCTGGATGTTGCACGGGTTTTCTTCTGTTGGTTCATCTTCTATGTCATGATAACAATGTAGAAACTATCTAACTGTCCGTCTCTTCTGGTTTTGATAAGTTGTTACAAAGTCAACTTCAGGTTCTTCAAAAATCCTATCTCTTACAAACTTTGGTTATGTATCTATCTCTGGACTCTCATGTACAAATACAAAAGTAATGGCAAAGTTATGTTGCATCTCTTCCCAATGTGCAACTTTTCTGCATAGTTCTAATTTTGTGTATGAATTCCTTAGGATTCCTTCTAATGTATGGATAAAGAGATATGGCCATTCCTATGGTGGTAATAATATCCATTGAATTATACATCTGTCTAAGTGTTCTCTGGGTTTTCCAATTCCATCATACTTCTTCACATACCCATTCTCCTGTTCTGCACCAAATACGATGTGCAGTAGCCTTTTTCATTGATACCAGTTCTTAATATTATCTTTGTGAGTACCCCACAAATGTGTAGGTGTTTCTTTCAAGGACATATCTAATACTGGTAATATTTTATTTTCCACCACTTGTAACTCAAACTCAATTAAAAATTATTCTAAATCATTCTAACCATAAAAAGTTGGAGGTTCTCTTACCTCTGTACCAACCCAACTTATTGTGCACCTCATTTTTGTGCATCTTCTGGTAGATAACTCATGCAATTGTTGCTTCCAGTTCTCCATACCTGTATCTGAATCGGAAGCACAAGAACCAATTCTTCTCCAGCTAACCATACCATTTGTTTTGGGGTTAATGTAGTCTTCATCTCGCATAGTAGTTCTATACAATTGGTTTATGTCTTCTGTAATTAAATTCTCTATCGTAGGTTCAACATATCTTCCTCCCTATAATGGATGTAATGGTGCAATGAATTTTTATTCTCCTAATTCAGAGATCATTTTCATGGTCTTCAAATTGATGATATTATGATTATCAAATACCCAATCCAGTCCCAACAATTATGGATAAGGTGTAGTGTTATATACTATTTCAATCACTTCAAAGTCTACCATAGTGCGCACACCATCTAAATCCACTAGTATACCCTTCAATATACCAATTGGTATCACCTTGTGATGATTTGATAGCTTCAACTGAATAGGTGAATATCCCAATGTAGGTTTCATGATGGCTTCCCATGTTTTCTTAGGAATAACATTCACTTCATACCCCATGTCTAATATGATATCACCCATGTTAAAATCTCCAATATTTACATTCAACCTGAACTCCCTACCTGTTCTTCTCTTCTTATGAACCTAATTGATTGTAATATGTTCTAATTTCATCTCTTCTCCAAAATTGAACTTTTCTAATAGACTTTTTAATACTTCTAAAGAGTTTTTATGATGCAACAACTTCACACACAACCCCAAACAATTTCTTATATTACTTACTTGTTCTAAATGATGATATCTATTGGTATAATCAAATAGATGAGGCATGTCATATACTACTGCATCATATCCTATATTTGCACCTGAAGTAGACACAATATTATCCTTCAAAATCTCTTATCTGGCCTCCTTGAATGTCTCCTTCTCCTTGCACAGATCAAAATTCTCTTGAGGTGTTGTATTCTTTTGGATCCACTGGTGTTGGTCCTGATTCTTATTTTATACATCTTCTCCTATGTTGGTTACACCTCTAATAACTATATTGATCTTCTTCCCATCCTCTTCTATGGTTTCCACATCAATCCATTGAACATTCTGGTTGTTTTGATTCCTCTTTTTCTATATCTTTATCCATAGTGTCAGACATTATTATGTATCATGATCTATTATGAAACAATAAAAACATGTCATTGGTGGTTATGGACAATCCCTTGCATAATGTCTACGTTTATGACAAGTGTAACATGTTATTGGTCCTCTACCTCCTCCAGATCCTCTTCCTCCATGACCTCCTCCTCTTAAGCCTCCTATTTTTCCTTGATTATCTCTGCACAATGTATTATACTGTGGTGCTTGATTGTATTGTGGATGCACATTATTATACTGTGATGGCATTGCAAACCATTGTGTATTTGTATACTGTGGTGGTGCTGCAAATTGTTGCACATTATTATACTACAGTTGCGCAGGTTTTCCTGTCATTAGTTTATCCTACAACCTATAAGTATCTGAGGTCCTTTCCTTCATTATTTACAAAGTTATACAATCCTTGTCTTCATTCCTTACATACTTACAAAAGTTCCAGAATGTACTCTTGGGTATTTTTTGATACTTTTTCATCATGGTACAATGATATAGATCATGTCCATGTGTTTTACATATCTCACACCATGGTCCTCCTATGGGTAAATGATTCGACATTCTCGTTCCCAAGTACTACGCAAATGTTGGGCACTCATTCATATGATGTCCTTTTGTTATGCATAAAGTGCACCAAAACACTTCCCTCTTCTCCTTATCCTTGTTCTAATTCAACTGAAATGTCAGGTTCTTAAGATATTCTCTTAGCTCTTACATAGTTGGATCTATATGTTTATACTGATTTTCCTCTAATTACAAAACTTCTTGCATAGCCTCATCCTGAGTCTGGAACTTCAACTGCCTCAATGGATACTTCAAATGTGGAAATAATGAATTAAAAAATAAGTGTCTATCCTGCATGTTTGTGATAGCGTACTTCAACTTACTTTTTAGTCTCTTGAACTTCTTATCAACTTCCTAAACTGACTCCCCTAGATTTTATTTGTTTTCTATCATGTCATTCATGAACTGATCCTCTGAACTTGGCCATTGAAATTCATTGATTAATGTCTTCTTCACATCTGCGACAGTTCCAGGCACTCCTTGTGGATTGTTTATTGCGATTCCTGTATACCAACGGTATTTGAATGTGATTTCAAGATGTTCTACTTTTGTATATTTATCTCTAATTTTCTTAGATTCCCAAATCTTTTCACAAATAAATAAATGATTCTCTAGGTCCTCCGACCCTTCTCCACAGAAATCTGGTAGCATAATAGTTGGATCTACTCCTGCCATTGTAAAATTTGTTGTACTACGACCTCCACGTGGTGTAGATACATGAATTATACTAGCTAAATTTTTACTTCTACTTGAATTTACATTGGACCCATGTCCTACTAAAATCATTATAACACTAATTATTGGTTGTCTAAATCATTCTTCTTCTTCATATGTCTTAGTCGCACATGGAGTTGTATGTTTCACACTAATTTGGATCTGGAATGTAGATCCTTCTTCTACGCCAGAAACTTGACCTCTTATTTTCCTCTCATATGTGGCATGCATGATTTCCTCAATATTCCCCATCACATGAAGATCCTCTACCTCTTTCTCATCATTGTCCAATCCCTCTCGCTCAACTACTTCCCTCTTTTTACTATTGATATTATATTGGTAGGGTCTTCCACTGCGTGTCATGCCCTCTATGTTCAATATATCCTTGTTTGGTTCCTCATCCATCATAATGGGCTCCATTACTTCCTTCTTTCGACCTCTCTCTGGATCCCTGTCCATATCTAAGATATTCCATAGTGCTTCCCCTAGTTCCTTGATTCATGCAAAGTGATTTACTTTTCTAACTCCATTCTCATCACACCTTTATCATACAATAAAATCTTGATCAACGTGTAAAGTGATCGAATGTACCTTTCTCTCAGTCCCTTCAAAAAATCCTTCTCTACAGTAGTGTATGACTTTGGACTATCAAATGAAAAATCAATAATAAATCCTACAACAATGTTGTCTAACCAGAAATCTATTGCACAAGTGAATTTATTATTGACTCTTTCCAACCTCACAATATTCCCAATAGTCCACTCTACTAGTCTTATCCGATTAGTTGGGTGATTAACCTTCAACCTAAATATCCACTCATGTAGAAACTCTGGAAAATAAGAGAAAAATGCCTCATGAAAATTAGTAAACATACCTTTCCAGATACTGACGCGGTGTATACCTGGAACTTTTATTGTCTTTCTATGCAAATGCGAATTGTTTTGTCTCCAACCATATTTCAATATCCTTCTTAGTTGGATTCCATGGCATAAACATCCCTTTTTACCATTTAATTCTTTTTACCATCCTTATCAACAATTCCCTTCCAATTTGATCTTCTCATTTCCAATAGGAAACATAACCATTTGTTGGATGTATGGGATGACCCAGGTTCTACCTTTAGTTCTCCAACAAAACCCTCCAAACCATCGACCCTTCTAGAGACCATAAGGAAACATTGTGCATAGAGTGCACATCGCAGTCTCACCCGATATGGCTTATGGGTGACTGCATGACCCATATGTTTGTAGTCATGGAAGGGATGTTAGGCATACTAATCTACTTCAATATTCATCATATCTACCATTCTATAACCATATTCATTCATTAAGATTCATTATGCAATAAATATCATGACTATTCTAGTGCGTGCTACATTCTAACATGTTCATTCATTCATACATTCATCATAAACCATAAGAAACATTCCACACAATGACACAATTTTTTATTCTGGTTCACCCCCTAGGCTATGTCCACAAAGATATGTTATTCATTTTCTAATTCCTTGTGTTTCGCACATTACATCAGAAATGCATAAATGCACATGTATAGGTGTGGTGAGGCTAACCGATGTCACACCAAGATCCACATCTTGAGACCTGATCCTCAGTTACAATCCATAAATATCCAAAATTGATTCAATAGTAGCTTCACAACTTTAGACCAAAACCAGTAACTGCAACTCAAAACTAGAGGAATTCCACACATACTACTTAGATATGATTTATTATCTCTTGATATCATACAATAAATATTTATACTACCACAATGGGTAAAAAACATTATGACAAGAACCCAAAACCCTAACCCTAAGTGGATTAGGTTTTTCAACTTTACAACCTCCTATGTGCGACTGGTCCTCAATCCAACCATTTCCTTATCATACTATCCTTCTTTCTGTTTTTGACTTTCCTCTTACTCACAATACTTTTCCTTCTTATCTGGTGCATTGCTTCTCCTTCCTTTTGGTGCGATGCTTCTCCTTATATTTTGGAACATTGCTTTTCTTTCCTTCTGGAACATTTCTTTTCCTTATCTTCTAGCACACACTCTTATTTTGGTTCCAATTCTAATTGTCTTCCCAAATTGTTACATTGTTCCCCAAAATATCTTGCGCCAACAATTTATCATGGCCTTAGGAAGCTTAACTTGTTACTTAGAATCTACTCCTCTAACTAGTTATTCTTCCAGTCCCTATGGAGAGTTTGTTGATGCCTCTTGTGTCAAAAACATTTTTCAATGATCATTGTTAAGTCCATGTTGTCTAATTTATCCATATGTTTCATGCCATTGTTCAAAGGAAGTATAAGCCTGTGTTGGCCCCTCAGAACTCTTAACTTTGCATGCCAGCCATACCCTTACGCAATCTCAAAATCACATGAAGTTTTTGTCCTACTTTT
This sequence comes from Picea engelmannii, assembly GCA_009831015.1. NCBI lineage: Eukaryota > Viridiplantae > Streptophyta > Pinopsida > Pinales > Pinaceae > Picea > Picea engelmannii. Next base: position 1,018,494 of record ML781066.1, read on the forward strand.
CACCATGGGCCTAGTTTCATCATTGGTATGTAAACTTGAACCCAACAGATTACATCTCCTCATTGGTTGTTGATTGGGGGTTTTCCCTTATGTTTGATGGAAATAAATCTTTTCACACATTTGGATTCATGCAATGTCTTGTATTCCATTATCCCTATTGGTGGTTTCCTCACCTTTTTTAGTAGTTTTCATAATTGGATGCTATCCAAAGGGTCTCTTTCATGTACTACTTGCATCTCGTGCATGCGAGAGACACACATGGTTGTCGGTTTGTGAAAATCCTATTCATATGAGCTTCTCCTAATTATTAAGATATTTATTTGTACCTCATGTTGGATTATGAGAGATTCCTTAATGATCTCCTTTCAATGGATATCCTTCCATCCACTTCAACTCATCTATTCTAGAAACGAGACCTAGAGTCCCTTAAGTAACTAAAGGCTTCCAGTCATTAGTGGTGAGTTCTTGTGCCATCTATAATTGGGAATACATAAATGTCTCATGATCAATGTATTCTTCAAGTGTTCTACCTCAACACCCTTATTCACACTTGTCTAATGTACTCGATGCTTTGAAACCTAATTTCATTATCAGTGGCTTGTCTCACATTTGATAACGATATAACTTAATGACCAGTGATCAAACAAAGTCTCATTGTGTTCGAATTCAACTCCTCTATTCACATAATGTAGACTTTCACCTTCGGTAGATAGAGTAGAATACCTCCAGTTCACAGTGGAAACACCCCATATCTGTTGTTGTCTTTCATCGGAGTAGTACCTATATCACTAGCAAATTTGGGTCATTTTGCGATGACTATTTCAACACTCTTGCAACATTATGTCGTGGATATTGCGATGAATCTTGGCTCTCCTAAATGTCGCTTCACATGACATGGAACGTGCGATGAACTTGACATAATGTCGCAAGAGACATGACACTAGGGAGTTTTCAAAAAAGATAAAAAGAAGAAATATCGTCGCTAGAACAATTAAGTAGGGAAATTGTCGAAAGAGCAACAAAGTAGGGAAATTTTCACAAGCACGACTAGCGAGGAAAATCATCGCAAATGAGTCAATGTAGAGATATCGTCACACAAGAAACAATTTAGATAGATTGAATCAAGAGTGACAATAAAGGGAGATCTTCTAACACCCGACAATATAGGCAGATTGTCACAAGATCGACAAGCGTAAGAAAGTTTGCGACGAATCAAGTTTCGAAGGGACCGTTGCAAGAGCGATGAAAATAGGGTATATTGCGATGAAATTTCTATACAATTTTTTTTTAATTTGTATAGAAAGTTCACCGCAAGATTTCTAGGAGGTCATCTCTCTTGTGACAACAACAATTTATTTAAAAAAATAAATAAAATTTGATTTTTGAGAAAAAAAATTTTATTTTTATTTTTGAGCCAATTATACAAGGTGTTATGATTGCACACTAAGGAGGTCATACAAGTGAAGTTTTTTCATTTATATAGTGTTGTTAAGCATGTGCAACATAAGAAAATTGTTTCCATGCTAGGAACCAATTGGTCCTAGTAGAAGGAGGTCATTCACACATCCTCTTGTGGAATTGTCACATTCTTCCCGATATGCATTATATCAAACAAATGAGCTATTTTTATCTCCTCCTAGTAGGGAAACCTCATAAATTGAGTGGGATAAAATTTCATTCCTTGTGGAAGCCAATTATTAATACCTTCATGATGATGGAGGCCTTCATGAAGAATAAAAGAAATCACAAAAATAATTATCAAATACGGTAAAATAAATTCAATGATTAAAATAAACATTCAAAACATTACAAATTCCAACCTCTAGAGGTGAGGTTACCTTGAAAATTTATATTATATTCCAACCTCCATAGGTGAGGTGTCATTCTTCGTGGTTTTAAACCAGTCTCTTCTTTCCCATTGAAAAGATGTTTTTTAGTAGTACGATACCTATGGTTCTTAGGGAGGAGGTGCATATACTCATCAAACACCACCTTTCCTAAACTTTTTGAATGACGATACTTCATCTTAGGGAAACAAATTGGACATGCAAATTTACCCTTTGTTTGGAGACTTGCAACAAATGGATTAATGTCAATTATACGATGAGATTATTTAAAAATTGAAACATGCACCATGATAACAGTAAAAAATTATATAGTATTAAAGAGAAATATTATAATGCTACATACCACAAAAATGTGTTAGTCCAAGGGCATCATGAATTGTCCATAAAAGTACTCACGGAATTAAAATTTCTTCTCCCTGATTGGTTTACATATGTCATACATTATGATGCCAACCCACAACTTTAGTAGCTTGTTGATAAGAGACTCGTTATATACATTCATATCTTTAACCTGGTACTTACCCATTTGTTTGAAATTACACATAATTACTATAGGAATGATATCATGTAATATATATAAGTAAATACATATACAAAAGATATTATGCAAAAATTGAAACAAATGAAAATGTTACCCTCAAAAAATTAATGTGAAAAAATACTTGGAACAATCATTGTCAACATTATGTGCTCCCTCTTTATTGACATCTAAGGAGGAATGTTATCGTTGATAACAAAAATAGGCCACACTAAGTAAATATACCTAAGCTCTCTGAATGGATTAACACCGTCAGCTACTAATGAAAGCCTAACATTACAAGGTTCACCTTTGAAATATGCTCATTTTTCCTCAATTTCCCTAAATGCAGAACCATCAACATGCATTCGAAGAACACCATCTCCACTTCTGTTATGTGCATGGTAATCCATAAATTGTTCTATTATTTCACACCTGAACAATCCCTGCAAACGTGGAATTATGGGAATATGAAGAAGAACCTTTTGAGGCACCCTTTTTGTTTCTTGATCTGTTCGATATCTAATGATAAGACATTGGGGACATTCTGTTTTTGAAGCATGTTGTCCATAATATATAATATGGTCATTAGGACATGCATATATAGTTTGATAATCCATTCCACTGTCTTTCATAATGGAATGGAAACCTCAATATGCGTGAGGTAAAATATTTGACAATGGTAACAAAAATTCACCTAAAAATCTACAAGATAACAAATGACTAGTTAATGTAAAGAATATTAATCGTAAAAATTGCATTCTTATTTTACACATTAATTAACACTAAAAAAAAATAGAAGAAAATCAACATTTATGTATAATATGAGATGAAACATATTACATACCTTAGGATCTGTATCATACAAGTGTTCGACAAATTATTCATAACCTTTAAGTTCACTAGAAGCAATGTAGAGGAGATAATATTTTCTCTCAAGATCCTTCATAAAGTCATTTATTTTCCTTTTCTAATAGAGGTTCATCATAAATACCAGCATTGTACCCATCCTCATCTGGCTGCAAAAACAAATCTTGGATCATTTGATTTGTCCCATCATCTTCTTCCATGGGATCATTAACTTGATTTGTCCCATAATAATCTTCCATGAGATCCTCATTTGCTTGGTCATGTTGTTCCTCAGCTTGTACAACATCATTTCTACTACTACTTGGTGCAATATTCTGTGGAAAGTTAGAGGAAAACTCTAACTTTATAATTACAAACAATCATGCAAAATTAGTGTATACTATAACAAACATTCAAACAATATATATATATATATATATATATATATATATATATATATATATATATATATATATATATATAATTGACAACATAAAAACCGATAATGAGTATATAGCTAATTACCATGGGACGATATTCATTCGATCCGCCATCAATGTGCCCATATTTCCTACAATGTTTTGTAGTTGTTGCTATTAAAATTATTATGGGATGTATGAGGAAACAATTTTTGCAAGGGCAATAACATCAACCAGCACCCTTTTCACTCGCTTTAATTTTTTCACCACCTCTACTTATATTCTGCAACATTCTTCTGCACAAAAATACCCTTTTGAAATCGTCATTGTTATAGCAAGATTGCCGCAACATCTTTAAATTGTCAAATATTTATAGGTCAGTTTAGGTAATTGTCGTCGCAATTGTGACGAACAATGCCCTAAATATAACTAGTTATTTGTTATATTTAGGTCACCTTGACAAAGAGTATAATGGTTATAACATTCATATCGTCACTCTTGCAACGAACATTGACCAAATAAATTTAGACTTTGTCAAATTTTATAATGGTCAATATGGATAGTATCAAAGAGTGTAATGGTCAATAGTTAGTGTCACTCTTGAGACAAATACACATGTTCTTCGAAATAGAGACAACATTCCACTATCTTGATGATCATCACAAAATAGACGAAAGTTTGATTCCCTCGAGATAGCGACGGATATGGGTTGGATTTAGAACAAAATTGAAAAATTGAACTTTTTTTCTTGAATTTTGCGATGAAAGAGTACTTTCGTCACAAGTAGTCATCACAAATTTTTAAATATGTAGTAGTGTATGACTTCAGTGATGATGGAAGATCAG
>ML781066.1:1023070-1060509 GCA_009831015.1 Picea engelmannii
AACCCTGCACAATCCAGTAGATGACTTCCAATTTATGGAAAACTCGTCTAGAGTGTTCATGGATGAGTAATCGTATGTTTTAAATGCCTCACACAAGAACTTGTTTATGGAGAAAAATAAAGAAATCACTTAATTCCTCTGTTGATAGCCTCATATCTCAGGTATGCTACAATTACTCATTTCTATCCTTAAAGTGCTTTGTAATATAATAATTTAGGATCCCTTGTGCATAAAATTCGACATGTGTATGGAGGTTCTGCAGGCATGTCCACGTTTTCAAATCCTTTGTGGCATTCCTGCGATCTGATCAATGCCTCTTAGAAACCACACAACTACACATGCAGAAAGTACGAGACAATATGGGAGTGAGAAAATATACTTGTCAATTATGTTTGGGAGTGAGAAAATATACTTTTCATTTATGTCGAAGAGTGGATGTATGATTTTCTTAGCACAAAACACATTTTGAATCAAAATTATACTGTTAGCCAACGATAATCTTTGGATTGTGTCACTTGGACGAAAATGATACCTCTGGGCCCTCACAATTTTTCCTATAATTTTTGTTAATCTAATATTGCACATGTACTAATTCTTAAACAAGTTGCGACATTTTATAGCCTAATTTCTCCTAAATGTCTAGGCCTTGTGGACCATTGGCAGTATGGTTGTAACTTCTATCTATGAGACCCAAACAAACCAAATATTTGTGTCTTAAATATTAATCACAAAATAATTCTTCTCTGAAAATTATTTTAGTACTTTGGAAAGAAAAAATCACATACTTCCTTTTGTAGCCTCTTGTCTCGAGTCTACTACAGTAGCTCGTTTCTAATCTTAAAGTGATTTGGATTACGCTAATTTGGGATCTCTTGTGCATAAAATTTTATGTCTATGGAGTTTATGCATGTCTGTCCATGTTTACAGACTCTTTGCGGCCTTCCCGTGGCCTCATCAGTGGCTCTTAGAAACCACACAACTACATATGAAAAATTTCTAATCTTAAAGTGATTTGGATTACGCTAATTTGGGATCTCTTGTGCATAAAATTTTATGTCTATGGAGTTTATGCATGTCTGTCCATGTTTACAGACTCTTTGCGGCCTTCCCGTGGCCTCATCAGTGGCTCTTAGAAACCACACAACTACATATGAAAAATATACAAGACAAAATGGGAGCGAGAAAATAAACTTTTCAATCTCTTCAAGAGTGGATGTATGATTTTCTTGGCATAAAACAAATTTTGAATTAAAATGATACCCCAAACCAAAAATAATCTTGGTATTGTGTCACTCGGACAAAAATGATACCCCTCTCAATTTTTGCAATATTTTTTGTTAATCTAATATTGCATAACTGCCCTTTCTGAAAAAAAAATTGTATCCATTTGTATCAATTTTAGTGCAACTTAGGTCTCCATACATAGTAAAAAGTGGATATATGTACATTGAGTAAGTTACCCAAATCCCAAGTACTTAATAACCTAATAAATGTCTTTATTTATTAACACCTATTATCTCATGACTACATAACTATGTAACTTTATTATTATAAATTAAATCGAAGTAAAATAGCTTTATTATAACCCAAACACGAACTTGAGCTCGAACTCCAAGGTGAACAAATTCAATGGAAAATCGAGTGTTCATTGAAATCCATCCCTAAAATTCGACACAGAAAAAAAAAAATTAAGCCATAGCCGCCCAGTCCGTGTGTTTTTTGCACCAAGATTTTTGTTTCCTCCAAGGCTCGAACCATATTTTCAATTTCCTTGGATCTCTATGCAATTGTAGAATCCTCCACTTGATGCAGTTCCAGGTTCCAGCTTCCTCTACACATTCGCAGACTCCTCCGCTTGACACTGCACTCATTTTCAGTTTCCAAATATTCTCCGCACAGCAGCAAACTACTCGACCCGATTCCCATGCAAATTGCTTGCATTCTATAGCCAGCGTTTTGGTTTTCTGGTGGCTTGCATTTCCTTCACAGCTAAAAGATACAGCTTATAACATATAGTTTTAAAATTTTGTAGAATGTTGAGTTTTATGTCGAATTTTACTACGGAAATTTTTACTATCGAATTTTTGTCGACATTAGAGGTGGTCGAAATCGAATTAGAATTCGAACCAGGGGACTTGGCTTGTAATTCAGTGAATGGTACCTCAAGGTACCTTCACGTCCAAGCTCACAAAAGGGAAGATATCGGGCCCTCTAAGAGACCCTTAGCGGCCTCCCAAGACTGTAAAAACCCTCATGGTTCTACTAAAATGGCCACAACCTTGCAAACATAGAAAATAGGCCTCCTCAAAGATGCTCCACAACCCTCCTAATCAGATCGATACTCCTTCAAATTGAATATAAACAATGTGATGGAGCTCCGATGGAAATCCTAGGTGGATCCCCTTGTTATAATAAGCTTACTTTAGTAAATTGTTAGTAGATTGGGTTGGGTTTGTTGAGTTGTTGAGATATTCTCTCAACCTCTCTCACAAAGATTGGAATTGGTTAGATCTCAATCCAACTATATGTATTTCTGTTTATTGTGTGTAATGCAATCAATTATTGTGTGAATTATTTGCAATGGACGCTCTTCCAATTTCTCATATTGTATCAGAGCCTAGCTGGGCTTAATCCCTCACGGGAGTGCCCAGGAAGATGAAATAGTTTGGGAGACGGTTTTCTGTACATACATAGATTAAGAGTGTTGAATTATTTAGTTTGTGAGAGCTGTGATTGTTGATTCTCTTTAAATACATAGGAGACAAGAGTGTATTTATGTAAGTGATTTCTTGTGTGTTGAGTTTTGTGTAAAGAGACTTTGTTGCCCAGATTGGAGGAGGATCTATATGCCAGATTGTTGTTTGTGGAGATCTGTTTGATTCAAGGTGCAGATCCATGGATTTATTCAGAAAGTTTGAGTCCTCCAATATGCCATATATGGGCTTGATTTGCAAACAATAGCGAATCTCTACTTCGGCACATATTGCGTTAAATAAAAAGCCGTGGCAGAGGAAGCTCACTTTATTTCCATTCATGGATTGTTTATTGCATCAAGTGAAGTAGACTCCAACATTGTTAAGAGAACCACATGAATTATTGAAAGCACATACTTTTGCACATCCTCGTCAATTGCAACGGGACATCCAAATCTTTAATGAGCTACCATTGAAGAGTTCTCTTCTCAGATTTAGAAGTTTTAACTTCACGGAGGTTCTTGCAAAGCATGTCAAGTTAATGAAATTATGGAAAGTCGTAGTCATCAGGGAAGATACGGAGACTGTTTTGTTAGCCGTCTTGTTTTGTTAGTTGTTTATTTTAGGATGAGTTGGAGCTGCAGTCCTCTGATCTACGTGTGCCCAACAAAGGAGGAACGTCGACGGTTATATAATTATTTAAATGAAAGAAAAATTGCATTATATTTATTTTTATATTGTTTAAGTTGTAAAGAAGAACCAAATTTTGAACATAGTGATGTAATTCAACCTTGTAGTTCTTGCGTGTTTTTCGGTGCCACAAGAGCAAGTTACTGGTTTGATTATGTCGAGTATGTTATAATTTGTAGATTCTTGTTGTACTTCAGTGCTCCAAGATCGACAATTACAGGTTACCTTTACGTGGTGAGTTTAAAGTTTTGTGTGTAAGTGTTTATGTAAAAAATAAAAACTTGCATTTTGATGCAAGCTAGTAGCCCCAGTATCAAGTACATTGTTTTTATTGGAAGTCACCTTGTGTAAAGGAATGTTGAGGACATTCAGTATCCAAACTTTTCTTCTAGATACTGAAGGATAGCCGAAAGAAAAAATCCTACAGATGAAGGAAAGTTCATAGAATGCATTAATAATTGTCAACTTTTATCACAGAAGCCCCGATGAGCCAAGTTGTCAAATTGTCGAGTATGGAAGTGCAAGAAAGATGGTCAGAGGCGTTTTGACTTTAAATGTGTCGATGGAAAGCTCGAAGAAGAGGAAGAAGAAAGAGAAGAAGCCGTGTGATTGCAGAGTGAGTTTCAGTGCTGAGGAAGACCAGACAGACAGATGAAAGTTCTAGTATTGTAATCTTTTGTGTTGTATTGTAATTTGTAAATTAAGCATTAAGGGAGGGTGTTAGAATAAACTTACTTTAGTAAATTGTTAGTAGATTAGGTTGGGTTTGTTGAGTTGTTGAGATGTTCTCTCAACCTCTCTCACAAAGATTGGAATTAGTTAGATCTCAATCCAACTATATGTATCTCTGTTTATTGTGTGTAATACAATCAATTATTGTGCGAATTATTTTCAATGGACGCTCTTCCAATTTCTCATACCCCTCTTGGTTTAGCTAGGGTTGATATTTCACCACTAAAACCAAATTGAAGTGTGGAAGGTTTTTTTAAAAACCCCAACTAAAACTTGGCTATCAAGAGAAGTCCAAATAAGAGATCAAAGCATAATGCCAATGTAATGACCTCGCCGTTACGACCACAAAAGCGATGTAGGTAATTTTTTTTTAATGCTACGTTAGGAAAAATACATCACAATTTGATAATGGCATCATCGACAAAAGTGCATTATCTAAATGAAACAACAATAACACATTAACAATAGTCACACAACAAAGCTTACACATCATTGGCGTGAATGACGAAGACATATCGATGCAATCATTCGTTACAATAAATTATTTGGCGCAAGAAGTAAATAACCAATCAACCATTCAATACATTGACCCTTCATTACACGCTAGAAGAAAAATCCCAACAATCAATCATTACCTTAAACTTTCATTATGCGTGAGAAAAGTAAAATCTAAACATTAAACCATACATCATTCCATGCACACGTTAATCTTAATCACTTCATTTAACATGCCTCATCATTAATCAATGCACACTAAAATCTAACTATTAACCACAACAAATCCCTATCTCCAATCTTGCAAGGTCATAGACATGGTGAGAATATTATGCAACACCCTACTATAGATACTCTAATGTTATAATAGATGGTTGTGAGCTCTATCCCACATCTATGCCTTGCCTGAATATTGGTTTCGAGCTATTGTTTCCATGTTTATGTTTTGGATTTCCATAAAATGGAAATTCAACTGGATTTTCTTTTGATGCAACATGTGATCAATCTTAATTTCACACTCTAAATGTAGCAATCTAGTATTACATATCGATATTCCAAAGTGTTGTCAAATGTTTTTGCACCACAAAATCATCATCGAGAAAAATAACTTTTGAAATATCTAAGGGGTAGAAGCAAAGATGGACAAGGATATATATGCACTTTGGATTTTAATACTTCAAAATGGAGTTTGCATTCATAAGATTCATCCTAGAGTAATAAGATTTTATATTTTATACCCGCGTTGTCACAAGACTGAGCTATAACTATAATTTAGCATGTAAAGTCATTATTGGTTTCTCAGTGGGTTAGCCAAGAACCACATTCTCAATGTTGGATCATTTAGTTTATCATTGACCAATTAAAACAAGTTTTCACGGAAATGTTAGTTGTCATGGTTGCAAAACAGGTGTTATAATTTTTTTTCCACGTAGCATTATTTTCCCATGTTTCTGTTGATTCTTACTACGATGCATTCATTTATGTTTTTCTAACTATTCTTTAAATAGAATTTAGTCAAGAGGTCACAATGTAAAAACAAATTCACTGACGATACACCAATGTTACAACAATATGAAGTAGTGGATGGTTCAATTTATCCTCCTAAGGATGGTTTCCATTCCCCTTCTTTCAACTCCGGATTTATGAGATGAATATAAATCAGAATTGAATAATTTAAAAAGTGAGAACCATTCTCTAAATTTAAGCCATAAATCAGAATTAGAAATTAGCCAGGATATTATATTATTTAACAATCCTGAGTCACCTCTTAAATGATAAAAAAGCACTCATTAACTGAGGAGGGATTGTGCTGGGATTCAACGCCCAATCGTTGAGGGAACGCTACCAATGCGTTGAGGTAATCGACTGTTAGAACAGAGAAGACCCAGTCTAAAAGGAGAGGTAGCATCCTATCTAACCGCCGAGTATGGAGGGCAATCGACGTTGAGGAAACCATTGTTGAGGGTCCAATAGACGCGCAAAGGCAGTGGTCAACAACGAAGAGAGCATGAGAAAATATGAGGCAAAGGTTCAACACAACCGGGGAGATAATTCAATTTCTGAGGCAGTGGTTTTACAACGTAGAGGGAAAACGATTGCTGAGAGGTTTTACAACACAGAGGGATTGCTGAGAGACAGCATATTTAAGCAGAGAGATTAACGATAGGAAATATTTTTCGTGGTGTTCACAGTTTAAAAAAAATTGTGTCCACAAATTTAAAAGTCGGGATTAACACAGATAACTCTTTCATGTCACGGCTGATTAGGACAATTTATTTTTTACCTGATTAACCTACTTTTCCATGTATAAGCTATGACGGCCGCAAGATGGCTAACGGAAAAATGTCTCCATTCCAACATTTTCCAAAAGACATGTATCTGGACCTGATTTCATGGACAGTCGCGAGAAAAGCCATTGGAGGCAATTGTTTGCATAGAAATTCACCGAATCATAATTTGCTGGGAATATATTAAGAGCCATTGTCTTAGATATGGATTTATGTCAAAAAATTGTTCCCTTGGTCCCCTTTGTCTCTATTAGTTCAGTCGCTTAAATTTTTTTTTATAACCTTTTTTAAACTGAAAGTTAATAAGAATCTTTCAGAGGAATAAAGGCAAAGTTTAAACGACAAGCATAAATTCGAGAGTTTTTCTAGCATGATTCAATTATTTTCTACCTGTATTCTCAAACGCAAGCGCAGGTTTCATTTTTGGTGATTTTCCATGGTACTATTATGTTATTTTTTGTTTTCTTCAAGAACCCCACAAGCCCACCGAAGACATCTATACCTACATCTTCAAAGAGAGCACCAACTTCAAAAAATCTGGTGCATATGAAGTTATGCCCAGAAAAATTAGACAAGAAGACTCCTAAAAGCACAAATATCTATTAGGCGTGAAATCAGGGTTTTAATTCAAGGAAACATAAGATTGATGTCTAGCCTTAGATTTGTTAGAGTTCTCTGGGGAGTGCTTACACCATTACCTCGGAAGGTAGAGATGTGGGAAACACATAGATCCTTTTTAATGTAAAATGTATATATTCTAGATAAAATTTCTCTAACAATGATCTAAGAATTATACAGTCATTCAGTAGAAATTTGAACAATGAATCACAATAAAAATACCTCTCCACAACACACTACCAGTTCCAGAAATCTATTATAATTTCATCAGCATATAAATCCATATACAAAATTAACAAATTACCAAAGAAAAAATTGAACAAGCGTATCGAAACCGGCAAATGGACTTGTTGATGATCCTCGGTTGTTGACGATTCTCCTCTCTCCCGCTTGCTAATCCTTGATACCTCACCGGTATCTTCCAACCAACGCTAGGGGTACTCTTCTTCCCCATGAGTCCCCTGAGCCACAAAGGGGCCACCCACACAAACTAAGAAAAGCTAGCTCCCATATCGCCTCGCAAGGTCAAGCTACCACTCTCTAATCGAGTTGGACATCATAACTCCCACAAGAAAAATCAGTCAAGAAAAATATCAGCAGCGTAACCTTAGGCCTACCAAACGTGATGCATTCTCCTCCTCCGCCATTTCTCTTATAGAGTTTTCTTAGTGACATGTTTCCAAAAGGCAAGCTAAATTCTTTTATTAACTCATTATTAGGAAAATTCTTCCCCATACACTTGTCACCCGATCCCTTAGTTGCACCATAAGTTCATTTAATTAATTAATTTAAATTTCCAATTTCCTTCACCCACCTAAAAGCGTTCCTAGAAATGCTCCTCGATGTCCGTTTATTCCCTCACATTCCCTTAATGAATAATGTCTTTATTAAAGCTTAGTTGAGTTTGAATTGGAAAGTTCTCTAGACTTGATTCCCTTCTATGTTCCACATTGCTTTTGTATTTGAGTTTCCCCATTTTGGGCAAAGTTCTAAATTATAAATTTTTGCATATAGCCAACAATTAATCTTTTAAATAATTTAATCCTCCATAATTTTTTTAAATTATATTTTTTACCCCCATTTTCTTCATCCTCTCCTTTATTACTTGCTTAATTAATTTTTAGTTCTCATGTCCTACTTAGACCTAGGCTTTAAATTGAACTAGGCTCAGAAAAATTGTTTTTAAGGGAAATTTTATAATTTTTAAACTTTACTTATGCAACAATTATCTTAAGGTTGACGAGGTCAAAATGAAATATTGTTTTCTAGGTGCCTAGGTTCATTGATTCACTAGTGTTAAAACCGTGACATTCCCTTCAAGATGCACTACGTTCTCCAAGGGTGCCACTTGCCTTCATTCAAGTTCCATCTATGCGACATTCCCTTCAAGATGCACTATGTGCTCCAACGGTGCCACTCGCCTTTTGACTAATTTTGGTAGATGTCAAGCCCTTGGAGTCAATAATCCGTTAGGTGACCTTTTGGGAGACTAAGGGCCTCTAAGTAATAAGAATCTACCTTATTTTCCGCCCCTTAGAATCTTCGTGAGCAACTATCTCAATATGCCCTCATGACATCATGGATCTCTCGAACTAGGTAATTGTTAACCTACACTTCGAGCCACGACGAGATTGCTAGTAAGTTGTGGTAGGGTTACTGCCACACCTCTCCCTCAAGATCTCTAGTTGTTGTGGATGGCCCCTTTACTCCAAATGTGAGTCTGATTAGAAATCTATCGTCAGCTTACATCCATCAATGAAACATGTCAACGATCCAAAATCAACAAAATAATTTACCAGTCATATACCATATATGCAATAAAAAAAACACTCAAACCATAAACAATCCAGTCCATGACTCGATCCAAATTCCAAGGAGGTCCATCGATGCCATCGACATCCTCAATCAGTCCAGATTCCTGCACGCTTAGAAGAAACCAGTCAATAACACTTGTCAATACAAATATAATCAAAAAACATATCATCTTATCCACACCATCATCATAATCCATAAGTGGAATAGTCAATCATATAAGTAACCAGATCCAAAAGAGGAACAATCCTCAAAGAATAAGTCCAATCAAGTGTGTGCAAGAGGAGGATGTTACATACACCCCCTCTTGTTTAAATTTTGTCCCGAAGTTTCAAAGTATACAAATGAGAAAATAAAGTATCTGACAATATATAAGGTTCTAGCCATCAACAAAAACTGGAAACTGCGGACGCATATTGTATGTGTCCTCCCAAGTAGCTGAGTCTGGACTATAATTGTCCTACTGGACCTTGACCTCATCGAGAGTTCGATGCCATATATTTTGAATGCGACCTTCCAGAAAGTGGATTGGGTGTCAAATGTGACCTTCTAGAAATCGGATTGGCTCTGTCGTGAGTGCACCCTCACCCAACATCCTCCAAGAAATCAATGAATCTCATGTGTATGGTCACTAACCTAAATTTCTACATGGATATAAGATAAACATATCACAATGCCTCAAGAATGAGGGACGACTAGCCATTATGCCCTTCGTAATTATGGTCGATGCGATGAGCATCGACAAACCCTCCCACCAATTCTGCGCTTCTTCCATCCCCTTTTGTATCCTTTGTAATTGTTCTTTCAATTATCGGATCGCTTATGGTCCTAGTAGGATCCCATCCTCGAGTCGATCCCAAATCAAATGTGCTCGACACGGTCTCCCATCAAGAAACTCAAATGTTTCCATCTTAATGGTGCTTTGATGGATGTTGTTGCACGCAAACTCAACCAATGACCAAAACTATTCCCAATGTTTATGTTGGTCCAACACACACATACGCAACACAACCTTCCCAGATTGATTCATTCCTTCAGTAAGCCTATCTATCTCAAAGACATGTTGTACTAAAGTTCAGTGGTGTTCCAAAGGCCTCTTGGAAAACTCATCCAAAATCATCTTGCAAACACCGAATCCCTTATCGGATATGATTCCTTTGGTACATCTGGCAGTCTCAATATCTCCCTGATATAAAATCTAGCTATACTGGGCACCTAATGCATTGTACGCATAGGTTCAAAATGTGAACTCTTCATCTTAGTGTCAAATATCACGAAAATTCGAGTCCTACCGCCTTGTCATCAACGACAATTTCCTCAATGAATTCCATCGAAATGACCTCCCATTTCATTCTAGAATAGTGGGTGGACATAGAAATCCTATCAGATGTCTATGTTTATCCTTCACCTCTCGACCTTCTAGACATCTCTCCACACAGTTGACAATGTCTGCCTTTATCCCTTCTAGAAGAATAAGGGCTTAAGGTCTGTCCTCATCTTCATGATTTATGGATGAGCCATGTACGTTTCTTTATGAGCCTTGCATAAGATCAAAACTTCTCAATTCGTCGTTGGGTTGTATCCAAATCTGATTATTATATCTCAAAGATTCGTTGTTGTCCACAATTTCCCTCAATTTTGGTAACAACATGGTGTCTTTCTAGAAAAATTCCTTTCCCTATTTATACTAGTCAGCGTCGCATTGTAGTTAGAATATTTTCACGTATATTTGTTTGAAGATGTATCATTGAAAATAGGTGTGGTCTCCGACTCAATGCATCTGCCACTCTGTTCATTGTTCCTTTTAAGTAGGAAATCTCAAAATCATACTTGATAAGCAGTTCTGACCAACACCTTTGTCGCACGTTCAAGTGATTTTGCGTTAAAAGGTGTTGTAAACCACAATGGTATGTTTTTAGTTCGAATTTCCATCTAATCAGGTAGTGTCTTCACACTCTTTGGGAACACGATGACTAACAACTACAAATCATGCATTGTGTATTTCTCCTCATGGTTTCTTAAATTCCTCGAGATGAAAGTGATCCCTTGACTGTCTTGCATCAAGACTTCGCCTAAGCCTTCCTTGGATGCGTTAGTGTATACCAAGAAGTCCTCATCCACACCAAGGAATTTTTGTATTGGTGCTATCGTCAACAACTCCTTGAGCCTTCAAAATTCTTCCGTGCATTTCTCGGTCCACACAAATTCTTGTTCTTCTTCTGCAATTCCGTAATTGGATTTGCTATCTCCGAAGAACTCTTGACGAACTGTCGATAATATCCTGCTAAACCTGTGAAGCTACGCAATTCTAGGACATTGGTCGACTTAGGAAACTCCATAATAGCCTCTACATTCATTGGATCCAGAACGATGCCTTTGTCGGAGATAACATGCAATAAGCAATGAATCCTCAATAGCGTTGCGGCCACTTCCTATAATTTGTTCTCTCACAACACTGTAGTACCAAGCGTAAAATTTCATCTTGATATTCCTTCATCCGAGAAAATATCAAAATGTCGTCAAGGAATACTTAACAACTGTCAAGCAGAGTCTCCACGACCCATCCTTCTTTCGTATGAAATTAACAAGAGCACTCCAAAGAGATACACTTGGACGTATAATTCCTAGGCCTAGCAACTCCTTCAGTTTCCCTTTCAACTCCTATAACTCATGGGTCAACATCCAATAAGGATTTCTTGCCATCAGTTCGGTTCCAGGTTTTAGGTCGACGATAAATTCAATCTTGGCTTCGAGTGGCACATCTAGTAATTCTTCTGGGAATCATGTCTGAAACCTCTCGTACTACCGAAAGGTCTTCTAATCCTTCTTCCATGTCGTTGACGTTCGGTGCTAAGCATGAATACAACTTGCATCCTTGCACATGCTCTCTTATAGATGTATGGAATAAATGAACCTCAGGGATACTTCCCATTTTATTCTGACAATCACCCTTCTCTATCCTTCATCATCGGTTCAAGTCAATCACCTCATCTTACCATTGAGTATCTCATCAGGTAATTCCTACTAGTCTGTATTGATCATGTTGTCATAAGATCTTAAGATTTTTGACGTAGGTCGGACTTAATTACACTATCCTCAGGTAAAAGCGAAAGTTATTAACTCTTCCTCCAACCATCCAGTTGGTACTCGAAGCCACATCGACGAATCTAAACTTGTCCTGTTGAATTTCCTTACCCAAAACCCTTTAGTGTGGTGCTATAATTAGATCTCTCCATACCACCGGGGTCTAAAAAATACTAAAATTTCATTTGGTGATGGCACCTGACACCTCGAGCACAACGGACTAGTGCTTGAACTGACGGTTATTTACTGCGGTCATCAATCCTATGTTCCTTTCCCATCTCCGCCACGGTAGTGTGTCTTGTTGAATCGGTAGCTCTGACCCTTTCAATTGAACAATATTGCTGGTAAGGTGACTCTCCACATGTCCATATCCCACCTCCAGTCCAGTACTCCTAGCCCCGGAATAGAAGTGGTTGGCCCACTAGCCTAAGATCCTAGTTTTTTCTACTGACAAGCATAGACGACGACTATTAGTGTTGTTGCTGCAAATGCGGTCGTCCCCTTTAGGGAGCCCTCTGGTGAGGAACCTATCGTGAAGGTGTTGTGAACAAGGGTTTAATAGACGTATCTTGATACCAAGATGTATTATTTGGTTGTCATCTGATGTTGCTGTGCACCAGATGTCGTCAGTCGAGAAAGTCTTTTAGGAGTCATGCCCTGACTCCCATGGTCAAATTCTTCTCAGCTATGAGGCTTACTGGACTGCATCGTGCAATGTTCGAGGAATTTAGATCCTTACCTTCGCATTAAAGATGGAGTTAAGAACAATCATGAACTTGCTGATCTCCAACATCTTCATGTTCAGATGTGGGGCATACCGAAGTATATCCATAAATGTGGTCTCATAATCCATCACTATACGACCACCTTTTCGTAAGGCGTTGAACTCATCAATTTGGCACTCAATGAATTCCTCCAAAAATTACTTCTTTTGAAACCGTTCCTCGAACCCTTCCCCTAACATGGCTTTTTCGACCATGTTTAGCTAAGGTAGGAGCGTCTTCCTCCATAGAATAATGATCCCCTTTAACTAAAGACCGCCTATGCGTACCTTCGTGATGGAGTTCGAAATCGTGAAGTGCAAGGAACATCACCTAGATCTCCATCCATGCCTCAACAGATGTGCCATCTGTGGCACTTGTGGACTTGGGAAATTAACCCTATCGAGTTTTCTGTGAAATCTACCAATACTGGTTGGGGTGTGTTGTGAACCTTCAAGGGTATAGGTACACTAGCCTTATCTCAGCACAGATGGTTAGTCAAGGCCTCTGACATTTATGTGGAAGGACCCTATCAGACCCAACGCATCCCATGCGACAATTTGTTCATAATCAATAATTTTTCTTCTCCTTGGGGGTTGGACCCCTTTGGTGCGGGTGCTATAGAAGGCATCGTGGCTCCTCCCCTCACACCACATTGAGAATATCTAGAGCGTCATCTAACCGTGATTACCACAAGGACATGTTAATAATTCAGTTAGTGTTGAGTATAAATCAAGGGCTTGTTTCAATGGAAGGTGTGGCTATCGACAGTTGCAGGGTTGAACCTGCTCTGATACCATATGTAATGACCCTATCGTTACGAACATAAAAGTGATGTATAAACATGTAATTTTTTTTTCTTTTAATGTTGCTTTAGAAAAAATACATCACAATGTAATAATGACATCATCGAAAAAAGTGCATTATCTAAATGAAACAACAATAATTCATTAACAATAGTGACATGACAAATCTGACACATCATCGTCGTGAATGAAGAACACATATCTACGCAATCATTCGTTACAATAAATTATTTGGTGCAAGAAGTAAATAACCAATCAACCATTCAATACATTGACCCTTCATTGCGCTCTAGAAAAAAACATCCCAACAATCAATCATTACCTTAAATTTTCACTGTGTGCGATAACAGTAAAATCTAAACATTAAACCATACATCATTCCATGTGCACGTTAATCTTAATAACTTCATTATACATGCCTCATCATTAATCAATAATCAATGCGCGCCAAAATCTAACTATTAATCACAACAAATCCCTATATCCAAGCATGCAAGGTCATAGACGTCGTGAGAATATTATGCAACGCCCTACTATAGATAATTTGATGTTATAATAGATGGTTGTGAGCTCTATCCCACATCTATGCCCTACCTAAATATTGGTTTCGAGCTATTGTTTCCATGTTTATGTTTGGGATTTTCATAAAATGGAAATTCAACTAGATTTTCTTTTGATGTAACATGTGATGAATCTTAATTTCACACTCTGTAAATGTAGCAATCTAGTATTACATATCGATATTCCAAAGTGTCGTCAAATGTTTTTGCACCACAAAATCATCATCCAACAAAATAACTTTATTGAAATTTAGAAATATCTCAGGGGTAGAAGCAAAGATGGATAAGGATATATATGCACTTCGGATTTTAATACTTCAAAAATGGAGTTTTCATTCATAAGATTCATCCTAAAGTAATAAGCTTTTATAGTTTAGACCGGCGTTGTCACAAGACTGAGCTATAACTATAATTTAGCATGTAAAGTCATTATTGGTTTCTGAGTGGGCTAGCCAAGAACTACATTCTCAATGTTAGATCATTGGGCTTATCATTGACCAATTGAAACAAGTTTTCACGGAAAAGTTAGTTGCCATGGTTGCAAAACAAGTGTTATTATTTTATTTTATTTTCTACATAACATTATTTTCCCATGTTTGTGCTAATTCTTACTACGATGCATTCATTTATGTTTTTCTAACTATTATATAAATAGAATTTAGTCAAGAGTTCACAATGTAAAAACAAATTCACTGACGATACACCAATGTGCCAACTATATAAGTAGTGGATGGTTCAATTTATCCTCCTAAGGTTGGTTTCCATTCCCCCCTTCCTTCGAATCTGGAGTTATGCAATGAGTATAAGTCAGAATTGAATAATTTAAAAAGTGAGAACCATTCTCTAAATTTAAGCCATAATTCGGAATCAGAAACTAGCCGGGATATTCTATTATTTAACAATCCCGAGTCACCTCTTAAATGATACAGAAAACAATTTTTTTTATAACCTTTTTTAAAGTAAAAGTTAATAAGAATCTTTCAGAGTCATAATGTGAAAGTCTAAATGACAAGCATAAATTAGAGAGTCCCTCGAACATGATTCAAATATTTTCTACTTGTATTCTCAAGCATGAGCACAATTTTCAGTTTTTGTGATTTTCCATGCTACTAATATGTTATTTTATGTTTTCTTCTAGAATCCCATAGGCCTGCCAAGGACATCTATACCTATATCTTCAAGGAGAACACCAACTTTAGCAAAGCTGGTGCATATGAAGTTATGCCCAGAAAACTTAGACAAGAAGAAACCTAAAAGAACAAAAATCTACTATGCATGAACTCAGGGTTTTAATAAAAGAAAACATAAGATTGATGTCTAGGCTTAGATTTCACTATTATTACCATTGTTGCGCAAATTCTTAGATTTCTCTTCGGAGTGCTTACACCATTACCTCCCAAGGTAGAGATGTGGGAAACGCATAGATCCTTTTTAATGTAAAATGTATATATTCTAGATAAAATTTCTCTAACAACGATCTAAGAATTATAAAGTCATTCAGTAGATATTTGAACAATGAATCACAATAAAAATACTGCTCCACAACAGACTACCAGTTCCAGAAATCCGTTATAATTTCATCAACATATAAATCCATACACAAAATTAACAAATTACTAATGAAAAATTTGAACAAGCATACCAAAACCGGTGGATGGACTTGTTGATGGTCCTCCGTTATTGGTGATCCTCCTTGCTCTCACTTGCTAATCTTCGATACCTCACCGATACCTCCCAGCCAACACTAGGGGTACTCTTCTTCCCCCTAAGCCCACCGAACCGCAAAGGGGACACACACACAAACCAGAGAAATCTAGCTTCCATCTCACCTTGCAAGGTTGAGCTACCACTCTTTAATCGAGGCCGACATCCCAAGTCCCACAGGAAAAAGTAGTCAAGAAAAATATATGCAGCGTAACATTAGGCCTAACACGGGTGATACATTCTCCTCCTATGACAATTCTTTTATAGAGTTTTCTTAGTGACTTCTTGCCAAAAAGCACACTAAATTTTTTTATTCACTCATTATTAGGAAAATTCTCCTCCGTACACTTGTCACCCAATCTCTTAGTTGCACGAGAAATTCATTTAATTTATTAATTTAAATTGCCAATTTCCTTCACCCACCTAAAAGCATTCCTAGAAACGCTCATCGATATCCCTTTACTCCCTCACATTCCCTTAATGACTGATACCTAGTTGAGTTTGAAATTGGAAATTTCTCTAGAGTAGATTTCCTTCTATGTTCCACATTCCTTTTGTATTTAAGTTTCCCCTTCTCGGTCTAAGTTCTAAATTATAAAGTTTTGCATATAGCCAACAATTAATCTTTTAAATAATTTAATCCTCCATTAATTTTTAAAATTTTATTTTTTAACCCCCATTTTCTTCATCCTCTCCTTTATTACTTTCTTAATGAAGTTTTAGTTCTCATGTCCTACTTAGACCTAGGCTTTAAATTCAACTAGGCTGAGCAAAATAGTTTTTAAGAGAAATTTTATAATTTTTAAACTTTACTCATGCAACAATTATGTTAAAGTTGACCAGGTCAAAAAGAGATATTGTTTTCTAGGTACCTAGGTTCATTGACTCTCTAGTGTTAAAACCACTATGTGCTCCAAGGGTGCCACTCGACTTCATTCAAGTTCCATCTATGTGATGTGCCCTTCAAGACACACTACGTGCTCCAAGGGTAACACTCACCTTTTGACTATTTTTTGTAGATGTCAAGCCCTTGGAGTCGATACCTCGTTAGGTGAACTTGTGGGAGACTAAGGGCCTCTAGGGAATAAGAACCTTGTGTTATTGCGAACCCTTAAGAATCTTCGTGAGCGACTGTCTTAGTCTATCCTCACGACATCGTGAATATCTCAAACTAGGTAATCGTTAACCTACACTTCGAGCCACAGCGGGAGTGCTAGTAAGTTGTGGCAGAGATACAACCACACCTCTCCCTCAATATATCTAGTTGTCGTGCATGACCCCTTTACTCTAAATGTGATTCTGATTAGCAAGCTATCGTCAACCTTCATCCATAAACGAAACATGTTAGCAATCCAATATGAACATCATAATTTATTATTCACATGTCACAGATGCAATAACAAAAACACTCAAACCATAAGAAGTCCACTCCCTCCCTCAATCCAGAGTCCAAGGAGGTCCATCGATGCCATCAACATCCTCAATCAGTCCAAATTCCTACACGCTCAGGACAAACCAGTCGATATCATTTGTCGATACAAATATAATCAAATAACATATCATCATATCCACAACATCATCATAATCCATATAAGCAAAACAATCAATCATATAAGGAACTGGTTCACTTGCACGCAAGTGTCATCAAAGAATAAGTGCAATCATGTGTGTGCAAGAGAAGGTTGTTACAGCCAAAGTGAAGAGCTACCCCTCCTTTTATTCTTCCTCCAATCCTTCTATATCTTTCCCCTTTTTGATCAAATCAAACCTCACCCTTATTTCTCCTTTAATTTTTACTTAAACATTAAAAAATATTTTTTAATGTTTAAGTGATTAATAATTTATATTTTTATTTAATTTCACTTCATGAACATAACTTCTTCTGACCAAATAACACTAAATAAATCCTCGTGACTCCATTTTTCTACTGACTATATCCTACGGGAGTTGTATAGGCTATTAAGTCATCCTTCGTCATGATCAATTGGAAAGCGACATTAAATTCCTCCCTTCCGAAGATCTGGCGAAGTGGCGACCCCCTGTCTTAATGCCTTCTTGAGGAAAAATACATGGAAGACATTGTGTATCCTTCTATCCTATGGCAGTCTCACTATGATTCACAATTGTAGGTCGAACATTAGACATGAAGCTTACAATGTTAGAACCCATCAACTAGACCCTTCACTTGAGTACCAAATTTGACTGGGATGACCACTTAGGTACCACAATTAAAAGAAACTACGGGGGGTGCAAAGAGAATGGGTTAGCTATTATATTCCCATATTTTATAATATGGATTTCCATGAGTCAAATTATCCCAATTGAGGAGCCTGCATTCACACTAAAATAGATTATGACCATGAAAAATTATAGTATTTTTGTACCAAGAGTAGTCGAGTCATTTGACTCTCTACTGACTAAAGAAATGTTCAAAATATGGGTCAACAATATGAAAAATCTATCACATAGGTTGAGAGTTGAACAAAAATTCCAAAAAGCATTACCACCAAGTTCCCACATTCAACTAAGTATCGAAAACACCATGTTCTGGTGTGGGGTCATTGGGTGGCCAACACCAATAGAGATATAATACTAGCTGATGAAATTCCAAATCTTTAAAGAGATCGAAAGACACACACACACACACACACACACACACACATAAATGGGGTTTCAAACATAGATCCCACCAGAGGTGGTAAGTGACAAATAGACTATTCTAGCACCCCTGATGAATGTAGAGAAGTAGGAAGAAAGAGAAGTGGCCCTATACACAATTCAGTTTTTTCTAAACCTAGAAATGTAAGTAGGAACCCCGGTCAAGAAGACACCAATGAAGAGAAAACAACAAGGAGAAATAAGGAATAAACAATACTACATGAATGCATGTTGCTCGCCAAAGATAAATTGGGTATAAAATAGTAGACAGAAGGAATAGACCCATTAGTAACAATCAAGCACTCGTCGCAGTAGTCATCAAAACAAGTGCAAACAATCAACTAGAAATTCAACACCTTAAGTGAACAAACAAAGAAATCAATAAGCTACATAGTCAAACAATTAGGAACAATCAGGTTGTAATGTATACGCAAACAACAACAATCCTTCAATCTAATTATGGAAAATTAAAGGAGCTGCAACAACAAATGAAAGTGGTCACTTCACAAAAAACCACCTTAAACACATTGCTCAACAATTTCCCATAATATGTTTCCACCAGTTACAACAAAATGAAAGAACAAAAGATTACAATTTTCGAATTGAGAACAACAAGAGTGTTAAACACTGACCCAAAACCCAAAGTGGCCATCTTGAATAACATTGCAAAAGAAAAGGTAGTCGAGGTGGAATTATCTAAGCAATAGAAGGAGTGGCTAAAAGAAGAAAGCAAAGCTCAAATGGAAACTGAAAAATCCATCAAACACCACGACTAGGTTAAAGAGAAAATGCATGAAGTTGAACAAAACTTTTACCCATAGTTGATTACAGTGAAGGAAGCTTCTTTGATAGACAAAGTCAATTTTTTTGGGAAGTTTAAGTCAGTAGGGATAGAGTCACAATATTCCATCAAAGAATGGTAGTTTCTCTCACAACACTTGCATCAAACAGTTTTTAACATCTATTAGACATCATTTGAATTGTTTCCACAACAACCAATAGAATAGTCAATGTTTTCATCAACATATTGACAAAAGTTCTAGTTCTTTAACCCTACAGTATCTAAGTTGAACTTTCCGGTCACTAGCCACTAGTAAAGGACTTATAGATAACCATTGAAGGAATGAACGAATCGCATGTGCAAATCAAAACAACACCTTTTCCACCAAATGTAGAGCTGCATGAATGGAAAATCTATAAAGAAACAAATGGGTAGACAATGCAGCTAGAAAAAACTCTATTATCAAGAAGTTGTCACCTAAGTAATTTTTTAAGCACACACCAACATTGAAAAACCATTTTGAAGAAGTCAAGTATCAAATCCTGTTTGAAGCCATCAACACCGGTCAACATCATAATCTTTCATCTTCTTCAAAGAATCTATTTCTCCTTTCTCATTATTAATATTGTAATTATCTCTCTATTTTCAAAATGATTTAACCTACTAGTGAAAACCTCTTTGGGGGTACCAATAGATTTTTTCAAAATTTTCTCAAATGTATAGCCACACTCCCCCCTTGCTAGGGATGAGAAAGTAATTGGGGGGAGTTGTTGTAGGCACTTATTAGTTCTTCCAACTAGACATGTTAGTCAACCAACCAAGTCATCTATAGAATTCATATCGAGAAGTTGGTCGAATAGACAGTTAGAGTTGACTGACCAAGTAGTTAAGAATTGTAACAGGCATATAACTAAATGACTTGTGTGTGTGTGTGTGTGTGTGTGTGTGTGTGTGTGTACGTACATATGAATAGTTAATAGAGAGAAAGAGGCTATTTATATACATAATAAAGTGCATATTGATGGATCTCCCACTACTTGTGTATGCTTTCATGTGTCTCTATGTGTTCTTGCATATTATGATGTAATATATGTTTCTCTGTGTAAGTATCTATCGGCAAATTCTCATACATTTCCTCATACTACAACAAGAAGTCACAAAAATACACATGATATGAGTGGGGTACATGATGGAAATCAAGATTATGTATCTCATTAGATTATCCTCACTTTCGTCACAAAAAACTTAGGTGCTATCTAACTGTTCTACGAAATGTTTTTTTTCACCAAAATTCGACGACATAAATTTGCACGAAATCACTATTTTTTGTTGTTTGAAATCCATATATGAATGTTGAAATGGATTCAGGGTGATGAAAAACCCTTGGAGCACTCGGATTATATAGAAATAATCAATCAAATATGTGAATCTAACAATTTCTAGTCGTATTTTTGCAAAGGTCCCTGAAAATATCATCGAAAAAGAGTCATTTCATAGAACATTCAGACTACAATAAAAAATTATGTTGGTGATGTATAGTGTCATATTTCCCCCACTAATGTTTTTCATACACATACACACTACTAGGAAGGAAATGGAAATGAAATTATGATCAAAAAGTTATGCATGTCAAAAAACTTACATGTTCTTTTGAGCACTATTTTAAGCACAATTGGCACAAGAAAACATTTTTTCAATCAAACAAGAATACGACAATTTATTTTTTTAGCATGTACTTTCAAATATCTTATTAGAGAATTTAAATAATGTTATATTCCCTTTGGTGAAGGGAAAGAAATGAAAAAGGATTCATCAAGATAATGAAATCTATTAGAAGAAAAAAAATTTGAAGGTGTTGACAACTATTTTTATACCATCGCTCCCATTTAACTTTAGTGAGAAAATTTGAGCTCAAGTTCACTAATCCAATCATCCACACTCACAAATCCAACATTTATCCAACTATTTATTTCATGTAGAGAATACTCAACTGAAAACTCCCATAGGGAAAACACATAGCAAAGATAACAATCAAACATTTAGTCCAACAACTAACGAAAACATACATTAACTATGCACGTGGTGAATTCTAAGACTTCTCCTGGTGAAATAAAACATAGTTCAAGTCAAAACTAAGGTCACATGAACTTTTAATCTATTTTAAAAGTTCCCCAAATATAGAAATGATATCTTCTTCCGATTAAAGGTTCACCCAATATAGATTCTCCATAGACAGAAATTATATCTTATTTCTATGGAGAATCTATGAATACCACCATTAGAAAAATAGTTTATGAAATATAATTTTCTCGTGTGCCAACATCGATGTAGCCCTGTCGTTATTTTTCACAGGTATCTTGTAATATTAGATGCGAGAATAAAGGCCTTTTGAATGAGCTCTGTGCTACATGTGCAACGAATCGAATTGGATTGGGTTGATGGATCAGATTGGGAGTTATAATTTTCTGAGTAATTTGAAAGTGAAAAATAACTTAAAAACTTTTGAAATTTTTCTTGAAAGCTCACTTTGCACCACGAACATTTGAACAATGAGGCTTGGAGGCAAAACATCACCAAATATAGCATAGTGACTATGTACATTTAAATCTAGCAACATGGAATAAATATGTATGGACTTTTAATATTGAGTGGTAAATTTGAAATTTTATACACTTAAATGAAATTATGAAATTTTATTGAAAAGAATAGATAAAATTACTCAATGGTAAGAAATAGAAATCCAAATTATTAATATATTTAAACTCATAACAAGAATAAATTGTGGGAAATGATTGTTGTACAACAAGGAAATGGTTGATTTATTGTACCTTTATATCGCGTCTACGTTCAAAAGAAAAAATAGATGTATAATCCCTATGAGTGCCCATTAAAATCCATTTAGGAAGTCATCTCCATATATTTTCTCTTAAATTATAAAAATGCACCTCATTAGCACATAGATATGCAATGCACACCAAATCTTGCATTTCTTCAAAATTAAACGATAATCTTCCAAAAAGAAAGTTTTCCTTTTTCTTAGAATCTTCCAAAACAAATGATGGTATCCTTGCAATCTCTCTAACCTTTGAGTAGTTTGAACCCAATGTAGGCTTCTCAAACTCCGATATAATGATATTAAAGTTATTGTAATTGTTATCGTGAGGATCAACTATGCATGTACCTAGAAGGACACTCATATTATACAGAATTAACCACTCAAATTATACATAATTAACTACTCAAATTTGTAGATCTAACAATTTCTCACTGGATTTAGAGAATATTAATCAAGCAATATATGTAGAAAAGCCAAAAACTAGAATGCTTAAACTAAGGCGTATATAATTAGGTATTAATCAATTAAATAATATGGAAATAATAATAAATTGTGTAAAAAGTAAATGTGTAACAGAATATTTTGAATTAAAAAAAATGAAAATAATAATAATTATGTAAGAAAATATTTTGAATTTAAAAAAATAATATGTAATTTAAGAACACTCATGTAGGAACATGCACCCATTCATTTTACAATAGTTGTGGTGCTTTTTGATCTTCCACATAGGTCACCAAAAATAAGCATGCACAAGATTGCATGCATGCTTTAAGAATGCACATTCTAAAACATTATTTGGCCAAAAATTTCTACTCTAGCATCCTTTCTTAGATTTCTTTAAGTCAATGGAAAGGTTTTCAAGAGCTCTAATTGTTTATCTTATGATGTTTTATGAATTTGAATAAACAATTTTTTTTCCTAAAGCATAGCAAATGAATGTTTGGACCATGATTGATAGCTCAAACCACCACTTCTCTAATAGTGATATTTGGCCTCCAATAGTTATATGAGTGCTCTTAGGAGGTTTTTCACATGAGGGATAGTTTTGGGGTACTTTTCACTTCTAAGGGGAGGAAAAAAAAGGGAATCAAGCTCCAAATGAAGCTTCTTGGACTCATGGGCCATGGACAAGGTTTCAAATCACCACATAGGCCCTCTAAAGGAGATATTTGGCCTTCAAGTGTAATATGATTTCTCCTGTAGTGACTTGAATAGTAGGGACAAGTCTCACAAAATTTTGATTGGGCATGGAAGGAAAATGGGATAATGGACTCATGATCAAGGCCTAATGCATTTGGGAGGGGTATCGAGTCCTTGACCTGAGTTGGGGAAGTGGCTTAATGGACCCATGATCAAGGCCCTGAATTACAACATGCATAGAAAATTTTAGGGGTGAATTTTTTCCCATGGAAAAAATTAAGGGGGTCCCAAACTTTAATTGGGTGAATTTTTTGTGTTGTAGTTGTTTTTTATTATTTTACCATTCACCACTAATTTATTTAAAAAAATCATATGTAGGGTTAGCCCATTTTTTTTAAGAGGGAGAGGGGAAAAACATATTTTCCTCACACAAAATTTCGACTTGCAACCTCCATTCACACAATTTCCATAAATATGGGAATTTTTAGTAGAAAATTTTCCCTCCGATTTGGTATATTTCAGGGTTCATTCTTTCATTCATCCCAAGTTCGAGGTATGGAGTAGCTACAATCTTCCATTTGCCTAGTTTTTTTTAAAAAGGGGATTTTTGGTAGTGATTTTTCCCCATCTTGTATAAATTGGGCTTCATGCTTTTGTTGGCTCCAATTTCATGGTATGGGCAATGGGCATTAAGTATTTGAATACAATCTTAACACCATTGACCATAGTACAAGTTCTTGGTGGAGAAGAGAACAATTGAGGACATTTTAATCATAGCGTTTGGAGGATATTCAAATTTCGGATGAGGGTATTGACAGGACAGATCAATAGCATAGTTCATTGAAAACGTCTACAATCTTACCACACTTTCCTTCTTGTAAGTTGTTATTTCTATGCATATTCCTTTATTTTGATTTTATTTTCCATTTCAAGTTCACATCCTAGAAGGAGGAAGAACCAATGAGGGTGTGAGTCATAGCACTCTCTAATATCGAATGGGTAAAACCGAACTTGCACTTTGTAACTTGAGTGTTTTCTTGTCTTGCACAAGAGCCGAGTATAAAGACGAAAAAGATCACAAATAATTCAACTAGAGAGTGTTCCTATTCAATTGTATGTAGATAGGATATAATAGCGATCCATATCCAATGTTGGGTATCCTTGTGTGAGACTTCAGTTTTGTGCTTTTCTTTTCCTTTGTTGTCAAGATACTCTTGTTATGTGCTTTGAGTTTTGTGATTCTTTTGTGGATCCATGTAATTTTTGCATATGTTTTCCTTTGTCTAGCCCAATTTCCCAAGTAATGTTTTTGGATACCTATTGTTAATGGAAGTGAAAATTTTTGAAAGGATGTTGTCACTTTTGGTATACCAAAAAGTTCATATAAATCTAAAAGGGTCCATGCATTTAAATCATATATACTCAATGCTTTTGTAATATCGTACAATTAAAATTGTGTTTTTTTTCCAAAGAAAAATATTTTATATTCACAGGAAATTAATATACATGTATTTTCTTATGACTTATTTCACTACTTTTGTCGCATATTGGCAAAAAAACTACAGCATGTTCCTTTTTCTAAAAGTTTATTTTCTATCCATATTCGACTGTTACAAAAATAAAAAAGATTCATGTCCTCTAAAATTTTCAAAAAAATTCTCCATACAATATCTGCATAGAGGATATGATCTAAAATTAAAGGTAAAATTCCATGGCTTTTGTCTCCACTCTGTCAAAGAATTTGTAGAGACAAAAATAATTTACCGACAATGTCAAATCTTCTTTTGAGAGCTCATCATCTTTATCATTCAATTCTTGAAGTATATGGTTGAAAGTTAGCCACTCAAAAGATTGAAAGGACAAGTTTATGTCTTGTAACAGTGGAGCTAATCTAACATCTTAAGATGAAATTTTTTGGTGAGCCCAATCAATGACCAATTTCAAGTCTTCCATTACTTGTAACATTTTTGCATCCTTCTTTATTGCAGTTTCCAATAGAGTCCATAGAGAAATAAACTATGCTCTATGGTTGTACCTATTCCTTGTTTATATATTATGTGTAAATAATGTTTTTTGTTTAAAAATAAGACTACTCCAACTCCACAGACTAGAGGGTGCCCTTAGCATGCTCTGTTAAAGAAGCCCCAAGGCACCTCAAAGTCAAGTTATAGCATCACTGGGATCCTTGGATTTTTGGTTTTCAACACTGATTTGAATTATTCGACCGAATTTAGAGTTATTATAGTTGTTATTTATGGGGGAGTATCTGTGTCCTTGAATATGCTCGTGTTGTGATCCCACCATATATTTCAAACCAATATGCTCAGTAAATCTTTGTATTGAATTACAAATTTACAAACATCCAATATTTGTAGCACTCTTCTAGATTGTCCTTGTTGCAAACCGACTTCGACTTTAGTTTTTTTTATGTGATCTACATCACCCAAGATGCATAATGGCATTCGATAAAAATGTGAGAAATATATTCCTCATGATATTTTCACAAAGAACATCTTCTTGGGCCACACCACCCATGTTTTAAACCATTATCCCAGGTGAGAAGTTTGTTGTTTAGAGCTAGCCAAAGAGTGATTTTACATTTTAATTGGGCGTTAAGTTTCCAATGGGGATTCCACCACCATTTTTTGTTTCTCACAAATAGGGATTCATGAATGGAGGGTTAACCTAGATTGGTGGTGAAGGAGGTCATTTTGGGGTTCTTGGACCAACATAGGGAATTTTTAGAATCTTCACCGAGTGTAATGAAATTAGATATTAGGACTCGTAGGAAAAGGTTCCATTCTTTGACATTGTTTCCCTCGAGCCCTAGGGAAGTCGTTGATTTCCATCCATTCCTTCCACGAGGCTGGGGATCCCGAGTCTTAGCATAATTGAAAGTGAATATGTTTTGTGCCCCCATATCCAAGATGAGGGATTCAGAGTATCTGAAGTTGTTTCCAACCCCTAGCCAAGGGTATTCGCCAATGCATACTTGTCTACCAGTACAAATTTTCCACATACTCCATTCACTCACAAGAGGGAAATACGACACTAAATTCTTCCATACTATTGATACTTTAGGGTATTTTGTTGGAAATAAAACCAATCAGCGATGGTCATATTAGAAAAGTATTTAGATTTCAATACCCTCACCCACAATGAGTTTCCTTAGGTTATCCACCAAAGGCTTTGACCAACTGGAGCTTGGGAAAATACATAAATCCATAGATTTGGGGAGAAGATATAGAGAGGGGAGGGGAAAGGTTAGGGAGAAACATAGGGATAGATCCATTATTGTGAGCTTGTATAATGTTGAGGGGGACAGGTTCATGTGAATCTAGGGGAGCATTAACACCAAGGAGGAGGGGAGAGTTGTTTGATACAATGAATGTATGTCAACAGGTAAGAGCACAAAACTCCTCATATATTTGGAAGGCTTGAATGACATATGGGCTATGCCCATAATCAGGATCCTCACCTTCGTCATCATCCATTCACATGGCTTAGGTCAATGGGGGAAAAAATGGCAGGTGATATAGACAACTGTCCTTTCAATCACATGGGGGGAGACAATCGGTTGGTAGGATAGGGATTTCAACATAGAGTAAAGGGAGGGGAAAAAGGTCAGGGTAGGTATGGGCCTAGAACTCCATGTACCTACGTCCTATGGCCAGATGGCCATAAGGCCGAAAACTGCAGGCCTCAGTTCCACCTCATAATAAAAGTTGTAATTATAAATATATTGTGAATCATTTATTTTGTATTTACTCGATGATTGTGAACACTCTAGAATGTAGATTGTCATTATCAATATACTTATTACTGCAAATCATGATTCCAATGCCCAACCTCTAAGATTTGATTGACATGTAATATTTTTATTTTTATACCATTACCATGTTTGGGAAGACAAACAACTTATCTTTCATGGTCCATTATCCATCATCACCTTTCTCAATTATTTATATTTCGTAACACCTGCTCTAGACTCAAGACTCCACCATTTCTTCATAGTTGAATCTAGACTCTTGAGCTTTCAAGAGGTTGTGACTAGTTTCAAAGAAGCAAATTGTAGAGGCCACTTTTATTAAACAATTGTAGGATTTTCCATTTTTAGGGTGACTTTTATGGTTTTAATTTCATTAGAGACAATATGTTTATAAGAAATTAATGGAAATTTGAGAAGTAACAGATTTATTTTTTATCAAGCCACAAAAATTTTGTAGGGATGGAGTTGTTAGTACATGCAGTTCAGTTTAGGTAATATAGTCCTAAGTTCTAACAATCTTCCTGTGACCTTCTTTATTAAGAGAATCTCTTTCACTAGTAGTAAATGTCAACTCAGAGGTGGGTATGGGAAAATTATAGCAACAATTTTTGCTTATAACCTACTAAGATAGAATTGTTAACCATTAGCTAAGAAACCACAACCCAGGGGCATCTAAGCTGTCAAAATCACTTGGGTATCGTACCCGGCCTAGGTTGCACCAACCCTTAACATGGATGGATTTTTGGGTGTCTCCTTCTGATTAAAATCACCATAAGGGTATTGAAATCGAGTTGCCTAGAAAATGAAACCCACACCTTAAATGATTGAGCTAGTGAGACTTGAATAAAAATTGAAGGACATGGGGGTGGGATTTTATCCACTTATGTTTGCATGGGCCATGATATTATTTAGTATAATATCTTTGGGTGCAACCACACATTCAACCACTACCTCAAGGTGCTCGCATGGCTTCGGGTGAGGCCCTCATGGGAATCGAACCTTTCTGAATAGTGAAAAACTCATCTCTTTCCACCATTGGATCCAACCCCTTTGGGAAGGATCCTAAAAATTTTCCCAAAACTAAAAAATACAAATTGTAACTTTTGGTAATCATGTGCCAATTCATGTTTGCATTTTTGTGGTTTTCCTTTATTTTTTAATTGTCTTAAATGTATTTAATTTCATGAGTCATGTGTTTGGGTGGTAGGTCATAGAAGTTTTATATAAGTAATGTCTTTGGTTTACTCATCAGTGTAGTCTTTGTCTACATTTTGAGCCATATATAATAATTTCTACAAATCTAACAATTTCTCTATTTGTGGAAAAATTAATCATACAATATCTACAGAAAAGAGACAAAACCTGGAGAAAATGTAACTAAATATTTTGGATTTAAAAAAATGAAAATAGTAATAAATTATGTAAGACAATATTTTGAATTTAAAAAATTATTGGGGAGTTTGGGAACCCTCATGTATGAACATGCATGCATTCCTTTTACAATAGCCTTAGTGCTTTTCGATCACCCACATTGGTCACCACGAAGTTTTCCAAATAAGCATGCACAAGATTGCATGCATGCATTGAGAATGCACACATTAGCATGCACATTCTAAAACATTATTTGTCCATAAATTTATACTCTGGCATATTTTTTTAGAGTTCTTTAAGCCAATGGAAAGGTTTTGAAGAGCTCTAAATGTTTATTTTATAATGTTTTTTGAGTTTGAATTTAAATAATTGTTTTTTTCCAAAATAATAGAAAATGAATGTTTGGACCATGATTGGTAGTGCAAACCACCTCTTTTCTAATAATTATTTTTGGCCTCCAATAGTAATATGGGTGCTCTTAGGAGATTTTTCAGATGAGGGATAGGTTTGGGGGATTTTTCCATCGTAAGGGGAAGAAAGCAAAGGAAATAGGCTCCAAATGAAGCCTCTTGGACTCATGGGTCATAAAAAAGGATTCAAATAAGCACACCGACCCTCTAAAGTGGATATTTGGCCTTCTAGTGGAATTTGGTTGCTCCTATAGTGACTTGGATAGTAGGGACAAGTCTCAGAACATTGTCATTGGGAATGGTAGGAAAATGAGAAAATGGACCCATGATCAAGGCCTAATTCACTTGGGAGGGGTCATGGGTCCTTGACGAGAGTTGGTAAAGTGGGATATTGGACCCATGATCAAGTCATCAAACTAAAAAATTCATAAATCATTTTAGGTGTGAATTTTCATCCATGGGCGAAATTCAAGGGTCCCAAATTCTGATTGGGAGATTTTTTTCTATTGTAGTAGTTTTTTTATTATTTTATCATTCACTCCTAATTTCCTTAAAAAAAAACCAACATAGAGGGTTATTGCAGGCTCTTTATGAGGGAGAGGGGGAAAAATATTTGCTCCCATAAAATTTTGAGCTGCAACCTCCATTCGCCTGATTCCATAAATATGGGAATTGCTGGTAGAAAATTCTCCCTCTGATTTGGTATGTTTCAGGGTTCACTCTTTCATTCACCCCAATTTTGGGTCTTGGGTCAGCTACAACCTTTCATTCACCCTATTTTTTTTAAAAATGGATTTTTGGTAGTGATTTCTACCCCCATCTTGTACAAATCAAGCTTCATGCTTTCGTTGGCTCCAATTTTGTGTTATGGGAAATGGACATTAAGTATTTGAATCCACTCTTAGCACCATTGAGTAGAGTACGATTTATTGGTGGAGAAGAGAACCATTAAGCACAATGTATTAATAGTGTTTGGAAGGTATTCAAATTTCAAATGAGGGTATTGGAAGGGAAGAACAATAGCACGATTCATTGGCACCGTCTACAATATTCATGTGATTTCCTTATTTTAAATTGCTATTGCTATGAATATTCCTTTATTTAGATTTTACTTTCCATTTTAAAGTTTACACCCTAGAATGAGGAAGATCCCATGAGGGTGTAAGTCATAATGTTATTCAATATTGAATGGGTAAAACATAACTTGCACTTTGTAACCTAAGTGTTTGCTTGTCTTGCACAACAACTAAGTATAAAGAAGAAAAATATCACAAATAATTCAACTAGATAGTGTTCATATTCAATTGTATCTAGATAGGATATAATAGCAATCCATATCCAATGTCGAGATATTCTTGGTGTGATCTATCATTTTTGTCATTTTTATTTCCCTTCGTTGTCGAGATAGTCTTGTTCTATGATTTGAGTTTTGTGCTTCTTTTTTGGGTCCATATAATTTTTGCATATGTTTCTTTTTTCCAGCCCCATTTCCCAAGCAATGTTTTTGGATACCTATTGTTAATGCAAGTGAAATATTTTGGAAGGATGCTGTCCCTTCTGGTATACCAAAAAATTCATATAAATATGAAAGGGTCAATGCAATTAAAGCATATATATACTCAATGCTAGTGAAATATTATACAATAAAAATTGTAATTTTTTTCCCAAAGAAAAAAATATTTTATATTCATAGGAAATGAATATACATGTATCTATCTATGACTTATATCACTGCTTTTGGCGCATATTGGAAAAAAAACTACATCCTGTTACTTTTTCTAAAATTTCATGTTCTATCCATATTCAACTATTACAAAACTAAAAAAGATTCATGTCCTATGAAATTTTCAAACAAAATCATGATATAGTCTCTGCATACAAGATATGATATGAAAGGCCAAATTCCATGGCTTATGTATTCACTCCATCAAATAATTCATAGAGACCAAAAGCACCTACCTACAATGTCAAATCTTCTTTTGAGAGCTCATCAACTTTCTCATTCAATTCTCAAAGTATATGGCTAAAAGTTATCCACTCAAAAGATCAAAAGGACAATTTTATGTCCCGTAATAGTGGAGCTAATCTAACGCCTTCAGATGAAATTGTTTGGTGATCCATATTGATTCCATTCCTGAGAAAACCCATGTTTTATATTTCCTTCTAACTTCCCGTGACAATTTAGACCATGGAGTGACTACAGGAATTATGAGAGTGCACTGTTATAGTAAATGTCTAGCTATGAAAATTTTGAGCATGAACTACTACATGAAATGTACCACTACAAGAACATGAGCAAGAAGATATGCTACAATACTTCTCCTTTTGGAATAGTTTTCCTTGCACTAAGTCAAGGAGATATATGCTACTACCAGAATTGATGATCTAAGAACAATGGCTTCTTATTATTGTTATTCATTTATTTCTACACTACCATATCCTACTTGAAGAGGGAAACCTCTTCTCAAGTGTAGGAGTATCTCTAATGAACCCATGTGAACAAAAGAATCATAAATAAACTCTTATCCAAATATGAAAAAAATACCTCAAGGACTGTCCAAATATGAGGAACCAACTAATTTGATTGATTTGATGCCAATAAGTGTTGAAGAAAGAAGTGGTTCTTTGGGTTGATGATTTCCCGGAACCAATATTCAATGTAGTCACTCGTCCTTATGTTTTCTTCTTCTTTTTCTACTAACTTTCATGCTCGCCTTTCTCATACCCTATAGATATTCAAGGAATTGGCTCTTGCACAAAGGAAAAATTGCAAAGGATTATGCAATCTCAGGTTCCATTGTTTTCTCTCCATCAGATGTTGTCCATGGTTCTTTAGATTCCCATGTATATTTTCAAGGATAATTAAAGAAGGCTTATAGATCTTCCTATTGTAAATATGGTTCATGGAACTTTTTTTCTTCTGTCTATTCAGATCCATCTCAAAGTGCTACCAAGAATTTAGAAATTTATCCGAGTAGAAAATTCTTGAGCATATTGACGTTCTTCATGTTGGTCAATATTCCATGTCTTGCACATGGATTAGTGCATAGGGTTCTTACAACTAAAAAACTTATAATGAAAATTTTGAGGCTAAGCATGCACTCAGACTCTCATGTTACTAAGACCATTTTGTCACCAAGACCCTATTGAGATGAGTAGCAAATAAAACTAAAAATCTACTCACTTCGATACTAACTTCTTAACATAATAAAATTTAGGGGCAAAATTTATCCCATAGGTGAAATTTGGGGGTTTGAAATTTCTAATGGGTGTTTTTTTCTATAGAAGGGGTTTACTCTTGTTATCCCACTATTTATTAAAAAACATTTATCCAATAAATAGTTATCCCAATTGTAGTTATGAGGGACGACTGAGAAAAACTATTGTTTCCCTCTAAAATTCGACTTGAACCCTTCATTCATCCCTGATATGCAAGAATGGAGGTTTTTGTGAGCTATTTCACCCTTTATGCCTCTTGGAAATGGAGCTCACAAATGCATTTTCCCCCAATTTGTGTGGATTGTATTTATTTTTCACTCAAAAATCGTCCACAGTTCATGGATTGAACCCTTCATTCACCCCTGATCTGCAATAATGGAGGTTTTTGTGATCTATTTCACCCTTTATCCTTATTGTAAATTGA
This sequence comes from Picea engelmannii, assembly GCA_009831015.1. Taxonomy (NCBI): domain Eukaryota; kingdom Viridiplantae; phylum Streptophyta; class Pinopsida; order Pinales; family Pinaceae; genus Picea; species Picea engelmannii. The sequence continues at coordinate 1,055,421 of ML781066.1, forward strand.
GCTTAAAATTATATTCACCCCTGATTTGCAGTTTGAATTTTTTTTAGCTCAAAAATCTCTCGCATTTCATGGATTCATGGATGATGAAGAATTATTTCTCCTTATATAACACCTACCTATATCTTATTGAATGGTCTGAGATGCATGCATGCGTCATATTTAATCTTTACAATGTGAAGAATGAGATTCAAGTTTCAGGGTTTATTTGTTAAGGTTCCTTGCAACCGTGCAACATGGATGTGAAAGAAAGATGTTGAGTGGAAACAAAGGTAGGTTATCTATGCTAACCAATCATCTGAGTCATTCTCCAAGTTGTATCATTTGCATTATATCTTATATTTTGTATATGACCTATATTTCATCTTTTAAGCTTATTTTTTAAAAACTATCCCTTTGTGAGGTGCATTAAACTATCATGCCATGGATTTTGTCAGTTATTTGTAGCCATATGATGATATCGTAGTAGAAATAAATATTTTTTCATCTACACCAAAGTATTTATCCTCTCTTGAAGTGTGACAACTTTATTTATCCATGTACAAACAACAATATGTAGACTAGAAACAACATATTCTAGTGGCATTATTTCCTCTTTATCATAAATCAAATTAAATGAGGTGTGTTTTTTTTGGGATTTCCATGTTGTACTTCTATAGTATGGCCAAACAATTGCATGGATCATTTGTTAAAATTATTCAATGGATAACATAGATATTTTTCGAACTTCGTTTCAATATTTTGTTGAAGTCTTCAATAATAACATCTTCATGTAGATTGTAGGAGATACTCTTGTGATGTTGAACCATACAATACCAACTAATGCAACATTTGTCTCCCTAATAAAATGATTTTTCTAATCACTTAATACTCAATGGGCATACAAACCTTGTCACAATATTCATGAAAATGAATTGATTGGTAGTTTACACAAATGTAGCCTCCAGTTGGCACAACTTATGAACACCATGTTAGAAAGAAAGTTGTAGTAATAATGTGTCACACCCTTGAATACTATGTGGGTTCGTCAATGGTCCCTACAAAATCCTCAAGGTATTCTTGGTATTCTTTTAGTAGGGCCACACTTTTTATGATGATGGATTCATCCTAGTCAACTTTGATAACACCGATATTATATGCATCATCCATGTTGATGTTTATATTTTAGGTATTTAACAACTCATTGTATCACTTGAGTGAATTAGGATCTCTTGTATCTTGGACTATGTAGTTTCATTTCTAATCATTAAACCAAAGTTGACATATCTCATTATTGGGGCATTTCTCATTCTTAATTAATTGTAAGAAAATTGCTTGATCCATTTTTTGAATGATAGATGTTGATGCTTCGCATAAAATTGCATTTTTTTAATTTAAATTTTATATCCATCCACAAAAAGGAAACGTTTAACCTTTTTTATTATTTCAATAGTATGTATTACACTTTGAAAAATTAAATATGGTTCATAACTAGCGAAACAAAATTTTCTAGTCATTAGTCTGTCAACAAGTATTCTCGTGCAAATACTATGTGTCTGGGAGTAGGCCTATTTCATGCACAAAATACTGAGCCCATTCCTTGACCAATATCCTCTCCCAAGTCAAAGCCACATCACATGTCGTTCCTATGAATGAAGATATCCTCTCCATACAATGTTTCTTCACATATACTTTTCAACCATCATGATGTATCTAAGGAGAATTTGTGTGTTTCCCACCATCACGTTAAAGTGGTTTGTAACATCTTATCCATTTTTTAAACATGTTGCGGCCTAGAAATAGTTTTGTTAGAATACATTAACTACAAAGTACATTTATTCTTGGCATAAAAATTTCTATAATAAATATAAACTATTTCTAAACATCTTTGTCATTCAATGTAGCTCTATCATATCCAAACAACTCAAATACAAATACATTATTGCTTCAAATAATGTTGTACTTGTATAGACTGTAGATATTTCTTCCTATTTATTTTGATGAGTGATTATAATACTATGTTAAGATGTTCTTTGCAAAGAGTAGATGTGTTTGTTATGCATTCTTTCTCAGTTTAATTGTTCTATCAATTGGAGGGCTAAATTGTGATTTCTTCCCTTTTCTATCTCAATATAAGGCTTAAGCTCTTCAGTGGATACAATTATGTCCATCTTTCATAGGTTATGAAATTCATAGTTCCAAAGGCACCCATATTTTTCTACTTCCAATCAAACAAAAAGATAAGATAATTTTATTAATGTCCACAAATCACCAAGGAATAGTTCAATGGAACTAGATAGTAGAGAGTACAAATTTTGATCAATCAAAAGGAAAAATGGGACTCCATTAATCAAAGATCAAATTTTGATAGGAAACAAATTTCCTTCATTGTACGTGGCTCTTCAATGTCCTTTTAACATGATGTTAAATCTAAAAAGTAAAATGCTACAAATCAGAAAGTGCACCTAGTTCTGAGTCTATATTTTTTTTGAAATTTTGTTATAGAATCTCTAAGGAACATTCATCCTCTTTGAGAGGTTACAATCAGTAGCAGGGTATGGAAATTTCAGTAAATATTTGCCAAAATTTGATATTTTTACCTGATCATAACTTATATTATTCTTTTTCTTCTACAATGAAATATCTGTCTTGGCTATAATAGTATTTTCAAAAGAACCTTCATCACATCATTCACTAACATCACATACATAGCTATATGTTCCACATACTCCTCTTCATTCTTTTTTGTAGGGAATATCATGTCCCCTTCACCTTTTGGATCTAAGTTTTTCCCCTATCTTTTAACCTTTAAACTTTCAAATAGTGAAAACAATAGTATCTTTACACCACTCGGCCATGGGAATACCCTTTCTGTCAACAAATCCTACACCTTATTCGTATTTGAAACCAAATGCACTGTATGCAAAACCTAAAATAGACATAAAACATGATTTGGAACTCAAAAGTGACAAGAAATTATTTTTGGTCTTGACACGATAGGGAATATGATCCATTTCATTCTTCTCTCATTTCTTAGTGTTCAAAATACATTATTTCTCTTCCAACAATTATAATTTTATAAGGTCCTCTTGAGCAAGCATGTGGATCAATTCCACCTACCACATACCCTTCGTCTCATTGATTTATTCAAGTTAGTAGAGAATGATGTCTAACTCATCCCAAAATAGGAGGAAGTTTGAGTGATGCATCACTAGCATAACCATGTACATTAGGTGACAAAATGTAGATAATTATTTGAGGTGTTACAGTATGCTCATATCCTACAGTACTGTTCATCAGTATATAGATTTATCTTAAGTGTTGTAGACAACACCTTTTTGTGAGTTTGCAGGTTGTAACCTCATGCTAGAAATTATGCTTACAATGTTGTTGAGAAATCATCAGCACTATGTTGGCATTCTCCTCTCAAATCTAGTAAACTAGGGTACAAGGAAACAATACTAAATATGAACTAGTTTTTGTAAGGCTCTTACTGAAATTGGCATCTGAAAGGGAAGCGGAAATATTGAAGTGTGACCAATATTATTCAGTGCTCATATTTCCATTTCCAACCCCAATCATGTTACGATCATGTTCAGGTAATGACCAAATAGAAAGTTCAAATAGGAATTCCTCATAGAAGTATTAGCAACAACATTTTAGCCATTTATATGATATCAATATTTACCATTCCTGTTACGAGGAAAATCTCTCTATGGCTAGGGGAAAACCGAAACATACGGAACAACACCCAGAAATCAACTCTAATATCAATTATTCTATATAAATGAAATGCTAACAAGATAAGGATAGAATCCTACCTCGTCCAGACATTTGAAGAAGACCATCATTGAGAACACGACCCAAAGCTTTGTACCTACAACTTGTACTCAACAACTAAGAAACACAAGAATGTGGTGATGATATATAATGTTAGCATGTAAATTACCATAATCCATTAACATACATAACAAATATGACCATGGAAATCAATACAAATATTTGCAAGATATCAATTGGATGAGAAAAGAGTATTTATATTAATGTAATCAACAAAAGCACATAGGTGACAAAATTTTGTAACGACACATATCGGAACTGAGAAACTAATTCCCTCCTATTGGGCTTCCACCACTTCAATCCTACACAAAGGAAATCTCACAAGTAGGAGTCAATGAATTTATCCAACACAAGGTAGCAAGATATTGGGGGTTGGACAAAAGAAGTTCATAATTTGAAGGATAAAGGGATGTCAACTCAATATGAAGTGAAATATCTCGAGAGTATCTTTACTATCAATGTCAAATTGTCTTCAAGGTTGGGATATGGCTCAATTTATAGCCTCCAAATGGAATTGAAGGGTCGAGTCGGAGAGTTTCTAGTATATGGAAGGTCAAAGGTCATGGATCATGTGACATTTCATGGAAACCCAATATATTTTTTTATTTTTTGAACATCAAACCTGATATATGTGGGATGGAGTGGAGAAACTTGCGTATATGTGAGTTGTCTAACTTGTAGGTCGGGTTTATGGAAAAAATATGTATTTTTATCTCTGGAGTGAAAAAAAAGGGGAATTTAAATTTGCATATGAAAATGGAAGGCTATCAAAGCAAGATCCATGGATTGAGAAAAAAAATTCTATAACAGATGCCCCCTAATGTGTGAGGTCAAAGGAGTATCTTTGATGGCCAAAATACATTATAATTCCCAGAAGTGGATTAATGAAGACTCAGTTGTAAGTACTAGTTACTCATGAAGATATTACAATTCATTTTGACACTGTACACATGGCTTCCAATCTGAATTACACTGCAGATCCATGTTGATATATATCAAATAGTTGTTCAGGGTCATGAATAAGAAATACAAAAGGGACACATGCAATGGGATGTCATAGTCATGAACAAGACACAGTGGAGTCCAGTCTCAAAATCAACCAAATATATCTGTATACAATGGAGTACAATCTGATCTTCCATCATCACTGAAGTCATACACTACTACATATTTAAAAATTTGTGATGACTACTTGTGACGAAAGTACTCTTTCATCGCAAAATTCAAGAAAAAAAGTTCAATTTTTCAATTTTGTTCTAAATCCAACCCATAT
>ML781067.1:2266-30813 GCA_009831015.1 Picea engelmannii
AGAATCATACGCACAGCGTACTGCGCCTACTTTACTGCCACGAATCTTCCAGCGACCACGGGCCCTCCTTCGTGGACTTTTTGTTTGTGCCGTTTCTCGTGGATCGCACTTGTCGGCCACTGCCACTTGCAGACCTCCTTCTCCGTGCCAATTTGCATTCCTTTGTCATGGACAACCGAGGCCGCCTTTTCGGCATGTTGATTACAGTTTGGTTGTAGCTGGGAGTTGGCAAGCATGTTGATTATGATCGGTTGAGACTCGCTACCAGGAATCGATAGTTGTTTTCTCAACAGCCAAACAAATAAGTGTTTTCATGGTGGGGGTGTTTGTTTGTCTTTTGGCGATTATTGGGAGTGATTTCCATTTAGTGTCCTCCCATGAGGTATCTGCAGCGTTTTGGCCATATTTGTTGCATACAGTCTTTTGGTCCGTTTGTGGTGTTGTGGATAGGATTCGGCACTCTTTCATGAGTGGTCGCAACCATTCTTTTGTTGCTTTGTAACCTTTTGTTTTTTGTTTTGACGAATTTTTGTAAAGAATACCTTACAGCTTTTTTGGCTCTATTTTGAGCATACCAGCTATGTTTTCTAAAGTATTTAATATTTAATTCTAGGTATTTTTTTTAAATGCTTGATTTGAAATGTATAATTATGCGCAAAGATCACCACGATCAAAGTTTGTATAAAAACCACCATGGTATCAAGTGGATGCCATGTGGCTTCCATTACTCACACATGTGGAGCTAGTCACATGTAGATTTTCAAGAAGAATTTAGAGCATCTAAAACCTTAACTCTAATTGGGAGTTGAGACATGCAAAAACCCTAACCCTAGAGAGTTATAGAGCATGTTAAACACTTGCCACTAGGAAAGGAAGGGATTCCATTTTTATTGTATTGATTCATTGTTCCATAGTTGCGCAGAGCAAGGGAGAGGCATATTAGAGTTGATTCATATAGGAGAGGCCTTGTAAGAACTACACAAGCCACAGTGTCAATGGCAATTTCATAGCGAGTTCGTCTTTCTTTATACTTGCATTTCATACTTAGAAGAAAAGAGCAAGGCATAGTCTTCACCTTCTCATTGGGTTTTCGCATATTGGGTTTCTCGGAATACATCTTGTTTTCATTGTGTGGATGGTGTGGTATTTGTTTTAGCTTCTTTTATTTTAATATCAAAGTATTTCAATGTTTTGAGCAATAAGCTAGTAATATTAAATCTTAATCTTAAGTAAAATGTGCAATAAAAAATTTATAAGATTTGTTGTGACCAACAACTCTAGTGGAATATCCACGGCAATTTACAAGTCAATACTTTTGTTTCTTCATCTTTGTATTGGGTACTTTATCAACGCTTTGTTTCCAAGTCCCACTTTTGAGGAATCGTCTCATATTTTACAATAACATATTTTGGTCAATACTTTTTCTACATCATTGAACTTGTTGTTATAGTAGTGGATTTTGGACCACTCGTGCATGGTTTTGTTGAGTTTTTTCACCTTGCAATGCTATTGTTGGGAAAATCCATCTACCACTCCCACCACTGCCATCACCAACATCTTGGAGACATGCTACATTTTCCTAACCCACTCATCATTGTAGGTGGTTCTCTTATTAGTCTTCATCCTTTTGGAAACTTTATTTTTTTGTTCAATAAGCACATTGTTTTTTAGTTGATGGGCCCACATCTCATTTCATTTTTTGTAGCACAATAATAGTGAGAATAGATTTCCCATTTGTACATGGGTACTTTATCTAGTTTTGTTTCTAAGACCCATATTGAGTATTGTTATCCACGGTGGCCTTTATTTTTGGTGCATCTATTTTTGCAACATTGAACATGTCATCCAAGTAGTGGATTTTTGGCCACTTGTGTAGATATTTTTAGAGTGTCACTTGGCATTTGCCTCCATGACCACACAATGCATTGCCTTGCAATGTCATGGAGCTCAAAACTTTGGAACATTTTTTGCTTGGGTCGTCAACTTTGTACTTTGTCGTCACCTTTAATACTTGCCTTCTTTTTTCATCTATGTGACATCCATTTCCATCATCTATGTCCACCCAGTGTAGTGATGTGGAGAGATGGTTTGTGATTCTTTGTCATTCATATTTTCTCAAGATTTATGTTTCTTCAAAGTGACCTCATACGTAGCACGCATTTATATTCACTTGGTAGTGGTAGCGACCAATTGTGATACCCCTAGGCAAAAACCCCAATTGTAAATGTAAATGTGAATATGCTTATAAGTTGGTGAGTTGATGATACAGGGTCTTTGGTCCGATTTTGCACGCACTGAGTCAGTGCACAGGAATATCATACCAAAAGAAGAGTGTGCACATTCCAGAGTTTTGCGTACACCGAATTGAGTGTGCGATCTTAAGGCCAAGGAGCCTTTGCATATATGTTGTGTTTTATAGATTGGTGAGCCAGGTTATTATAGGCTAGAATGTTTATATGATTATTAGGCCACGAAGCCTCGATGTTAAAGGTCATTGTGCCTATATTGTAATTGTAAATCATACTCATATTATTAATTAAGTATACCATTGCATGCAAATCGACCAAACAAAAGAGATGGGGGGCTAAACTCCACTAGAAAGGGAAAGGGGGGGCTAAGAGTTTAGGAAAGGGGCTAAGCAAAGGGGGCTTAATCCCAAAGGAGTATTTTATTAATATTCCTAAAGTCTAAAGTCTAAAGTATGGGATATTCATTTTATCCTAAGTCCCTAAGGGGGAACGTATCACCATGTGGGGGGTCCATGTTGGGGGTCCATGTTGGGGGCCCATGTAGTTCCCAACATGACAAGTGTCAAGTTGGGAACATGCACATATATTTGGGGGAAATTAGTTCATTTTCCAGCATTCCTTCATCATGGTTACCATTTTTCTCTCCTACCATTCGAACTTTGTTGCTGCCATCACCATACATGTACTTGGAAAGCTTGGTGTTGTGGACAACTAGAAACCTGGTTTGGACTGCAGGTTGAAGAGGTGGGTTGTCAGGCCCGTAGGAATTTCTCTTCGGGTGAGAGATTTTCTATGTTGAAGAAGCAGGTTGTTAGGCACATGAGTAGTTTCTCTAGGCAAGAAACTACTCAGAATTGTTCCCTAGTGCATTGGGCAATAGCTATAGGGCTTTGAGACTTCTTGTCTGGCCTGCTGTTGAAGCCTCGGAAGGGAAGTGGGGCAGTCGAGGGACTGTTAAGCAGAGAAGGGGCACACTTCCTGGGGTGGGACAGGCATGTGGGGAATGAGAGACTGTAAGCTAGTTGCAGCAGTTGGGCACTTTGGACTGAGCAATTATGATGCTTGTCAGACCTTAGACTAACTTAATATTCCCTTTTTCCTCGTAGATTTTAGCCCTAGCTTGAGGGTGACCCACTGCTAAGATTACGAGCAGTGTGGTCTATGGTTGGGAGGAACATGGAAGGTCTGCAGGCAGCTGGTGATCTTTTTATCAAAGATAAGTGTCAATTGTGTGTTAAATTATGTGTTGTATCATTATTCATGCATTTGTTTTTATGGCTTTTTCTTGTGTATGTTGCATGTGTATTTCTATTATTATTATGTGTGAATCTATGTATTTGTAGAGTATTTATGTGTTTTAAATTTTGTATACAGTTCGAAAAAATTTCGTGTGGCATAGCCTAGCAGGTGGCTGAGGATGTTACAATATGGTATCAGAGCTCCAGTTTTCAACACTGAGCCTGGATGGGTCGAGCAAGATGAATTGAAGCGAAATTTCCCAGAGAATTGATTTCGAAGTGGCCAAATTTCAAGTTACAGTGCGTCCATGTTAAAAATCAAAAGCAATTGCGTGGAATTGGGCAAAATCCCCAATTTATGTTGTTAAATTCATGGGAAATTTGAGAAATTTGGCCAAGTGGTGAGATATTCTTAATTTAATATCTGTTCTAACAAATTTGAACCTAGAATTGGTTGAATTTGAAGTTACAGGGTGCCAGGAGGGTGCTAAGAGAACACTTTGACTATGATTCGAAAGCTTAGGAGGTATAGCGGTTCGAGAGAGCAAGCACAAGCCAAGGAGTCGACCCTAGAGTGGAGAGATCAAAGGTCGAGCCTTTGATCTCACGAAAAGCAAAGCCACAGAGGAGAGAAACCACAACAACCATTAATTTGGGCTGCAAGGTTAGATCTGGGTCATTTGATCAAACCTAGACAAGAGGAGAGTGCACATCAGAGGAGATTAGATCCCAGCCATTGGATCTGAGCACAGGAGAACGAGAACAGTCGATTGGAGTTCTCGGGCCGTAAGTCTTGGGCAAAGCGGAGTGGATCTGAGCCATAGATCCCATCATGGAACGTGAGTCGTAGATCTCACAATTCGAAGATTTGACACTTCGAAAAAAATTGACCCTTGTGTCGCCAAGAGGAGAAATCCCCGAAGCTACGAAGTCTTGGAGTGAATCTACACCATAGATCACTGGGAGAGTGAGAGTTGTTAGATTCTTGAGTGGTTTGGTGATTTGTCACTACGGGAGAAATTGATTTTGGTTGCGTGGAATGGAGAATTTCTTGAATTCCGGAGTAAATCTTGACCGTCGGTTGTTGGGTACAAGTGTCCGTAGATTTCCAAGTATTCGAAAAATTCGGCTATCCGAAGGATTGTGGGTGAAATTTATTTTGGTGTGAAAAGTCTCGAATCTCCAAAGTACTAGAGTTAATCCTAGTCGTTGATCAAAGGAGAGTCTCGGTCGTAGATTTTCTCCCTTCGCCAATTCGGTGTTCGACAGTTCTAGAGTGTGGTGGTCATCTGGAGCGAGAAGCCCCGAAGCCCAAAGCCCGGAGTTAATCACAGTCGTTGGTTGTGGGAGGAGTGTGAGTCGTCAATTTTAGTTCGGTGTTCGGCTATCCGGGAGGCAGCGTGTGTTGGAGTCGGGAAACTTCTGAAGCCCAAAGTCTCGTAGTCCCAGATTTGATCGCAGTCATAGATCAAGGAGAAAAGTGTGGACCGTTGATCCCTGAACTCTTCGGGAGTCGCCAATTCGACAATCCGAGAGTTTTTCGTGTTGGAGTCATGGAAAATCTGGAAGCCCGAAGTCCGAAGTTAATCTCCACCATAGATGGTGGAGGAGGGAAGAGAATCCCCACCAGCCGTCAGATCTGGTCGTAAGAGTTTGGAGAGAGGAAGGACAGGGAAAAGACCTACACCCGCCAGTCAAAGTCACTTTATGACCAAATTCGGTTAGTAACCACTCTGGGATATTGGAGTGTTGAAAAGGTGAATGTTCATGGAGCTTCGGATAGCACCTTTTAGTTGAGTGCTTGGTTCTAGCCCGCAGTCACGTGAGATTTTCGCCGACGAAAAGGGGCTAACGCCTGTGGTTTTGATTCTAAGTGAAAGGGGCTTAGAGTAAAGTGCCCACGAGTTTTGTTGGACTTACATAAAGAAATAAAACGGGCCTATGTACATTAAGAGAGGATCCAACACGGATCCGAGAGCTAATTCGGCTCTAGAAGAAGATCCTAAGACCGGGAGGTTGCGCAAGCCCTATGAGGGGTGGGGGTTTGCATCATATATCTTTGACTGAGACCATCAGGAAAGATTTTGAACCATGGAACACAGTCATGGAGCTGAATTAAAATTTTTGTCATGTTAAAAATGTTTAAGATGGCACAGAAGGTACCTATAGCATTCAAGGCCAAAATCACTAATTGGCTTAGAAATTCAGCATGTTGTAACTAGCATCCCAGAACCCAGAAAGAGGTGAAACTTGGACAAACTGTCCAAAATATGTATATGAAGAAACCCAACTGGGATCCTACCAAAAATCCAATGGAATAGGTGCAAAAATGCATAATTACAGTTCAGATTTGCACCTAGTTGAAGTGTGAACAGGAAAAGTTAATGGGAAATTTTCAAATGACCATAAATTTCTTCTCAAGACTTAGAATTGAACAAGAGAGCAGTCATTGGAAAGGTCTTGGATAGGGGAGTCTAAGTATCCATCCAAAAAAATTACTTGAGTAGTTAATTTTCACAAGAGATCATAAGAAGGAATTATGATGCATTATTGGAACATAATTGTACATAATTTCATAAATTTGTTAAATTATTTAGCCTAACAAATTTTGTTGGCTGCAAATTTTGCAGAGTTAACAACATTTAGTTCATAACAGGTGAGAAGGTTGAAATTTAGTTAAATATAAGCAGAGGTACTCAGGGCAAGAGTGCTATGACAAAAATCTTTCATAAGATGATCAAAAGCAAAGACTACAAAATGTTAAGGTATGAATATAGGTGTAGTCATAAAGTCTTGGGAAGCCACTATAGGAAGTCCACTCATGTTAGTCAAATACTCAATGGAATCTGGGCAAAGGAACAGATCATGTAGTGAATGAAATAGTGAAAGTCCATTCACTCCTAAAGAAACCAATATACAAATTAAGCAATACATTGGAGTCAGATCTATTATAAAAGGAATTGACTATCAGAATGATAGTAATTAGATAAAGAGAGAGGCTTAATGAATATATGGATAAAGAGTGCATCATCTCCAGGGATTAGCTATGAAATTATAGAGTAATGCTTCCCTTATGGTTATCATAGTGCGTAGTGGAAGCATGGTATGAAGGGCATCAATTCAAGGGTAAAGAGACGAAGGTCCACATAAATAAGGAGTGTCAATTGAGGCATAAAACAATATACGGTGGAAAGATTGGATCTAGAATAATGCACTAAAACTCCTAGCAGAGGAATTACTCAAAGATAAATGTATTAGAGACTAGATGAAGTTCATGAGTAAATTAAGATAGTTGAAAGATACCAATAGATGGATACCAAGTTATACATATTCTTCTACAACATTCGAGGAACTGTGACAACAATGGGAAGGATTGTTGAGTACATTCCCAAGAGATGAGTGCATTGATAGGGTACATTGGGATGTTAATCCAAAAGGATTCAAACATGAAGAAGAAGGCATAGGTGCAACAATATGGCATGATGGAAGTTGATTATGCAAGTCAAGTTGAAATCAGATGGGTCAGGACAGGAGAAAGGAATGGTTCATTAAGCAACTCCAAGTGTTGGTATGTTCACTTAAGGAAAGGTTGAATCAGTTTGTTTCGATAAAGAAATGGGCATTAAATATCCAAGGTTAATTAAAGAGCATGGCTGGAAATGTAATTTGGTCATGTAGGAGTTAGATCAGAGGGATCCAACTAATAGTGGAATGCTGAAAATTAATATCAGCATAATATATGGTTACAAGTGTGCAAAGTAGATGAGAAAGGTTGGGATGGAAAAGTACTCAAGGTAGAGAATCATTAGACACATTGTTTCCTTTGTAAGAACACAAGAAGATTCAGGAATTCGGGAAGAATTGAAGACTTCTAGGAACAACAAAGACAAGTGATACAGGGAGAAAGAGCTTGTTGCAATTATTGTAGCAGCAATTATGTTATAGCTTGTTGGACAACCATACATAGTACAAAAAATTGACATGCAAATGCATTTAGGAGCATGGTAATGATGCATTATTAGTGCATACAAATATGAATTGATGAATGCCAATTTGTTAATAGACATATATAACATAATAAGATTAGGATTAGTCTATTGTTGAATATATATTAATATGAAAGCCATTAATGGTGGTTGTTGTACCAGGAAAGATAGAATTCTTGCATGTATGCAAGTGTTGTTACTAATGTTACTACATATAGAAGGAAGCAACCTAAAGTTGAAGAGCGGATTATCTTATAATAGAAGCATGGGAGATTCTATTGTTATCAGTTATCCAGGTAGCATTAAATTCATTTAATGGCATCTATGCATGTATGAGTTTTATGTACTCTTATTGCATAATTGATGAAGGGAATTTAGGTAAGAATTTCCTCATCCAATTTTATTTTATAAAATCACATTATTGTATTAATTGAATGTATTGATGTGAATAAAATACCACTGGGTCTGGTAAAGGTTGGATGCATGTAGTAATTCTAAAATATTTTTAGCTTTTGAATGCATACACTGGCATAGCAACATGTCATGTTAATTGGTTATAAGCTAATAACCAAGGAATAAAAGGTATGAACCTATTATAGGAATGGATGCTAGAAAAGCTATTCATGTATGAGACCATGACATGGTTGGTTATGAAAAGGTATGGTTATGGAAAGGCTATGTACCACATAAATATCCAATGAAATTCCTACTTCTAAATAATAATTGGACTACAACATTTTTGCTAACACTAATGAAAACAACATAATTATATTATTGGTGTAGTGTTCGGGTCGAAAAAAAAGACATCCAAATAATTGAGAAAAAAAAATAGGAAGTGTATGGAGAATGTGTCAAGGCATTGGCCACACTTCCAATTTACCAATGGTGAGATACATGAATTAGATATAGATCATTCTGAAAAATCAATGCAAAGGTGCATTGAATAGATATGCATTGAGAGTTGCACTCATGCATAGTAAGTGGTAGAGTTGCACTTATGCATAATAGATTGTTATACTTGAGTGCATTATTGAATGCATTTTTGTGAGTTCATGCATACATGTTATTTAATGGAAATGATTATGCTAACAACTGAAATGTTACAATTATTACTAAGTCATGGAGTTGAGGACATTCAAGGGTTGTTAGACATTGCAACAAGAAAGTTTCAAGTCAAGTAGTCACATGAGCATTGACTACAAGAATTTTCAGTTCAAAAAATAGAGTAATGAACTTACTGATATTAATTGTGAACATGCATATGCATAGAGTAGTAATTTATTCTATTTAATAGATTACTTGATAAATGGTGATGGAAATTCTTAAGTGTGGACAATTCTAGAATTACTTGTGAGCTTTTGTAAATATTACAATAGAAATTTATGGTACATTACATACTGATAATTTGTTGGCTGAATGAAAGATGAAAAGGTTGCAGGAAAAGTAGTCTCAATTATGATATTGCAGAAAGCCATGATAAAAATTACTACATGTTGTTGCAATAGCCAAGAAAACTATGGGACAGAATTTCGTATCTTGGGAACAGTGGATTTCCTTTATGGAATAAATTTGAATTTATAAAATGAAGTTTTATAATAATCTCTCATAATAACTGTATGTGGGTGATACAGGTGAGTTAATATTTATTATAGTTGACATGCTTGGAAAGAACAACTATTTTTAGAGACATTGGAGCCCTATAAATGTAGAACCTTGGTGGGGTTTTGGTAATGAGTTAACTCTCTCCTTGTGTGTGAAAGCCTTGGCAAAATGGATCGTTGAGGGGTTGTGTAGTAGTGAAGGGGTACCTGAGCCTAGAAGGGTGAGTGCAACAAGGAATATGCAACTCAAGGATTCTTATGGCATGGTAGTTCTCATAATGAGGGTGTGCCAAAAGGAACAATGAGTTGAATTCTTTCATGAAGCAACTCTATGGAATAGAGAAAATGACTTCAAGTTGCGGTATGAATACATGAATTGGTGCTTGAAAGCAGAGCACCAGGTGGATAACAAGCTTCATTAGCAAACGCATGGAGCTTTTTGAGGAATTTTGAATTGTACATGGTATATTATGCAATGAGGACAGTGCATAAATAAGAGGGAGGGGAATGTAATACCCCTAGGTTGAACCCCAATTGTAAATGTAAATTTAAATATGCTTATAAGTTGGTGAGTTGATGATATAGGTTCTTTGGTCTGATTATGCGTGCATTGAGTCAGTGCGCGGGAATCTCATACCAAAAGAAGAGTGTGCACATTCCAGAGTTCTGCGCACACTGAATTGAGTGTGCGATCTTAAGGCCAAGGAGCCTTTGTATATATGTTGTGTTTTATAAGCTAGTGAGCCAAGTTATTATAGGCTAAAATGCTTATATGATTATTAGTCCAGGGGGGCTGGATGTTAAAGGTCGTCGTGCCTATATTGTAATTGTAAATCATACTCATATTATTAATTAAGTATATCACTGCATGCAGACCGACCAAACAAAAGAGATGGGGGGCTAAACTCCACTAGAAAGGGAAAGGGGGGGCTAAGAGTTTAGGAAAGGGGCTAAGCTAAGGGGGCTTAAGCCCAAAGGAATATTTTATTAATATTCCTAAAGTCTAAAGTCTAAAGTATGAGATATTCATTTTATCCTAAGTCCCTAAGGGGGAACGTATCACCATGTGGGGGTCCTGTGTAGTTCATGTTATCGCACAATATGTACTTTCCCAAAGCCCAACGCAAGTGAATTCAAGATTGGTGTAATAGGGGGTGACCTGTCACTGTCACCTTAATAGGAAACCCCTTTCTATTCAAGAGTATATCAAAGTTACCCCAGGAGAGACATCCCCAATGACTTATAGGGTCGATAAGACTAAGACAAGGATGCAAGAAAACCCCCCTCTCACTGGTCACTCAAGTCAAAAGGTTCTCAAGGTCTTTAAGGGAAGAAGCAACGGCAAAAATGGAGTGTACCTGCCCAAAACAAGACAACAAAGAAAATATGGTAGCTTTCAAGTACAAAATATGATGTTAGTGCTTCTTAAGACCATGAACCTTCAAAAAATAGGCTAGCTGATATAAAGTTGTAGCAGGTAACAGTTTACAACAGCAATAAGTGTTTTGTAACAGCCACAAAAATAGTGCCTTGAAATTGCTTGAAAAAGACAAGAAAATGTAGCTTTAACTATGTTGAATGATAGTTAATTGTCACAAACAAATTTGGCAATGTCTAGCTAGCATTTAATGTCACTTTTGCAGAGAATTTTCTCCAGTTACATGGTTGTAGCAATCTTTTGTAACAACAACAAATTTCAGTGCTCAAAATTGCAAGGAAACACCATGTAAACTTAGCATTTATCTAGTAGATTGATTCTAATTGTCACAAGCAATTTCTGAGTGAGCTAAGTGCAAGTTATGTAGGTGAATGCAATAGATTAACATGAATTAGTATGGTTGTAGCAGTGATTTGCAACAGCAACAAGTTAGCTAAGGAATTAGTCGAGTTTAGGGTTAGTAAAAGTTAGCAAAAGCTTCAAGGAAGAAGGTTTGAGTGCTTGTTTGATCAATCCTTCAATAAGAGAGAGACTAGAACTAGTGCCTTCTACGGCTTATGGAGTCGAGTGGAGGCTTCTTCTAAGGCTACAAATCAATTTTGATAGTGCACAAAAGTCTAAGATGGAGAATGTGTAGGAGAAGTAGTAACTTAAGTCCCCCTATGCATTTTCCTAACGAAACAAAATACTAGGGTGTAGGAAATTCTAGGCCCTAACACCTTGTTCTCCTTAGGCTTCTTATGGGAAAACTTAGGCAAATATAACTAGGTCAAAACCTTATAGTGCTAGAAAATTAGGGCTCTAGGGTTTTACTAGTTACTAGATCAAATCAATGAGAATTTTTGGTAAATAGAAAGTAAGAAAGTAGCAAATTAAGTTCCTTACTTCAAGCATTAAGTATACCATGCAATCTCATAATCTTGTATGAGCAAATAAAACCATACATTAACCATTCAATAAATGACAAAAATGCATATTTTACCTACTTGCACCAAGAATAATCATGAAAATACCATGCAAGATCACCATAAAAGCTTCCAAGATTGACCCACTTGCAAAAAATCAGCCTTATACAAGAGCGTGCCTCACAATTTCGGCCAATAGCCCTTCTAGGGAGAAAATTTCAGACCTCTCCTCTTGTGTGAGGAGTTGTGATGATAAAAATGAATGTACTTTATGTTTATTTATACAAAACTGGTGAGCTTTAATTAATTTCAGGTCAAATAAAGGCCGACCTCGCTAATTTACAAATAAATTTAAATTAGACATAAAGAAAATTAATTAGCATCTAAAAACACTTCCAAGGGTGACGTCATTCCCTTCTAGGGTGACATTGAGCCCCTAAGGTGGAACGTTGGGCTCCAGATGTTGAACGTTTGGCCTCCAAAGGCCCTGGATGATGCCCACACATGCCAACTAGCTCACAACTACCCTCAAAATGAAAACCCTAGATCTGGATGACATGCAGGGTCATGATGGTGGCATCATGTTCTCTCAAAGGTCAACGTCCAGGTGGAAAAGAAAGATCCCCCTGGGTCTAGGTCTGCCAGGGTGCCTCCAAGGTGACATTCTTCTTTCTTCCTGGTGCAAATCTTTGATGTCTTCTTACCCCTGGCTGGGGTTACAACATCCATATGTGGGCTTTCATCCCCATGAAGGTCCGAGCTAATCATCCCACCATGTGTACCTGTCCACCGGGAAAGGTCTTGCAACAACAAGTACGCCCTCTAGGGGTTCATAAGTTAGAGGGATCATAACATGTAAATCACATCCAATAATTAAATTACCCAAACATGTGCATCAAACCCCCCTTTACCCAGACAAATTCTCAAAGACGTTATGCAATCTAACAAGTGAGGTTTGGAGAAGGTCATAGGGTGTCCTATTGGGATAATCCTCCTTAAGTTTGGGGTGTTTCCCAGGTGAGAACCGATATCCCCCACTTTTAGGGATAACTAGGAGATCATGTCTCGAGGCCCACAGGTCCTAGACATGGAGTACCGAGAGCTGGATCGACTTTAGCATGGCCCTGGAGGGCCCATGTTTTCTCCCTTTCAACGCCTCTACCTTGCCAGCAGCAGTAGCATCCATCACCATCGGCTTGGTCTTGTGTCAGAGATGGTTCTTGCTCCATGAGGTAATGAGTCTGGGTATCATGGTATGTGTCACTCTGATCATCAAAACCTTTGAATATGTGCATTTAATTCATTTTGTTTCTAACAAATGTTTGGATCTTATACTTGCTCACTTGACCACGTCTGGGGGGAATGACAGGATGCCCTAGTAAGCCTGTGTCTGTAGGTTTTGGTTTGCCACTGAGGGGATTTCTGAAAAGCCATCATCCGCTCCCGTCATAGCGCCACTTTTTCATCTTGCTTCCCGCTCATCTATCCCATTACACTTGTCTGGGCACTGGGTTGACCTATCATTTGAGGATTTCACCTTACCTCGTGGGAAGAAGGGGCTAAAGGCCCAGAAGATAAAAGAAAGCTGGAAAAAAATAAAAGCCTATAGAACCTCAAGATGCTTCGCCCAGGGATCCCCGAGAAAGCAATAAAAGGCTTCTCAGCAAGAAACAAGAGGGACCCATAAAAAATAATAAAAAACAGTATCTAGTGAGAGGATAGGGGGTCTCATCACGAGCCAGCCTATTAGGTCCATGTGTATCTAGCAATATGACACTACTAGCAGCTGGTTACCACGCCAGGGTAGTGACTCTTGGTTGCATGGACAAGAGAAAGGGGGTCTCATCACAAGCCAACCTTATCATTTCTGTGAAAGTACTTGGGGGTAACGCTGCCACCACTAGTCACCAGGCCAAGGCAGTGTCCCTTGATTAGATTCTTGAAGAAAAAGAAATAAGAATAAAGAATAAGAGGCATGAATTGGGCTTGGAAAAATTGCATCCAGGACAGGTGCAACTCGCCTTCTACAAAGGCACCCACAGGTAAAACTTTGCACTCCCTTACTCTCACTGCACCCATTGTCAGGACATCCCTTATCCACATCACCCACTTACATGGCTCAGATGAAGTCTCTTCCGAAAACTTTCCTCTTCCAGTGGACACTAGCCCAATAGGACGCCCTGTCACTTTCCCCAAACTTGTATTGCATGATTGTATAAATTCTTTGAGCTTTTAACTGGGGTAATAGGGGTTTTATGCACATGTTTAATAATATTGATGATGAGATGTGATTGACATTGCTATGATCCTTGTGACTTATGAGCCCATGGAGGATGTAGTTGTTGTTGTGTAGGAGCATGCCCAACGGACAGGTACACATGGGGAGATGATTAGTTCGGATCTCCATGGGGATGAAGAGCCCACCAGATGGATGTTGAGACCCCAGCAGGGGGCAGATACAGGACAGAGGGGCTTGCACAGGAGAGAAGGAGGACGTCTTGCAGAGGCACCCCGACAGAGCTTGACCTAGGGGGGTTGTGCCCTTTTTTAGTGGAACGTTGGCCTTGGAAGGCCTAGGACGTCACCCTTCATGACCATGACATCACCTAGCAGCATGGACATTTTGGGAGACATCTGGGGCAGTTTTGGCACGTGTGGCAGGTTGGAGAAGCCCGAGGAGGGCTAACGTTTTGCTCTAGGATGTTCCATTTGCCCTAGAAAGGGATAACGTCACCCTAAAAGGGGCATGACGTCTCTCTATTGCTTGATTAGGGATTAATTTTAAGCAATTAATGTAAAACAGTATGATTTTTAGTATTTTGGCCTTGTGGGCCTTTTTATGACCTAAAAGTGAAATCAGGTCATGGTACTGTATAAATTGAGGGTTTTAACCTTCATTTTTTCATCATCTCTGACTCACTCATTAGTGAGGTTTGAAATTTGCGCTAGACTTGGTGTTCTTGGCTGAAATTGTGAGGCAAACTTGTTGAAGGAAGGCATTTTTTGGAATTCTATTGGCATTTTTGGCATTTCTCTTGGTGGAAGGTGTTACAACTAGGGTTTGCTATGTTATTTCTTGGTAAAATGTAAGTAAATTTTTGCAAAACTTCTTAATTGAATGGTTGTATTGTTATTTCTTGCATCTATTGTTATGATTTGTTGAATAAACCCTAGGTGACAAGAACACATTGTAAGTCCTTGTCTCATGTCCCCGTCAAGATTTTGAGCCATTTATTGAAGAGAGATAGAGCCTTGCCTTAGCAACACTCTTTTCTTCATCTTCCATGCTAGCCTTTTTTTTCTTATTGAGCTAAGCAGGAGAAAACACATCAAGACCTAGTTCCCCTACACCTTGTTGAGTTGTTTTTCCCTAGGGTTTGCCTGGTAAAGCCTTGTTATAGCAACACGTTACCTGCAAAACCTCTTGTCTTGGTCTTATGAAATCTTTTGAGCTAGCCGATTTGCCAATTAAGCTAAGGAAGGAGGAGAGAGCACTGAGGCCTAGTTCCCCTACACCAAAGTGAGCCTCTCTCCCCTAGGGTTTCGTCCTTGAGGCCTTGCCTTAGCAACACCTCAAGGTCTAACCCTCTTTTCCTTAGTCTTATTACTTTCACTTGATCCTTCAACTTTTGTGTCCTCTACTTTTGACTCCATTAACCCTAAGGCACTAATCTAAAAGACCTCCTTTGTCTTGAATAACTTGATCATAGCTTCAAACCTAATACTTTGAACAAACCCTAACTATTCTAACCCTAGCTTAAGACTAACCCTACTAACTAAGTGATGTCGTCATATTTTTGCTATATACATCATTGTGAAGATATCGTTTTACTTTTGAGCAATTGAATGGTGGTTTAAGGCATTACCTAATGAAGTGTTAAATTGTTACATTGAATGCCACGTTTCTTTAGCATTTATTGAAGAAGTGACATTGAAATCATATCTATTATATAAACATTGACTTCGTCAATATTTATTGCTCAATTGCTTATATATCAGGTAGTCATTGATTATATGAAGTACTAACCAAGCGAGTAAGCTTGCATATATATATCTCTTGTTGCTTTGTCTCAGGCAGGTACATCTCTCTTTTTGGTTATACTTCTCTTTATTGGCTGGTTAGTTGGACTATCTGCTCGGCGGTGACTTGTGAGGGGGAATTTATCTTCTAGCCTTCAATCCTTTGCCTTCTCAAAACCCCAGGTCACCGGGGACATCTCCTCTAGGCCTTACCTCCCTAAACAGAAAGAACCTTCCCATCGAGGTGACAGTGGGTGGGATTGGTTCAATTACGCCAGTTTGACATCTTTTCATCCATCTTTTGTCCTAACTACAAACTGTGCGATAACAAGAACCAATCCAGGTCATGCAAGTGTATGAGGTGGCGTGGGGTAGTGTTTGGGCATGGGGTGCAGTGATAACATGGAAATGTAAATTTTACCTGTGGGTGCCTTTGTAGAGGGTGAGTTGCACCTTGTCATAGATGCCATTGCTTCCTAGCCCGTTCATTGCCTTTTATTCTTAACTTCATTGTTTTTTATGTTTTGTTTTTATGCTTCAAGAGAAGAGTTGAGGGACATTGTCCTGGCTTGGTGACCAGAAGTGACAGTGTTACCCACAAGCATTTCATGGAGATGAAAAGATTGGCTCGTGATGAGACCCCCTTTCTCTTGGCTATGCCACCAAGAGCCACTACCCTGGTTTGGTGACCAGATAGATGGTAATGTCATATCACTACATGCTCATGGTCATAATAGGTCGACTCATGATGAGACCTCCCATCCACCAACTAATACCTTGAGTGTTTGTTTTTTCTTATGGGTTCCCTTTTCTTACTGAGAAGCTTTTTACTGCTTTCTTGGAAATCCCTAGGCGAAGCATCTCAAAAGTTTCATATTTGGATTTTAACTCTTGCTAGATACTTTTACCCTCTGGGCCTTTAGCCCCTTCTTCCCACAAGGCAAGGTACAACCCTTCCTAGTGTGGCAAATCTCAATGCCCGAACAAAGGTAGGGGTGGATGAGAGGAATAAAGATGGAAAGTGGTAAGTATGGAGGGAACATACGATGACCTTTCACAGACCCACCCAGTGGAAACCCATCCTAAATGGAGATCAACTTACTAGGGCATCATGTCACCGCCATGCTCAAGTCATTCGACTCTCGACACTCCATGTCTAGGACCTGTGGGCCTCGAGACATGATCTCCTTAGTTATCCCTAGGGTAGAGAATAACATCTGGCTCCGACTCGGGGACATGTGATCACCATAGAGCGCATGAGAACCTCAACGTCTATGGTATGACATGTGCCTGCTAGATCTTAACAAAATGCATCAGTAATCCTTAGGGTGGTGATATCACCCCTTGCTCATATATGATATAATAAAATAAAGAGCATCATAAGCATGCATATATACATAATGGAGAAAAACAATATGAAAGTGAAACTACAACTATACTAACATGATATGCAGATGGTATATACAATGGATGCAAATGCTTACCTAATCTACTTACTTGTTGGTTGAATGCTAGGTGTAGTCAAATAACCAATGAAACCATCCTAGCAATATCTCATAATACATGCCTATGTGCTTCATCATAAACCAAAACAATGACAAGTCAAGCACAAAAATAACATGAGTTAGAACATCTATCATGTCATCGGAAATCGTAAATTCTAGCTCATGGAGGCAGGAGGAAGGGACAAAATCATGCCAAGTCACA
The DNA here is from genome assembly GCA_009831015.1 of Picea engelmannii. Taxonomy (NCBI): domain Eukaryota; kingdom Viridiplantae; phylum Streptophyta; class Pinopsida; order Pinales; family Pinaceae; genus Picea; species Picea engelmannii. The sequence goes on from ML781067.1 coordinate 19,411, forward strand.
CTTCTAGGAAAGTGCTCAATCCATCTCAGAAAGGGATCGTGAAAAATTAAAGGCTCAAAAGACTGACTCAAAGAGTTTGAAGATTGGCTACCTTGGACATCATCACATCTTGAGGTTTGGGAAAGGACTAGCAAGAACCTAGAGGATGACTGACAATTTCTTAAGGGAATGTTGAAGACTGAGATAATAAACTTCTTCTTAAGGTATTCAACCTAACTTTGGATTCTAAAAGAAGTCTTTTCCCAAGAGAAAACTCAAGACAAGGGACATGTTTCCCAACTACACCCTTAGTGATATAGTGAGGTAAAGTAGTCGAAGGGAGTTGGACAACCTTGTCACAAGTATCTTGCTTCAGGCAAGCAACGTCCTCACCTTTATCAAAATTTGAGCACAACGACGGTTGAAAATCTTCTTCATAGAATAAATCCAAGTGCTCAAAGGAATACTCATCAAAATCCTCAAGGTATGACCAAAAATCATCAGGAGAACATTGCACTAAGTCATCCTTGGGTGCTTGGAAAACTTTTGTAATTATATCATCATCTTGTTTCCAAACATCAAAATTATTAGGAACATCATATGATTGTTGTAAAGACAACATTCTAAGATATCCTTCCATATCATAAATGGGATCCTTATCAGAACCAATCACATCCCACTTACGTCTTCCAACATGTATGAACTCATCAATATTATCAACCATGTCACTACCTTTTTCATAACACGAAGGATTTAATGCATCCAAGGGATCCTCTAATGCTTCTTCACTTTCCAAATCATAAAATAAAGCATCATCAAAATCTTGGAAAGGGAAATAACTTACTGTGTTCACTTCTTGTTGTGCGGGAGCATCAATGGCTTGGATGACTTCATCAAATGGAAGAGGGTCATGTACATCATCCCCAAGACTCGTATCTTTAATCATCTTTTCACCTTCATCAGAAAATGAAGGACCTAGCTCTTCCAAGGGTTCCTTTACTTCTTCACCTTCTTAATCATAGAACAAAGTGTCATCAAAAACCTGGAAAGGAAAATGACTCACCTCATTCTCTTCGTCTTGTATAGGAGAAATAGGATCTTGGAGAGCTTCATCAGACGAAGGAGCGGATACTAGTGCTTCATCCTCATAACTCACCTCTTTAGTCAGGTCTTTACAACATTCTATTGAATCATGGGAAAAATATTGCTCATCTTCAAGGGATTGACAACTTTCTTCATAAATCTCTCCTTTTATATCGGAGGGTTCTTGGTATTGAGTGTGGTACACATCCCTAAGATCTTCCACAATCTCAGTGGTGAATCCTTCGTCCTATAGGGCTATTGTGAGATTTTGAAGGGCATATTCATATGTCTGTTAATGTGGTTTGACAAACTCAATAAACCTACTGATGAGATCTACGAAAGATGATATACCCCTATCTTCACAACAACCCTTAAACCAATCTTGTAAAAAAGATGGCAGAGAAAGTATGAATAATTTCACCAGAAAATCCTCCCCTTCCAATTCTATCTCACTTATATACTTCAAGAATTCTACGATGTGAGTAATTGGGAGGCCTCTGAATCTTGGAGAGTTGTTTAACCATTTTGCATCAAAATAATGCAGGTATCCTTGAAAACTTTTGAAATCAATAGTTGGATACACTTGTTCCCAGGGCGCCATGATCCCATAACTTGGAAATATCACAAAAATGAGAGTAAGGTGGCACCTTGGAAAAGGTTAGTGGAGTCGCCAGATATCCTCTTAAGGATTATCAAAGGGATGAGGGAATCACCCTCAGTGGAGTCTCCAAGTAAGCTTTGTGAAAAGAAGGCTTTGGATAACGGCTTATCGAAAAAGTGTCGTTGAGGAATATTGACTCAGTGTTTCCCGGTAGCGGCGCCAAAATGTTATCGCAAAATATGTACTTGCCTAAAGCCCAAAGCAAGTAGATACAAGATTGGTGTAACAGGGAGTGACCTATCACTGTCACCTTAATAGGAAACCCCTTTCTATTTAGGAGTATATCAATGTACCCCAGGGGAGACGTCCCGAGTGACTTGAGGGTTTGAGAAGGCTAAGGAAAGAAAGTCCCCCCCTCTCACAAGTCACTCAATTTCAAAGGTTCTTTGTGTCTTATAGAGATGAAGCAAAATATAAATGAGGTGTACCTACCCAGAACAATACAACAAAAAAGGAAAAGGGCACTTTCCAAGTACCGAATGATGTCAATGCTTCATAAGACAATGAACTCTTGACAAATAGACTAGTTGATATAAAATTGCAGCAGTATAACAGTTTACAAAAACAATGATAAATTTGTAACAACCACAATAATTATGCTCCAAAATGTTTGAGAAAAGACTAGAAATAGTAGTTTTAACTAGGCAAATTGATATTAGATAGTCACAAGCAAATTTAGCAATGTCTGGCTAGCATAACATGTCACTTTTGAGGTCAATTTGTTGTTGTTAGATGGTTGTAGCAATATTTTGCAACAACAAGAAGTTAGTTAGTGAATTAGGCTAATCTAAGGTTAGTAGAGTTAGTGAATGTTCCAAGGAAGATAGTTTGAATTTGTTTGATCAATCAATCACTAGTAGTGAATAGACTAGTACCTTCTAGGGTAATGGAGTCAATGATAACAACAACAACTCTTAGAGGTAAATAGCAATGATAATACTTTGTCAAAAGGAGATGGAGAAGATGAGAGAGGTGTTAGTAACCCAAGGCCTCAAACATCCAAGTGCTAGAGAGATAATTGCTAGAAAGTAAGGAAACTTAGGCCCTAACGATTTCTCTTTTCCTTAGACAATTTGAAATAAAAGATGCAAAAGGCAAGTGGAGTAGGATTACTAGAGTGCTACAATGGCAGGGTATCTACTTCTAAACAAGGTGCTCTTTGGGAAATCTTAACAAGTGGAAAATTATAGAGAAAAAGATAATAATTTATGTCTTTCTCCTAGGGTTTCAAGCAAGCAATTTCATAATCTTTAACATGAAATAAGTAAAGCTTACCACAAACATTCATCAACATAAACAAAATGCAGAATTTCTACTTACTTCACCAAGAATAATCAATCTCAAACCCTAGTTGAAGATCTTCCACCATGAAGATAACCAAGAAACACCAAAATTTAGCCTCCTCCAAGAAGTGTGCCTAAAATTTCAGCCAATAACCCTAAAAGAGGATGCAAATTTCAGATTTCACCACTTTTGTGATGAGCGATGATGATAAAAATGAGATTTTTCTCTCTTATTTATACAATATCAATGAGCTTTAATTACAGTTAAGCCATAAAAAGGCCGACGTGGCCAAATTACATTTAAAATCTAGTTTTTACAAAAATGTCATTAATTAAACCCTAATTTCATCTTCAAGGGTGACGTCATGCCCTTCTATGGTGACGTTAGGCCCGCTAGGCCTCAAGTGCAAGACGTTTGGCCTCCAAAGGCCATGAATGCTACCACACGTGCCAATTAGCACACAACTACCCATCATAAGTGCAAACCCTAACTCTGGGTGATGTCAAGGTCAAAATGATGACGTCATATGCTCTCAAGGGTCAACGTCCAGGAGGAAAGTGAAAAACCCCCCTGGGTCTAGGTCTGTCGTAGTGTCCCTGGTGCACCATCCTTCTTTCTTCCTAGTGCCAGCCTCTGGTTTCTCTTTCCCCCTGGTGGGGTCACGACATCCATCTATTGGGCTTTCAGCCCCATGAAGGTTCAACCTAATCATTTCCCCATATGTACCTATCCACCGGGCAAAGTCCTGCAGCAACAACAAGTACCCCCTCTAGGGGCTCATAAGTCACATGGATCATAGCAATGTCAATCACATCTAATAATCAAATTACCCAAACGTGTACATCAAACCCCCTTTACCCAGACAAATTCTCAAAGACGTGATGCAGTTTAACAAGTCAGGTTTGGAGAAGGTCTCAGGTTGTCCTATTGGGCTAATTCTCCTTAAGTTTGGGGTGTTTCCCGGGTGAGAACCAATCTAGGTCATGTAAGTGTGTGTGAAGTGGTGTAGGGGAAATGTTTGGGCAGAGGATGCAGTGATAACAGGGAAATGTAGGTCTTTCCTGTGGGTTCCTCTATAGAGGGAGAGTTGCACCTTATCATGGATGCCATTGTTTCCTAGCCCATTCAATGCCTTTCATTCTTAGTCTTATTGTTTTTGGTCTTTTTTCTTTTAAAGGGAAAAGCTAGGGGACTTGTCCTGGCGTGGTGACCAGAGGTGACAGTGTTACCCACAAGCATTTCGCGGAAATGAGAAGGTTTGCTCATGATGAGACCCCCTTTCTCTTGGTTATGCCATCAAGAGCCACTAACCTCACTTGGTGACTAGATAGATGGTAGTGTCATGACGCTACATGCTCATGGACCTAATAGGTCAGCTCATGATGAGACCTCCCATCCACCAGCTAGTACCTTGAGTTTTGATTTATCTTATGGGTCCCCTTTTCTTACTAAGAAGACTTCTATTGTTTTCTCAGGAATCCCTAGGCGAAGCATCTCAAAGGTTTCATTTTGGATTTTAACTCTTTCCAGCTACTTTTAGCCTCTCGGCCTTTAGCCCCTTCTTCCCATAAGGCAAGGTACAACCCTTACCCAATGCTCGAACAAAGGTAGGGGGAGATGAGAGGAATAAAGATGGAAAGTGGTAAGTATGGAGGGAACAGACGATGATCTTTCATAGACCCCCCAGTGGCAACCCATCCTGAAGGGAGATCAACTTAGTAGGGCATCATGTCATCAAGGCATCATTATTTATGCATTTGTTTTTATGGGTTGTTCCTATGTATGTTGCATGTGTATTTCTATTATTATTATGTATGAATCTGTATATTTGCAGAGTATTTGTGTGTTTTAAATTTTGTATACAGTTCGAAAAATTTTCGTGTGGCATAGCCCAGCAGGTGGCTGGGGAGGTTACACCAATGACCCATTCATTCCGACGAGATGGATTGGCATCCACAAAAACACACATTTCATGCAATTTTTTTTATTGTGTGAGTCCCTCATCAAGCTTCATGCCAAGACTCATTCATTGAATCATTCTCATGTTCTTTGAATCTGAACCTTAATTAACTCTCTCAATAAATAAGATATCTACATACTAATAGAAGCATCAAACACCAAGGTTGGAGAAGTGTTGGCAATATGTACACGAGTGAAACAAAGTGTTATTAGAGTTGCGGATGTAAAGGATGAGATAATATGGTCAAAAAATAGTGCCATCGAAAGGTTTACAAAACAGTGAGGATACAATGTCGATTTTGGATATGTTAATGAAGGTGAGCAAAAGTGGTGGTGGAAGCCCATTCAAGAAATCAGAGCACCTTTGAAAACAAGCTTATTTGTGTTGCTCACATTATCTAATAGAATTTTGACTTGGGACAACTATCAAAAAAGGACCTAGAAAGGGCTAGGAAGATGCATCTTGTGTTAAAATGAGGATTCAATTGATCACATGATAGTGTTATGTTCCTTCACAAAAGTTTGGGAGAAAGTTCTGAAATTAACAAACAAAAAAGGTAACATGACAACTATCAAGAAAGGACCCGGTGAGGACTAGTGAGATGTATCATGTATTTAAAAAAAAATGAGGAATCAATTTATCACCTATTAGTGCTATGTCCCTTCACAAAAGTTTGAGAGGAAGTTCCGAAATTAGCAGAGAAAAAAGGAAGCTAGGATGAGGACTCCATGGTGTGTGGAAAGTTGGCTAAAGGATCAATCTATAAAAATCATAAGGCTCTTCCATGGATTGTTGTTTGGGCGCTTTGGTTGGCCAAAGTAAACTGATTTTTCAGAATAAGGATTTAGTGCGTATTCAAGGGTTTCTATCAAATCAATTGTGCATATGGAGGGGTAGGAAAACTTGATAAAGAGAGGGCTCTGACATTTATGAAAAAATCAAAAACTAATAAAGCTAATGCATGTGGATTTTTTTGATAGATGTCAAGGGACCCTAGAACCTATGGCACTAAAGGAATAGTATTTCTAAAGGAAAATCACAATATTCTTTCAACATTGTTTTGAGTAAAGGTACAAACAACATGGTTGAAATGTATGCACTATAGTTGCTAATGAAAATAATTGTTAAAAAAGGTATAACCCAAATTTAGATCCTTAAATACTCCAAGTAAATCATTGACTGAGCAAATGACAAAAAAAACAGTATGGAAAACTTATTTCTAGTCCAAAAATGGAAATAACTAAAATGTTAAAAAGAACTTGAATTTTATTTTCAACGCATTTGTAGAGAATTAAATGTCAAGGGGGGTGAATTTTCAAAACAAGCTTGAACTCTACAATATTGTATTTTCAGCTCAGATGAAGCAGAGGACCACAATGTGCTACCAATGTTTGAAAAGTCTATATTTGACTAATCCCATTGTTGTAGAAAAGCATTGGTGAAAGAGATGAAATCTCTGGTTTTTTATTATGATGTTTATGTTTTCAGATCATGAAATCCACTTTATATTTTTTTGTATAAAAATGTCTTGTAAGCAATAGAACATTGTAATAATTAGCACATACGAAGACAAATCATCTGACCTTTTCTTTTTTTGGTTTCTAAGCAGAAGTGACACTAAGTTTCACAAAGTGCTAAGCAGGAACATGTCTCTGCATTAAATTTCAATCTAGTCAACTTGAATAATGCAATACTAGCTCAAACCCATATATACATGGGTTTGATATTCATCGAGCATCAATCCCATTTACATTTGATGTGATGGTATTTTATTCCATTAAGAAAATGGAATAGTGTAGTATATTTGATTATGTGCAACCATGAGTGTTTTTAAAAAAAAAATGTATATTTTTATATTCACATATTGATAAATTTCAATGGGGCCATCTATTTTTCTATGTATAAAAAGTAACAATGTGGTAGAGGGAATCATTTCTCTATTTAAGCGTTATTTTTAGTCTTTTTTTAATTGTTTGTTGGTGGTTGTGCTTTTTCAATATGTTGTTTATTCCATTATAAGGTGGTGTGTATCCATGTGTAACCCAACCCACTAAACCCATATAAGGTACACTTCCTTGCAACTAGTCTCCCCTCCTTTGAGTTCAAGGTATCTATTTGAAAAACGCATGGATACATTTTAGATGCATAGCTACAAATTGAAATGGTGATAACAAATAATGATTCAACTAATTAGAACAAGATAAACTTATCATTATCAACTTATTTTGATAAAGGATTTAACTTTATGATTAACTACTCAATTATTTTTCATTTGGTCTATTATTTTGAATCATTGGTATTTAGTCAAACTCTAGACAAACTAGAATTGCATCCACTATAGCAAAAACAACTTCTAACTTTCATACTATTTTTCTTATAGTTTATGCAAATTTGAGAACATATGATCTAACTCAACTCATTTAAAAAATGAAGCAAATAGTATTAATATCGCCACCCATTTTATAAACATTTCACTTTTTGGACTTTAAATGTGTTTAGTATTTCCCTTACAACAAGTGATTCAACATATTAATCCAAAATTGGAAACAAGTTCATGATACATGGGATTATATTGGTGAATTGACATGCAATTGTACAAATGGTTTTTCACCCTCAACCATAACTAGGCAGCCATGCACATCAAGTACCCTTCATTACTTGGTAGCATCATTCCATTTCTTTAACTTTCAAGGCCTTATAATGCATGCATTTTTCAGCTTTTGGTTTTTAACTGCAAGTTGTTCAATTTCCATTTTAGGTAGTAAGGAAAATTTGAAGTCCATGGTAATAATTTTGTGGATTTCAAAGTTGAGTGTAATATATTACAATGGGGTTCAAAGTTGACAAGTGCTTCTTGGTTCTCAAGGCTTGTGGTTGCAATGGTGAGGTAAGCATTGGTCATCTAGGAAATTTGGCAGCCATAGTGCAATGGCAAACTGTGCATGCAGCAAGTGCCTGGGATGTGCTTGGGATGTGAAGTCAGGGCACTTAAAAAAGGGGTTATATATTGCATGAAGGAGGTAGGCAAAGCACATTATGGATTTATCAACGTCCACATTTGATGGTACCATTGGCAAGTAAAGTTGAAAAAAAACCTTCACAATATGAGCTCTACAAGAAACACATGTGCCATTGACACTGCTAGGCATGTTATAGATTTTAGGAATTGGCAAAAGGAAGTGGATCCCTTCATGGGTGTTCAAATAACAAGAATATGGAGACGTCTTTGCAAGTTGATTCTACTAAATAGTTGTTACAAAGGAATCACACCTTGGCATTTCAGATTCAATTATCACTCCTCTTGTTCAACCCGATTCTTCTTTTGCTTCAGACTCTTTTTGGCTTCAAAGACTTGGCACACCTCATGGTTCTTCCAGAGGAAAAGAGCATACAGCAAACCTCCTAACAGCACATGGAAAAGGCTAGGAAAAAGTGTCAGATTGAAGAGGTTCAGAGCAAGCCATTATTTCAATTTCTGTTTTAGTTAATATGACTTAGTATGTACTTTCGAGTTATAATTCTCCTCCTACAAATTGTTAGGCAGTGAACTTAGCAAGTCTTAGTAGGTATCTTTTGGACTCTTAAAAATTATGGGCAGACTTGTTCACTTGAGACAATTTGTGTGAAAAAGCCTGAACTTTTTATTATGTTTCGTATTTGCTGTTAGGCATGACCATAGCCCTTTTTTTTTCTTTAATATAAATCTTAACCATTTCTGTGAAATGAATATATTAAAAATAAACAAAGAAGAAAAAAATGAGCCACTTTGAATAGATTCATTGCTCTAGCCCAAAATACAATAATTGTAGTATGAGCCATGTGCATTCCCAGCAGAACTCTTGTCAATAGCAATTTTAACACTCCTTGTATTAAGGTTATCTTCCATTTTTTAGGACCTGTGGAGTAGCATTGGTGCTATTTCATGACCATTTTGATATTACGCTACACTAGCAACATAGAGTTTGAAAGAGAGGAATTCAATGGAGAAATAAGTAGAGCAGCTAATGAATTAATCATTTTTCATTAAGATCAACAAATAACCTTGACATGATTTAAATACGATGATGTACTCAAAATTTTCAAGTGATATCTTGCAAGCCAGGGAATTTTCATAATTGGAAAAATTGTTTCTTGCATGATCATATATAAAGCATCTGGTAGATTTCATGCAATGGCAAAATCAGCAATGTTTTAAGACAAGAAAGTGCATAATCTCGTAATTTGCTTAGATTGGCAAATATCACATTTAATTTGCTAAGAATATCATATATCACACTTGATAGTAGAAGGTATATACATAGTTCAATAAACTTGCGATGAATCGCCCTCTCCAATGGTGATATAACTCTGAAACAATCACTACTCCAACTCAGAAATGAGCTTAGATTGACAAACAAACTGCCTGAATGAAAAGTGTCTATGCTTCAACAATAATTTCACCGTATCCATAGCTAAAGCTTTTGCACCTTTTGATTTTTATAATTTCCTGTCATTGTCGTGCTTTAACTTCTCAATTCGTAATTTGAAGGCCTGTTGGCTTCAGTTTCAGATTTCTCTCAATTTGTCTGGTGATTTTATGCTGTCTACTGAGAACATAAAGAACATCTCCCCACAAAATACATGAATATATTAAAAATAAGCAATACTATTGAACTTGTACTTAACACTTCATCCAGATAAGAACCAGCCAGCATTCCAAGCCCGCTCATGGCATATTTATCACCTCTTGCAAACAGTTCCATTTCGAATTCATGAGGCATTATGTTTGTGGAACCTAGATACATTCATTTTACAAAGGGTTAAAGACAGATTTATAGTTCAACTGCTCTCTATCCAACCCAAAATATTGATATTCAGTAAAAAGTTATTGATTTCATCATAGGGCCTTTAAGCTTGGTGCTCTCATTGTTATTTTCCTTTAAGGCATAAAATCCATCTGAACACTGTAAATTAACAGATTCTATTGTTGGGGCAAATGTCATATGCATTTTCAACTTAATGCCACAAGATGAGTGTGTTTGTTTTTCATCATTCATGTGTGTAAGCACAAGTAGCCAAAGCAGAAAATATAAAAAAAAATATCATGATGCATTAATCTCCCCAACATATTGTTCCAAGCAAACATTAGTAAACAATTCAACAAACCAAACCCTCTTTAGAAACATTCATCCAGATATAAAAGAGAAATGCAGTATGTCATTGTAGTAATTCAACACCAAATGCTGGCCGCGTCTTCAAAAAACTGGTCAATATTTTTAGCCAACCTGTACAAAACATTTCCATCGTCAAATTATTGGCAAATGTTGACACCATATTTACTCTGAAAAGATAATGTAAATTATTACTGTATTCCAATCATAGGAATCATTGAGGAAAAGCTTTTGCAAGTTGAGACCATGGAAGTCCACTCTGTTTGCTGCAAGTATAAAATTCATTTGTTGCTTTAAACCTTACCGGTATTGGAAACTTATTTCTTTAAACTGTCACTGGAAACACTCAACATTTAGTATGATCTGTGCAGGCATTGGCTCCAGCAAATATTCTTTTCCCCGGCAAGTGAAGAATGAGATCAAGAAGGAAATGAGAGAATCTAATAACTCTCGGAGTTTATAATGCCCTATCCTATAAAAGTTCAATCAGTATTCAGAATGATACCTCTTGTTGTCGTCCTTATACACACTTGCAAACGTGAGCTAAGTCCTGCTCACTTAGTGTGTCCTTGGAGGCACAATGCCTAGGTTCAAAGTCCACGCTGTCACTTTGACTTGAACCTCTTCCGTCTAGGCTAACTCCTAGGGAAGCCAAGGGGGGTAGACCCTAGTTACTAGATGAAATTAACGTTTATGTTCTAGGAGTTGGTTTTAATAAGTTAAAAGGTTAGGAGGAATCTAGCCTATGATGTTAACAGGAAGTGCAAGATGCAACTATCTAAGTATGAAAGTCGGACCTTTTCCTAGGGCAACTAAGACTAGTGCCTAAGATTGAGCAAGGGGTCAACTAAGTTAAGGGGATGTTCATTACAAGATAATTACAAGTTACAAAGATTACAAAATTATAAAAAGATAGATACAGATAGATACAAAAGAATATATTAGATATATAAAGTTAAACTAAGCTAGATACAAGATGTACAAGATATTAACAAGTGATTGAAATGTGCAGAAAAAGAAGATATTCAAAGATGAAAAGATGATCAACACATCAAGCCAATCATGCTCACAACAGATAGAATTATGTTGCACTGCTTTTCAATGGCCAGAGGACGCAAAGCACTCAAGACCCAGTCAAGAGAATGCCTCTAGGTGGATGCGCACTTCTTGAAGGATCACACCACAGATACAGGGATACAAGATAGATGAAAAGATGTAACCACTTAGGCGATTATTCTACAACACATAAAAGATAACTTGCATGTAAATTGAAAGACAATGAGATC
>ML781067.1:34364-59151 GCA_009831015.1 Picea engelmannii
TGTCAAGTTGTCGCATGTTGCATGCATGACATGTGCATGCTAAGTTAGTACGCATGCATGCCAAGTCAAGGGTGAGTTGTAACTGAAGTCTCAAGTCTAGTTCTAATTTCGAACTAAAGTGTGAAGCTGAGTTATGTTAAAGCATGCAAAGAAGTTCCTAATTCGAGCCATCTACTTCTCCTCTTCACTCCTTTATAAGTAGAGGTCGACCCCTCTCTTCAACACAATGGTTATGCAGGGTAAGGGTGAATGTAGAGACAACATATAGAGGCGCATATCAGCTGTAGAGGCAGCATATAAAAGGTGCATAACAGTGTTGTAATAACAACATATAGAGGCAGCATAAAAGGTCCATAACTGTGCTGTAATAACAGCATATAGAGGCAGCATAAAAGGTGATATTACATATAGAGGCAGCATAAAAGGTCCATAACTGTGTTGTAATAACAGCATATAGAGGCAGCATAAAAGGTGCATAACTGTGTTGTAATAACAGCATATAGARGCAGCATAAAAGGTGCATAACTGTGTTGTAATAACAACATATAGAGGCAGCATAAAAGGTGCATAACTATGCTGTAATAACAGCATATAGAGGCAGCATAAAAGGTGCATAACAGTGTTGTAGAGGCAGCATATCAGAGGCGCACCTCAGTGCTTTAGAGACAGCATATCAGAGGCGCATATCAGTCAATTAGAGGCAGCTTCAACAACCCATATCAGAGCTGATATATCTCAGTCTTTGAAAGCAACTCGGATACGTCTATATCAGCAAGGTCTCTTAGTTCTCTGTCAGGTTAGAGTCAACTTGGCAAGCTCTTTAAGAGCGGAGTTTTCATGGTGGATGTTTGTAAGTGATCTTACATTATTAATGCAATAAAGGAATATCGTTTGCTGGGGTTTTTTTCCTTGTACAGGGTTTCCCCAAGGTATATGTGTTGTTAATGTGCATGCTTACGTATCTACATGATTATTGTTATTCAATTATGATTTTATATTGTTGAAATGTATTAAGCTGGAATCAAATTGTTGAAGAATTCAAATAAATAATCCGCTTAAGAAATCAAGCTCAAAATTTAACATGGTATCGGAGCTTAGGGTGTGTTAAGCTTGTTGAAGTGCAGCAGCAGCTATACACAGATCCAAGCAAGCTTGATTAAATTTCCAGTGTGAGGTCCATGGCATCCTCCATTTCAGTCAGGGCTAAGGATAGGCTCGAAGGAGCTGCCAACTTCAATGTGTGGAAGCTCCAGATAACAAATATTTTGCAGGAGCATGATCTTGAGCAGTATGTGACCACAGTGGTGGAGGAACCCACTACTAATGCAAGAAGAGCATCCTTCAAGAAGAGTCAAGCAAAGGCCAAGCGAATCATCTTTGACTCAATCAAAGACAATATAATGCCGGCAATGACTTTGTTAATGACTGCCAAGGACTATATGGAATCTGGATACATTGGTGAATCTGTAAGAGAAACAGGCTCCAAGTCAAAAGAGGACACTTAAGCACAAGCTTAAGTATTTGAAGATGGAGAAGGTGAATCAGTAGCATCTTTTTGTTCCAGGATAGCCCAGATCAGAGATCGGTTTTGGGTAACAAGGGTGACAGTGGACGATGTGATTTAGTGCAAGCCATATTTGATGGTCTTCCTTCTTCATGGGAGACCTTCTTATCCAGTGTAAGTGGGAAAGAGATTCAGCCCATGTTTGAGAGGTTATGGCATGATTCCCTCTAGGAGGAGAGTCGCACTGCTACCAGGAGCAAGCCAACGAAAGAGGAGCATTCAACTTTAGCATCAAGATTCAAGGGAAAGAAAAAAGGCACTTTTTAGAAAGACTCTCAAAGGAAGCCAAACACCAAAGGTACATTCAAAGGCAAGAGTATTGATACATCTAAGATTAAATGCTTTAGTTGTAATAAGTTGAGTCATTTAGCTAAAGACTGTTGGTTTAGAAAGAAATATCTAAGAAAAGGGAAACATCATGCCTCAACTGTTGAGGATGATGAATTCAAAAGAAAACAGAAAAGTCCTTCTAATGAGAAAGAAAATAGAAAAGAATATTACTTGGTTTCTACCTTATCCAGTTCAGTTTTCACGTGGTCGAAAACTTGGTTAGTAGACAGTGGTGCATCAAAGCACATGACAGGGTACAAGGAGATCCTCTCAGATTTCAAGACAAAATCTTTTGCAGAGCAGGTTGAGCATGGGGATGACAAATGTTACAAGATAGAGGGAGTAGGCTCTATCTCCTTTAGATTGGAATCTGGGGCTAGACTTCATGTTGATGAAGTATAATATGTTCCAGTGCTCAAGAAGAATCTACTATCAGTTGCAATCCTTGAGGACAAGGGATATTGGGTGATCTTCAAGGACAGGAAGGCACTAGCGTGGGCTAAAGGTAGCCACTTAAGTACAGCAGAACCCATTGGAACTCGCAGAGGAGGATTGTACGTCGTGATAGGACAATCAGTTCAGGCATTGGCTCATGATGCGACCAACTCCAGCGAGTTGTGGCACATAAGACTTGTATATCTTCATTACAAAGCACTTCCAGATCTACAGAACATGGTATGTGGCATGCCATCTATTTCTCTTAGTAAAAATGAAATTTGTAAGGGATGCATGCTAGGTAAAAATATAAAGAAAGCATTTCCTAGTAGTGACAGCAGAGCTCAGGGCATCTTAGATCTGGTTCATTCTGATGTATGTGGTCCCATGTCATCTCCCTCACTCAGTGGTTGTTTGTATGATATTTTTATTGATGATTACTCAAGAAAATGTTGGATATATTTCCTTAAAGCTAAAAGTGACACATTTGATAAATTCAAATAGTATAAAGCCTTTATTGAAAAGCAGACAAGGAAACACATCAGAACCCTTAGAACAGACAATGGAGGAGAGTTTGAATCTCTCTAGTTTGAGGATTTCTGCAAGTCAGCAGGAATCAAGAGATAGTTGACTGTGCCATATAACCCTCAGCAAAATGGAGTTGCTGAGAGGAAAAATAGGACAATTTGTGAGGCAGGGAAAGCAATGATGTTTGACCAGGATCTACCAAATTCTTTATGGGCAGAAGCTACCTCCACTGTCGTGTATATTCAGAACAGGTGTCCACATGCTATCTTGAAGGACAAGATTCCTGAAGAGGTATTCTCAGAGATCAAACCTGAAGTAGGGCATCTAAGGATATTTGGGTGTCCTGTGTATATTCACGTCCCTGAGGAAAAGAGGACAAAGATGGAACCCTTAGGAAAGAAAGCGGTTTTTTTGGGGTATAGTGAGAACTCCAAGGCTTACAGGATTTATGTACCAGGTCAGAGACAGATAGAGGTAAGCAGAGATGTGACTTTCCATGAGGAAGCCACATTCAAGAAATCCAGAGAGCTTCAGCAGGAATCAGAAGCAGTTCAGCCGGCTTCACCCTCTTCTGAAAATGAAGAGTCGGATGATCAGAGGGAGGAACCTCATGAAGGGCCAAGCAATGAGCCCCTAGAACCTGCTGAAGAGTTAGAAAGAACTCTTGAAGAATCTCCAGCCAAAAGGAAGCCAGGGTGGCTTAAAGAAATAGTGCAGGAAACAGAAAGGATAGTCGCTCCCAAAGGAACTTTCAGGGAAGGTTAGAGGCCTCACAGGTTTGGAGGCTATGTTGCACTGATGAGCAGCATCAGTGATGTCGAATCTTCTTCATTTGAAGAAGCGGATAAATTACAAGTATGGAAGGATGCCATGCTTGAGGAATACAGGTCTATTCTAAAGAAAAATGTCTGGGACATTGTGCTAAGGCCAAAGGACAAATCAGTGGTTTCTTCCAAATGGATCTATAAGATCAAACATGCAGTTGATGGAAGTGTGGAAAAGTTCAAAGCAAGATTTGTAGCTAGAGGCTTCACTCAGAAAGAAGGAATTGACTCCGAAGAGACTTTTCCCCCTGTAGCTAGGTATACCTCCATTCGAACTATTATTGCTTTAGCTTCCCTTCTTGGTTGGAAGCAAAATCAGATGGATGTAAAAACAACATTCTTGAATGGAAAGATTGAACAGGAGGTCTTTGTGGAACAACCAGATGGTTTTTTATTGCATAACAAAGGCACTCATGTATGCAAGCCAAGGAAGGCCTTGTATGGTCTTAAGCAGGCTCCCAGAGTTTTGTATGACAGGACTGATGGCTTTCTTAAAAGCCTTGGCTTTCAAAAAAGTGATGTTGATACAAATATGTACTTCAAGGTAAGAGGTAACCAACCTGTTATACTAATATTACATGTTGATGATCTCTTTCTAACAGGAGATGAAGGGCTAATAGCCTAGTGTAAGAGGGAGCTAACCTCATAATTTGAGATGAAAGACTTAGGCTTGATGCATTACTTCCTAGGATTGGAAGTGTGGCAAAGACAGGGCGAGATATTTCTGGCACAAGGAAAATACACAATGGATGTACTAAAGAGGTTTGGTATGATGGATTGCAAATCCATGTCTACTCCGATGGTTACCAACCTGAGGAAGCTGCATGATTTTGATACAGGTTCAGATTTGGTGGATCCCACCATGTATAGGCAGTTGATTGGATCATTGATGTACATGATCCACACTAGGCCAGATATATGCTATGCAGTGATTGCAATGAGTCAGTTCATGACTAAACCGAGACAAAGACACTGGGCGGCAACAAAGCACATCTTGAGATATCTCAAAGGGACCATTACTTATGGTCTGAGAGATAAATCTAGTGGTGGTTTATTTTTGCATGGGTATGCAGATGTTGACTGGGCAGGAAGCCCAGTGGATCGAAAGAGTACTTTCGAATACTGCTTCAGTTTAGGATCCACTATGATCTGTTGGTCAAGCCGGAAACAGGGATCCATTGCACAGAGTACAGCAGAGGTTGAGTACATTGCAGCAAGTGATGCTAGCAAGGAAGCAGTATTGCTCAGAAAATTGGTTTCTGGGTTGTTTGGTGACAAGCTCGAGATGACGGTGGTTCACTGTGATGATCAAAGTTGCATAAAATTGACAGAGAACTCGGTATTTCACGACAGGTCAAAATATATTGACATGAAGTACCACTACATCCGAGACTTGGTCCAGAGAAAAAATGGAAAGTTACAGTACATAGCCACGAGCGAGCATGTAGCTGATATCCTGACCAAGCTTCCGACCTCGAGACAGTTTGTGCAGCTGAGAGGCAAGCTTGGTGTGGCTGAGAATGACTCCCTCACTGAAAGGGAGTGTTAAATTTGGCAGCATCGGCAGTCATTCTCCAATGAGAGGCCAAATGAGCCACCCTGAGGCTAGCCAGGGAGATTTGGAGAATCAACCAGTCTTGTGAGATATTGACAAAAGCCAGGGGTAACGTACAACCTCTGTGAGTCAAACCAAAAGTCAGGACGAACGAGATGCTATGTAAGTTTAATGCAAAAGTCAGGGGGAACATACAACCTCTGTGAGCATAGACAGTCTAGTGCAAAAGTCAGGGGGAGCATACAACCTCTGTGAGCATAGACAGACTAGAGCAAAAGTCAGGAGGAACGTACAACCTCTGTGAGCATAGTCAAGCCTTGTGAGCCATGAGCAAATGTCAAGGCATCTAGCAAAAGTTAGGTTGAATATAAAATTCCTATTAGCTAGAAACAAACGATATTCCTAATATTGCAAATGATATAAATGTATTGATCTAGTGTGTTGGCATGTGTAACATTATCCACCATGAAGAGAAATTTGAATTGCCTTGTAAAGAATCAAGTTGTAGAAATCAAAGTTGCATGTCTAAGTCAAAGACATTGTTGTCAAGTTGTCGCATGTTGCATGTTGCATGCATGCATGACATGTGCATGCTAAGTTAGTATGCATGCATGCCAAGTCAAGGGTGAGTTGTAACTGAAGTCTCAAGTCTAGTTCTAATTTCGAACTAAAGTGTGAAGCTGAGTTATGTTAAAGCATGCAAACAAGTTCCTAATTTGAGCCATCTACTTCTCCTCTTCACTCCTTTATAAGTAGAGGTCGACCCCTCTCTTCAACACAATGGTTATGCAGGGTAAGGGTGAATGTAGAAACAACATATAGAGGCGCATATCAGCTGTAGAGGCAGTATATAAAAGGCGCATAACAGTGTTGTAATAACAACATATAGAAGCAGCATAAAAGGTCCATAACTGTGCTGTAATAACAGCATATATAGGCAACATAAAAGGTGTATAACTGTGCTATAATAACAGCATATAGAGGCAACATAAAAGGTGCAAAACTATGCTGTAATAACAACATATAGAGGCAACATAAAAGGTGCATAACTGTGCTGTAATAACAGCATATAGAGGCAGCATAAAAGGTGCATAACAGTGTTGTAGAGGCAGCATATCAGAGGTGCACCTCAGTGCTTTAGAGTCAGCATATCAGAGGCGCATATCAGTCAATTAGAGGCAGCTTCAACAACCCATATCAGAGCTGATATATCTGAGTCTTTGAAAGAAACTCGGATACGTCTATATCAGCAAGGTCTCTTAGTTCTCTGTCAGGTCAGAGTCAACTTGGCAAGCTCTTTAAGAGCAGAGTTTTCATGGTGGATGTTTGTAAGTGATCTTACATTATTAATGCAATAAAGGAATATCGTTTGTTTAATCCCTGTACAGGGTTTCCCTAGGGTATGTGTTGTTGATGTGCAAGCTTACGTATCTACATGATTATTGCTATTCAATTATGATTCTATATTGTTGAAATGTATTAAGCTGGAATCAAACTGTTGAAGAATTCTAAGAAATAATCCGTTTAAGAAATCAATCTCAAAATTGAACAGGTATGATAACCTACCATCAAGGTTTTGGAGTTCAGCAATTCTGGTTTCCTTGGAGATCCTCCACCTAGAATTCTCTTTGGGTTCCTGTCTTGTTTTCTAGGATCTCTTTGGATCCCATCCAAAGTTTCTACAACGAATTTGTAGACCAAATGATTCACAGCATGCTGACACCTTGAACGTTGGAACAAAATTTTCTTCTCACCTCTGGATCTTCTACAGACAGTCAATGGACAGTCGAAGGTCGACTTAAGAGTCGACTAGAGAGATCCACTAGGCATTTGGCTTGTCAGTCAGGCCCACCAAAGGTGGTCCTAACTCAGTGGATTTGTGCAAAGGTCAAGGCAGAAAAGCAGGGGATTTGAGCACGCCTAAAGTGATCAAAGTTGATTATGTCAATTATACTTTGGTCTATATATAAATGACCCTATGGATTGGTCTATCTTGGTGATACACAGAAGTGTTATCCGTTGTATGTTGAGCTATGCTCACTCGTGCTTCAATGTTGTAATAGTATCTTTAGACACCACCTCTTCTAGGAATTCAAAACTCTTCACTTCTGCAATTCCTTGGTACTTCAACATGGTATCAAAGCTCTTGGTTTGAGACCCATCTATTGTTTATAAGTCCTTTCAAGGCTTTCGCTTGCATGCACCCTTGGTGAGTCGGATATCTCTAGTAGATTGACTCAAGTTTTTGACTTGAACACTGAATCAGGGTTTAGATTTATGAGTGAATATGAATTCTAAGCAACATGTCGTTCTGAATGGGCACAATTATGGTATGTGGGGACAAGACATGGAAATGCTACTGAAAAGTAAAGCGTTTTGGAAGTTTACAAACACTACAGTTCCAGATCCTAAGAATAATCAACATAAGTTCATAACAAGGACAACCGACATCTCCAAGGAGGTTGTAAGAATTATAACAACCGACATCTCCAAGAAGATTTGCTTTCATACAAGCGGGATCAACTATCCAAATCAAGTCTGGAAGAAGCTAAAGACTCTAATCGACAAGATCAACAAGAGTTAAGTTATGGAGATTGAGAAAGAATTGATCCCTCTTAATCCTCTCTCCTTTGTTACGATTAAAGATTATTTTGCTGAGTGAAGGAAGTACATTTGAAATTGGGTGAATGTGGAAAGATTTTCCAAAGAAAGATGTCCAGCATATAGAACCAATCTTGATGAATCTAAAGAATCTATGATGTATTGTGTTTGACATTCCATGCTAATTGGGCTTCCAAAAAAGATGGGTAAGGACTATAACTTTGATTCTTTATGTGGTTTTCTAATTAGGGCATAGGAAAAGTTGTTTCAAGAAGGTAAACTTGAGATTAAGCAGCATGCCCATCTCATTAAGGGTAAAGAGCAATAGAAGTATAGAGAAAGAGGTCAAGAATACAATCAAGAGAAAGAACAAGATTATATCTACCAACCTGATAAGAAGAAGCATGTTGATCAGACTTCAACAAAGAAAGGTGAGAAGAAGAAGACATGTTGGTACTATGGAAAGATCTAGAGGATAAGATCAAGAAGCTTGAAGGTGAGGTGTCAACTAATCTTTCTAATGAGTTGCAGCCTCAATTTTTCAAAGGTAAGGGAGATAACTACACTTTCTCTATTAGTACTTCTCGGGCATTGCATGCTCACACTACTAAAAGTGAGTGGATAGTTGAATTTGGTTGTACTCGTCATATGGCTAAGGATGCTTCTCTCTTTTCTTGATTAAGTAAAGAAATATAAGAAGAAATATTTGTTGCAAATGATTATGCACTTATTGTTGTTGGTTGTGGTAGGATTGAATGTCAAAATGGTGTGATAATTTGTGTGTATCATGTACCAAGTTTGAGTGCCAATTTATTCTTGACCCTAATGGCAGATTGTATAAGCTATGTGACTTTCCTAAACAGGACCCAAAACCAACTGTATTCATAGCCAGGATCAATGATAGGAGCAGAATTCAGCACTAAAGACTTGGACATTTGAATTTCCTAAGCATGAAATTCATGGTAAAATTTAATATGGTTAATGGACTACCTAGGGCCGTTCCCCTTGATAGTATATGTAAAGGGAGTGTGTTTAGAAAGCATCACCAGGGTTCTTTTGAAATAGGGAAGGCTTGGAGAACAAAGAGTCAGCGGAACTTGTCCATAATGACCTATGTACAATGAACAAACCATCTTTAGCAAGTGCAGGGTATGTTCCAACTTTCATTGATGATTTTTCCAGGTATACTTGGTATATATCTTGAAGTATAAGGATCGTTTCTTTGAAAAATACAAGGAATTTAGGGCATTTGCTACAAACCAATGTGGTCACTCTGTGAAACGTCTAAGATCAAGCAAAGGAGGAGATTATCTGAGCAAGGCCTTTGAAAGCTACTAGTCACAGCGTGGTATCTCTTGGCAAAGATCTATGCCTTACACACCTTAGTAAAACAGTGATGCTGAAAGGAAGAATCAGACCTTGGTTGAAGTGACATAGGAAGAATCAGACCTTGGTTGAAGTGACATGGTGTTTGCTTCACGTCAAAGATTTGCCAACTAATTTTTGGGCAAAGGTTATTTACTGCTCAAACTACCTTCTGAACATGATTCCGACCAAAGTTGTGTGGGATATGACCCCACTTGAGAAATGGAGTGGAAGGATATCTCGATTAGACACCATCTAAGAATGATTGGATGTATAGCATGGGCCAATATTCCAGATGATAATAGAAAAGTTGGATGCAAAGAGTCATGCATGTATTATGTGTTGAATTACTATAACTCAGAACATGAAGTAATTGCCAATAATTTACTTAAACACAAAAATTATATTTGCTGATATAAATCTGGAAATTATGCAAAATCACTTACAGCTGAGTTATTCAACCAAAATACACAGCAGAAGCATACACAGGAACCAATCACATAAATGGACAGCACAAGAAGTAGCCTGGAAACCCCAGTGTGGGGAAAACCAGCTAAGATGAGGGGCTTTTATTGTGCTTTCAGGAGAGAAATTACAGCAGCAGAAATATCAAATTTCTTACAAAATTTCCCAGCAACTCTCCTCTGTCCTCCTCAGCAAAACAGCCCAGCAAACTAGCTGTACGGCCCAGCAATTTCAGGCCCTGTACGGCCTGTGTACAGCCTGCACAAATTCAGGCTGTACGGCCACTCCGCTTGCT
Organism: Picea engelmannii; assembly: GCA_009831015.1. NCBI lineage: Eukaryota > Viridiplantae > Streptophyta > Pinopsida > Pinales > Pinaceae > Picea > Picea engelmannii. The sequence continues at coordinate 44,327 of ML781067.1, forward strand.
GGTTGGTACAGCCTGTTTATGGCCTCTGGCTGGCTGAGTTGATTTGGCCCTTATTCGGCCTCCTTATCCTTGCTGAAGGCGCCCTGGAATCGGCCACTTGATGGCTGCTGTAAATGGCCTGAGTTTGGCCTCCCTCTGCTGTTCAGAATGACTCTGATTCGGCCTACACTAGTTGCTCCAGATCTGGCTCAGAACTTGCCCTTTCTGCCTCAGCTGCTCCCTCGTCTTCTCCTTCCCAAGCAGCCTCTTCTTCTCACCTGCTCAACCTCGCAAATGATAAATGTGTGTCCTCTTCACCCTCACCCTGTCTTTATCCTTCAATCAGCCACCTTGCTGCCTTGAGATGTGTGCCCAGCCATGCCTTCAATGGCTCAGATTGAGGCGCCCCTCCTTGGCTGGACCCCACACTCCACTAAGGGATGTGTCCCACTAGGCACGGTCCCACAAAGCACTCAGCAGTGCACCCCCTCTCTTCCTGGGCCCCACAATCCACTCAAGACTGAAATCTTGTTGATTGCCTAAGTTAGACTTAGGAGTTAGACTTAGGCTGAGAAAAATAAGGCTGATCTGGGTCTTTTAATGTGTCCATCAGCTAGCATAGGGCACATAGGCATAGCTGAGACACCTTCCGAACTACAGAAAACTAGCATTATGGTGTGCTACTTTGATGAGTCAAAAGCCTACGGGTTGTTTTATCCAATCAAACAAGAAGTTATTTGCAAGAGGGATGTTGTCTTTAATGAGTAAACTTTAGGGGTTGCTCTAATGAACTCCTCTTCCAGATTGTTAAGTAGTGATCCCCTTGAAATTATGAAGAATTATCGATCGACTAACTACTATACTACATCAACCCGTGTGTCAACGGGTTTGTCGACTGGACAGTAGACTCACATAAAAGAACATATTTGCAGTCCACCTTCTACAGTAGAGTCAACCACAATCTTTGGACCACCTGATCATTCGACTAATGGGGACTTTGATGCAGGAATTCCCTCTACAAGGGACACTTCTCTTCCTAGATGAGCGACAAAGACGATTCAAGATGTTGTGTTGAAGCAGGAAATGTGAATGACTCAAGGAAAACTAGAGGTCAGAAACAACTTGGCAATGTTGCTCTGTGCCACAATGTGATCCTGATGTTGATGTTTTGGTAGCATCGGGAGTATTCTCACATGTATGGGGCTTTGTGGACTTGTGATGGGGCTTCACACCCACATGCAAATCTAATTTGATGTTGAATTTGTGGAGAGGCTTCTAACTCAACATTAGAGTTGTATAAAAGAAGATTAAGGTGAATGTGACATTCATTCTTAGAGACAAGTGTGGTGACCCCAGCCAGCCATGGAGTAGGTCGAGTAGGGCCTCAGATCTGTTGTTTGGAAATGTTCTGGGCAGGGAGAAGGCAGCCACAGGTCTATGGGAGGGCTCGGCCAGCAAAGGAGGGCAGCCATAGGTTTGTGGGAGGGCTCGGCCTAGTGGAAGAAGGCAGTCGCAGCCTAGGAGAGGCTTGGCTTGTAATTCTAAGGCAACCGCAAGTGTTAGAGGGCTTGGCCAGCAGAGAATAGGCAGCCGCAGGTCCTTGGAGCCCAGTCGTAGGTCCTAGGGAGGCTCGACCAACAAAGGGAGTCCAGCCGCAGGTGGTTGGAGAGCTCGGCTTGCTGAAGAAGGACAGATGCAAGTATGTAGGGCTGCTACAGGTGGACTGCAGGAGGAAAGGGGACCATTGCAATCCAGTTTCTGGGGTTGCTACAGCCAATTAAGCCGCAGGGAATAGGGTCGAGTCAGCAGAGTTTTGAGAGCTGCTTGAGAGATGTTATAGGTGTGTTACAGCAGTCTTTTGGAGTAGTTTTTGGACAGTTTCTGAGGCTGGAACAGTCAGCCCAACAGAAGTCTTGGGCAGCCTTGTAAGGGTCTGTGTAAAGGTGCCATAGGCCTGGTGTTAAGTTGCAGAGGCAATGGATGGTTTGAGGAGGCAAGGGATGCCCTAACCCTCAGCCTCAATGCAGCAGCAAGGAAACCGGGAGGGTTTCTGCAGTGTTTTGTGAGTGTTTTGGTATTTTTCTTTTATGTAAGATTGGGCCATTGTCCCTAGTACGGGAGCCCATTGTTCTGGGTTTAAGAAACAAGTGTTTTGGGCATTAAATTCCTATGTACTTGTCTATGATCTAATTGCTGGTTTTTACTTTCCACTTGTTGACCACCTATTTCGACTAGGGGTCAACGTCATGTACCATGAAGCTATGTACCTTATGATACAACATGTTTGAAGACTTATGGCTCAGCAGGGCAGTTTTGCCCCCAACACGTCTTTCTGTATACACGGAATGTTCGCTCCCCTGCGTGGGATAATAATGTAATATGTCAGCATGAGTCAATTTTTAGTTAGTTACTTAGGACTTTATCATTAGGGAAGTCCTTTCATCGAGTGTTTTTTTCCTCGGGTAATTAATCTTGCTTACCAACGATTTTAATTATCCTCGAGTTTTTCACTCAAATAATCCTCCAAAGTGGTGAAAGGCGTTCTAATGATCGAACCCAAGGGGTGACTAAGGTTTAGAAATATTGTAAATGACCATGCTAGACATCTCCTAGAGTCTTGCGTAATTCCGTTAAGTTTTGATAGGATTTTTTAATAATTAAAATTTTCCGTTAATTGGAAAATTTAATTATTTTTTATATAAAATGTAAAAATTTGGTCCTTGTGGATTTTGTATAGGAGTGTGAGTACTCAAATCAAATGGTTAATGACCCCCTACACCTTTGGACCAAGTTTCAGCTCAATTGGACAAGTTTTGCTAGGTTATTGTCCATGAGGAGTCCAAGTCAGTCAAAAGTCAGCAAATAATTGGCTAAGGTAAAAGAGACAAAAATTGTAAAAATGTCTAAAGTGATGAGAGAGAGTGGGGAAATGATTTAGAATGTTTTTCCTAAGTTGGAAAAGTGAAAATCCACTTATAAGAACCCCCCATGCTTCTCATTGGGTTGGGTCTCCCTAATTGATAACTTGATTAACTCCTAGATCTTAACAACAAAACTTCACATAGTTTAATAGGGTCTACCCCCCTTAGCTTCCCTAGGAGTGAGCCTAGACGGAATAGGTCTAGATCGAGGTGACAGTGAGTCTAGACTTAGGTTTGTGCCTCCAAGGACACACCAAGTGGGTTGGAGACTTCTCCACGCTTGTAGGTGTATATTAGGACGACAACAACACTGTGCTAAGTTGTTAGGCATCTAAGAGTGTTTATGTTCACATTTCAGATTGTGTAATTTATGCGTCTATTGTTGAGAACCTAGACCAAACCTGACGTGTGTGTGCACTGAGTCTACGTGCACTTCAAAATCTAACATGGGATCAGAGCTGAGGCTTTGAAAAGGGCAATTGAATCTGAGTTATTTACACAGGTGACATCTCTAAGAGGGAGTTGTAGCAATTTTGAGGAGCTAGCTCTAAGAGGAAGCTACAGTGACTGTTCTAGGTAGCAGCAAGTTAGATGGTCTCTAGTTTGAGACATGGAGAAAACCGTTCAGACAAGGAGTTGTGGACTATTGCAGCTTGGTGGTGTGGCAAGTTGGGAGTTTTGTTGGATTGGTGGAGAGCTTGGTTTGCAGTAGCATGTTGTGTGGCAGGTTGCCAACTCCGTGGATGGACTTCCGATGGCTTGTCATCATGAGTTGCGATGGGTGCAGCTCGAGTGCTTTGGCACGGACAAGATAGCTTCGTGTTTATGGAAGTTTGATGAGATAGAGTCTTCATCGGGATGAAGAGTTGCACATTTGACAGTGAGTCAATGTGTGACAGTGTATGAGGTATTTGACCCCGGAGGATGAGGACACTTGCAGGGATGAGTTGCGGAGGTCTAGAATGGACTAGATTGAGTGTCCAACCACAGTTTGGCACTGTTTCAGTGAGAGGACACAGGTTCAGTTGTAGCATTTGCAAAGTGTTAAAATAATTGATGTGCTCGTTTTCACCATAGACAATATCTCTATTGTCACCCATCCATAGGCACGAAGCCACCCCTAAGCACCTTAACCTTTGACAGAATTATTCCAGAAAGCCATATTAGAACCAACAAACAAACCCTAGCTGCTAACTGCAGCAACAACGCAAGACAAGTAGAGCGCTACTTCTCCAAGGGTAGCGCACAAGAGAGAAAGTCTCCATATCCACAGAACAAGTACCATACACACCTGCAGCAGCTGCAGTTGCACTACTCTCTCAAACTTGTGCCATACTTAGCAAGAATATCACCAAGAGTATTACCAAGAATATCACCAAGAGTTTCATCAAGAATATCACTTAGAGAGAGACCAAGACCAAGAGATGACCATACGTCCTTATTTCTCCTTGTAGCTTCAGTTGCAGTTGCAATTGCAGCTCTCCACAAGACTTGTGTTCTGACTGGGTGTACAAATGAGCTAAAACATCCTCTATTTATATTAATCTGTCCAGTGACTTTTCTGGTTGGGCCGACCTGACTTTCTGGTAATTATATTTTTTGTTTATCCTTTTCCTGTGGAGTAGACTTGTCAACCGTTCATTCACTGCAAATAGCCCTGGTCCCATGCGCCCGTTGTTAACCGGCCATAATCCCTTGCTGGGGTATGTATGACTTTTCTAGCTGGGCCGACCTGACTTACTGGTAACTATATTTTATGTTTATCTTTTTCCTGTGGAGTAGACTTGTCTTTCTGGAAGATAATATTCTAATATTATTTATTCTGCTAGGCCAACTTGTCTTCTAGGGTTTTCACACAATTGTCTAGGGTTTCCCTTGCTTTCGGAATATTCCATTCTAGTCAAAGGTTACACGTGGAGGTTAATACTTCCCGCAACTACTGTAACATCAACACTCCCTCCTAGCTAGGGAGGTATTAACGGTAATGGTCTTGAGCACACAGAGCATTCTGTCGATAGCATCATCATAGCCACACAGGCTATCTCATGATCACGCAAGATCAAGTCATGAGCATCATCATCACTATCAGTATCGTCTGATAGCATCCTGGCATCAACATGCATCGTCGTTTGCATCATCTCTCGAGGCCATACTCCATCTAAGTAATCGGGCATGATGCTGAATAAGTCATGTGTTGAACTCAACGCACTCAGCAGAGTGTCTTGCATGAGTCACCCACTCAACAAAGTGATGCAGGGACCCTTCTTCTAATCTGGAAATACATCCTAGAAGAATAGTTGTCCCAACAGATGTTGAAAGCCCCGCAATGGGCTACAAGGACCATTCTTCTAATCTAGACCTATGTCCTAGAAGAATGTCAGTCCTCCCATATGCTGAAAGCCACGCCATGAGCTACAGACACCATTCCTACAGGAATGTTAGTCTCGGTCTATTTCCTAATCGAGTCATATGTAGCAAAGAGATCAATCTCTACCTATATGCCTTAGAAAATATCGGTCCTGTATTAACCACCCTAATCGGGACGTCATGTCCTTAGGGGGCAGACTATTCAACCTGATCAGGCCAATAACTGTGCCTTGGGAAAAAATCGGTCCTGGACCATTTTCCTAATTGGACCACAATCTGTGCCTTAGGAAAATACCAGTCCATGATACATCAGCAATCTGTCAACCTAGACCATTCTCCATAGGGTGAATGTTTGTCCACCAACAATCTGTTCTACCTGGACCATTCTACGCCTAGAGAATCTCTGTCCACCAGCACACTAACTATCCATCTAGTTGGCAATCATCTCCAACACTAGTGGTAGTCTCCATGGCAATTAGATAGTAGCATACAACTGCTACAATGCCATCCAATAGAACACAATCGTGTCTATCCATAGTAGTACACAACTACTGCCCAGTGGTACACAACCACTCCTAGTAGAAAATGGCTACTAACCAGTGACACACAGTCACTACCAGTGGAACACATCCACCACAGTAGCATACAGCTACTGTCTAGAGACATACAGTCTCCACAACAATCAAATCATATCATTCCTGCATCAACAGTGTCATCAGCCACATCACCTCTAAGTCGTACTAGCATGATGCGAATGCATCATATCTAAGTTGTACTAGCGTGATCTGGAGTATCATCTACATCATCTCTAAGTCATACTAGCATGACATATCTAGCATGATGCCAATGCATCATATCTAAGTTGTATGCCACCTATAAGTTGTACTCGCATGATGTAGATCAGTGCCTCACTATGTCACCTCTAAGTTGTATGATCATCTCTAAGTCGTACTAGCATGACATATCTAGCATGATGCCAATGCATCATATCTAAGTTGTATGCCACATTTAAGTTGTACTCGCATGATCACATCTAGCATGACATGAGCCCCCTGCATCATCTCTAAGTCATACTAGCATGACATATCTAGCATGATGTCAATACATCATATCTAAGTTGTATGTCACATCTAAGTTGTACGCATGGCCATATCTAGCATGATGCGGCTGACCAGCATCGTCTCTAAGTTGTACTAGCATGTCATATCTAGCATGATGCGGCTCACCAGCATCGTCTCTAAGTTGTACTAGCATGACATATCTAGCATGATGTTAATACATCATATCTAAGCTATATGCCACCTCTAAGTTGTACTAGCACGATGCTCCTTAGGCCATTGTATCAACAACTCCAACCATCTGTATCATATATGAGTTGTATTAGCATGATGCAAGCATCATCTCTAAGATGTATGACCATCTCTAAGTTGTACTAGCATGATACAAATCTGCAGCTCACTGACAGTCCATGATGTCACATATCAGAGCTCCCTCCCAACCGAGGAAGTCATCTCCTCCCTTTCAACCAAGGGAGCAATCTCCACGAGCCCCAGCTTGTCCCTCAAGTATGCAAACTTTATCTTGGACAAAGGCTTCGTCAAAATATCTGCAGTCTGCTCATTAGTGGAGAATCGAGATATACTGGAGAACCACTTCTCCCCTCTAGACTTTATCACGGAGAAAATAGTACTTGATCTCAATGTGCTTCAACCTGTCATGGAACACCGAATTCTCTGAGAGCTTCACACAACTCTGGTTATCACAATATATCATGGTCGAATCCAGCACCTGATCAAACAGTCCATAAACCAGCTTACGGAGCCACATTGCTTCCGTACAAGCATCACAAGCTGCAATATACTCTGCTTCTATAGTGTTGAGTGCAACCGACTTTTGTTTTATGCTAGCCCATGATATCATAGCAGATCCCAAACTGAAACACATACCAGAAGTACTTGTTGACCGCCTCTCCAACTAGGGGGTCAACTCCATGTGCCATGAAGAGATGCATCATCAGATGCTCATTCGTCGAAGACTTTGGTTCTACAGGGCATTTTTGGCCCCTAGCACTTCTTTTTGTAACTGGAATTTCCACACCCCTGCGTGGGTCAATAATGTAATAGGTCTGCATGAGTCATAGTTAGGTCAGTTACCTTGGGATCGGTTCATTGGGAGAGTTCCTTTCACCGAGGGTTTTTTATCCTCAGGTTATCAATTGGATTTTTCACCCTTATTGATTTCCCTTGAGTTTTTCCCTCACACTTGCAATAATTCAAGTGGTGAAGGGCATTCTAATGGGCTTATCTTCTGGCAACTATTGTTTAGGGATGATGTAAATGACCATGCAAGACATCTTAGAAAGTTTCGCGGAATTCCCTGGACTCTAGATTAGTTTTTTTTAATTAATTAATTTTTAATTAAATTTCCCTAAGTTTGGAGGTTTAATTATTAAATTAATTAATTATTTTTGAGCAAAAATTGTAAAAACTAGGTCCTTGGATTTTTGATAGGGGTATTTGTGCTCAAAAGAAATAGAATAGCACCACGTACACCCCTAGACCAAGTTTTAGCTCAGTCAGACAACTTCTGCTATGGGTTTGTCCACCCGAAGTGTGAGTCAGTCAAAAACAACAATTTTAATTGCTAAGTCTTGACATAGCAAAAATTTAAAAATTGTAATAATGAGCTAAATGTGTGATGTAAAGATGGAATAAGATTGAGAGAGGTTTCCTAAGCCTAAACCTACCCAACCTAACCTTCTCCAACCTTTTTCTAAACCCCTCACCCCCTCACTCACTCAACCCTCACGCCCCCTAAGGAAAGTGATGCCCTCCCTAGCTAGCACAACGTTGTAACTTGAGGTTGATGTGTGGGGGCCCCATCTCCCATGTGGTTTGCCTCCCTTTACCATCCACGTCACCATCTAGCTCGTTTCCACTCCCCTCCTTGCCTTTACTCCCTTCCATTCCTTCCCACTCCCCCAAATGGTGTGCCCTCCAAGGAGAGTTACGCCCCCCTTCTTGTGATTCCTCTAGAAAGTTCGTTTTGATGGTTGGGACCCCCTTTCTCTCCCTTGGCACGCATCCCACTACCTTTTGTGTGATCCCAACACCCTACCACTCATCGACACCCTAGATCCACCTCTCAAACCCTAGATGGTGCGCCCTACCCTTGGGATTCCCTCCTGTGCTTGGTAGTGGACACTTGGCATTGATCCAAGAGGGGTGAGTTTGCCTCTCCAAGTATAAATGGAACCCCTCTCACCCTCTTTTGCTTACCATATCTTGAGCTATTGTTATGCCACTTGATTTTCCACTCTCTCTCTCTTTCTTGTTCCATCTTTCTTCCATTCTTTGGCTCTTAGGGTTTTGGAGCAAGTATTTCTCCAAGATCCATTTCTTTAGTAATAAAGGACAAACTTTGGAGGATCATTGGAAGAGCAACAAGTATTTTTGTTCTTGCTACATGTGAGGTAAACTTGTATGTGTTTGATTTGATTTATGCATAGCCTAGATCTTGGGTAAAGTATTTTATTTAAGTAGATCTAACAACGAGTATTCTTGTAGATCTATATATGTGAGTTGCTAGATAGAGTGCAAGTATTTCATCTTATTAGCACATTCAGCCATATTATCTTGGTATGCATAGATCTTGCTAAGTTTTTGCAGGTTTGGCTTCAAGGGTTTTATTGGGAATGCCTCAAGGAAGAGTCGTCCCTTAAAGCACACATAAACTCCTCTTTCTCCCTCTTCTTTTCTCATTCTTTCTTGCTGTCCTTTCATATATATTTCAGCTAGCTTAACATCTTAGAGTGGTCATCTAAATCTACTTTCTTCATAATATTTTCTATGTGAAAAATTTCTACCAAAACTAGAAATTTTTCTTCATCTTTGCTGGTTGTGTGTAGCTTTTCTAGCAAGTATACCTTGCTGGTTTTTGCAGGTTCAGATCTAGTTGAGAGAGTTAAGTTACCCCAAAAACGTCCACACAACACTCCAAGACCCTTCTCTTCAAGTGGGTAACATTCTCAACCTTTTTCTTCACTTCTTCTAGCTTCTTGTGCTTATCTTCCTTCATTTCTTGTTGATTTTAGTAGCTCATAGCTTGGGAGAAGGATCGGTACGACCTACCTCCCACGTGTGAGCTTGGGTAAGATCTAGCTTTGAGTTTTCTATCTCTAAATCACTCTCTTAAGCTAGGACGTGGGGTTAGTGAGCTTCTTGTAGTGGTTGATTGCTTGCCTTGCTTGTTTGCCTTGCCTTGCTTGGCTTGTTTCTCCCTCTTTCTTCTCTCTCTTTCTTTCCAAGTTACTTCTAACTCTAATAATTGCCTACACCTTGGGAGAGGAATACCCAAAATCGTAAGGCTAGGGTTTTAATGTGCTTATGATCTATTCATGTTCTAATGGTTAAAATCATCTAGATCTAGATCTCTCACACATTAATCTTTAAGCTTAAGCCCTTGGGGCATAATCAACTCACTTACATCTATTTGCATGTTATAATCTCTTTCAAGATCTATTTTGTTGCATGCTCTAATCCAACACACTAAATGGTTAATGCTTAGATGGTTTAGTGAGTGGTTTTCATTTCATGCTATCATATCTTTAAGGCCATTTGCCACCACACTTAAGTGAATGTGTTGTTGATAAATTGATAGTGTAGGCATACATCTAAATCTCTCAAGCTTTCTTTCATACTTAGTGCTTTCTCTCAATGCTTTAAACAAACATAAGATAAGTGGTGTAAGCTTGAGTTCTTCTTTTTCCCTTGGGCAAGTTGTTCTTGCTTTGTGCTTTAGTTCTCTTTCATAACAAGCTTATCATATTGGTGATTTGATAATGGTGGTGAACTAAATCGTTATTCCGCTTGTTTTTACATGGCTTATATGTGTTAATGCTCTTCATTCTCATGCTTAAATAACATACTTTATAAGCTCACTAAAAGTTTCGGTTTTGGTCTAAAATCACCAATTTTAGGCATCTCAAAGTCACTAAAACACTTCAAAATACACCTAAAAGTCTAACTAATTGATATACATACTTAATAGACTTAATAGGGTACTTTAAACCACCATCTTCACCATCTAAAACGGGGATTGAGAAGGGCAACGGAAGGTGATAGGTCGGGGATGGTCTCACGGCGCAAAGAAGCGTCCTTTCCGTAAAAACTCAATTCTTTGGGTTGACCTGCGAAGCTTGGGTAGGCCTCGTTGCCTCACTTCTTAAACATCCAGCAGCTATTTGGCAATCGGGGGAGGAGGTTTTCGGTTGAACACTAATAAGGGTAATTAAAATCTTTTGCAATCTTAAGAAACCCTTAACTCACTAAGTAATTAAACCTTGGATACTTTGTGGGTTAAATAACTAAAGTGTTCAGTATCATAATCATTGTGGGACACTTGTGCTTTAATTTCTAAATCTTCTTAGTATCCATGTGAATGTTGATGATGAACTCAATGTGTTGATGATGCTAATGCCTTGATCTTCTTTAAATCCTGCACATTGAAATAACGTGGTTAGCTTGTTGTGTAGCATCATTGTATCTCTAGCATTCTTTATTTGTAAGTACTTGTAACAAATCTTGTTGTGAAATATTTATTCTCTTGTAATCTTGTAATCATATTGTAACGAAACACCCTTTAACTTAGTTGACCCTTGCCCAACCTTAGGCACTAGTCTTAGTTGACTTAGGGAAAGGGCTTGCTTAACATACTAACCTTGCATCTTGCATTGTTGTCTTAGCATCATAGGTTAGACTCCCCCAAAACCTTAACAAATTAAAATCAACTCCTAGAACTTAAATGCTAAATCTTATCTAGTAACTAGGGTCTACCCCCCTTGGCTTCCCTAGGAGTAAGCCTAGACAGAAGAGGTTTCGGTCAAAGTGACAGCGTGGGCTGTGAACCTAGGCATTGTACCTCCAAGGACACACTAAGTGAGTCGGACTTAGCTCACGTCTGCAAGTGTGTATAAGGACGGCAACAGTACTCTTTATGTCATCCGCACTCCCTGCCCAATCTGAATCAATAAATCCATGCAGTTGTACATCACTGTTTGAGGCATATCTCAAACCATAAGTTATTGTCCCACGAAGATATCTAAAGATATGTTTTGCACCTATCTAATGCTCTTGTCTAGGTTCCACCTGGAACTGGCTCAACATGTTCAAAGCAAAGCAAATGTCCAGCCTAGTATTCACCAAGTACATCAAGGAGCCAATCCACTGCCGGTACAGGGATGAGTCTATTGGATTAGAATCAGAGTTTCTCAACTTCCTCAATTTGTTGCCATGGATTTGCAATCCATCATCCCAAACTTCCGAAGGATCTTTACAATATACTTCCCTTGTCCTAGGAAGATTTCACGACGCTGCTGCCATACTTCTAATCCCAAATAGTAGTGCATGAGACTAAGATCCTTCATATCAAATTCAGTGGCTAGCTCCTTCTTACACATAATGAGAGGCTCTACACCAAGCTCTTGGAGTTTGCTTGAGTCCATACAAGGCCTTCTTCAATCTGCATACATGGGTTTCTCTTGGGTGTACCTCAAAACCTTGAGGTTGCTCTATGTATACTTCTTCCCCAATCACTCCATTGAGAAAGGTGGTCTTTACATCCATCTGATGTAAACTCCAACCTATTGATGTTGCTAGAGATATGATGGCTCTAATAGATGTATATCTGGCAATCGGAGCAAGCGTCTCATCATAATCTTCTCCCTCATGTTCAAGGAATCCTCTAGCCACATATCTCGCCTTGTATTTATCGATACTTCTATCCACTGCATGTTTTATCTTGTAAATCCATTTAGGCACAATTTCCCATACATCGTTTTTCATGATTGATATTCTTCCATCACAACTTCCTTCTATTCTTTCTGATTGACTGCTTCTTCAAAGGTGGAAGGCTCTATAACTGGAATATGGTTTTGACTTCTTGCTTTCTCTACTTCCTTTATGATTGATACTTGGTGAGACCATCTGCTTCACCACTGATGAATTCATCTGCTCCATGCTTGCAACTTTCACTGTAGCTCCCTCCTAGAGTTATCACCTGTGACCTGCCTGGAAAAAGAACAATAACAAAGGAAAATAGCAGACAACATTCTTCAACACTCTTCCAATGTTGTGATCAATCATTCTTCCATAGTAACTTATTTGGAACAAACAAATACATCTCCATGGTAGCCTCCATGAAATCTTGTAAGATAACCTACCCGAGACAAGAACAATAAAAGTATTTCCAATATAATAACATTTTCGTATGAACATATCTATGGTAACAAGAATAAATAACAATTTCATGATGATCAACATAGTATGATCAAGGTGAACTGCCCGAGAGCAAAACAAGAAATATCTCTCTAGAGGAGATGTTAGTTCATTTTGCAAACAAGTACAAAACGCATCTATATCAACAGTATTCACATGCCATCAAGTATTTATTACATCTAGCAGTAATAGAACCTTTCAAAGACTGCTTTAACAATTTGTAATGTAGCAACTATCAATCTTGATATGTGCAAATTGGAAACTTATTAATTTAATCAAACCTGGAACCTAAAGCCTCAATTGCTATGGAGAGTGCGCTTGTTCCTTTGAATGTATTGAATCCAAGATCACTGCTTGGTTAAGGTCTCTAGTACATTCCCTGCAAACATACTCATGCCTTGCTAGATGATATAACTTGAAAAGCATATACAAGCGCATACCTTTGAAATCTTTGTAGCATCGTCCAGCTGGTCTTTCTAATCTGAAATTACACCATCTTGACAAGAAGAGATTAGAAACTAAATCAGAAAGTTCAATGATTAAAACAAGCTAGAAACTCTGAAATTTCAACTTTGACCACAAAGTCAATTTGACCAAAAGTCAACCTTTGACTTTGAATTTGACCAAAACTCAAACCTAACGTTTTTGCTAGCTGAGGATGCTAAGAGGTGCGCTAGGCTAAGGCACACTAGGATGTCAAAGAAATATGCCAAACGCTTCACTTTAGGTGCCCGAACAAATGGGTTAAGGTTTGTTGCTGCTGCAAAACCTAACTGCAACTGCAACTGCAACTGGTGCTATAACGAGCTTGACAATGAACTTCCCAATCTACCTTCCAGTGGTTAGACTGTCTCAAGATAGTGTGGGCCCATAACCTGTTAAAATAATTGATGTGCTCGTTTTCACCATAGACAATATCTGTATTGTCACCCATCCATAGGCACAAAGCCACCCTCGAGCACCTTAACCTTTCACAGAGTCATTCTGGAAAGCCATACTAGAACCAACAGACAAACACTAGCTGCTAACTGCAGCAACAACTCAAGACAAGTAGAGCGTTATTTCTCCGAGGGTAGCGCACAAGAGAGAGTCTCCATATCCACAGAACAAGTACCATACACAACTGCAGTAGCTGCAGCTGCACTACTCTCTCAAACTTGCGCCATACTTAGCAAGAATATTACCAAGAGTATTACCAAGAATATCACCAAGAGTTTCACCAAGAATATCACTTAGAGCGAGACCAATATTGTAACGGAAATCGAGCACACACAGAAACCAAGATAACTTGAATAAGGTTATCTGTCTTTATTCAATCAATGAAATAAGAGAGCAAATAGCTTTCTTATATAGGTTACAATCAAGTAGAGTCAAACCACTTTATGAATATGGGATAAAGTGAAAATATAACCTAAAAGCAAATATCTGACCTAAAAGCAAATAAATTAACCTAAAGTCACTTTGACTTTATTAATGCCNAAGTCTAATTTCTAATTGACCATTATAAACTAATATTTAATTTAACACCCTCCCTTAATGGTCAATCTACTCACTACACCAAGTTTCTTTCGAAATTTTACATGCTTTTCGGGACCCAAAGACTTGGTGAAAATGTCTGCAGTTTGATCCTCTGTAGGACAATACTACAGCTCAATAGTTCCATCTTCTACAAGCTGTCTGATGAAGTGGCAGTGTGTATCAACATGTTTGGTACGCTCGTGGAAGACTGGATTCTTGGCAAGTTTCATTACCCCTTGATTGTCACAGAACAAGGGTGTAGGCTCTCTTTGCTGCATCTGCATATCTGATAACATCCTCCTGAGCCAAACTGCCTCGCATGCACCTTTCAATGCTCCTCGATACTCTGCTTCTGTCGATGAAAGGGCGACTGCATGTTGTTTCTTGCTGGTCCATGTGACTGCACCTGTCCCAAGGCTGAAGACATATCCAGAGGTGGATTTTCTGTCATCAACAGAACCTGCCCAATCTGAATCTCTATACCCACACAACCTCGGGTTTTTGCTCCTGCTGTACAGAATACCAAAGTCAAGTGTCCCTTTCACATATCTCAGCACTCGCTTCGCTGCTGTCCAGTGCTCTACTTTCGGCGTTGTCATAAATCTAGAAATGAAGCTCACAATGAAACTCAGATCAGGTCTAGTGGCTGTAAGATATATCAAGCTGCCCACTAGTTGTCTGTATAGTGACTCACTGACTGCCTTTGAGTCAGTCTTGGCTGAAAGTTTCAGCCCTTTCTCCATAGGTGTAGAGGAGATTTTGCAAT
>ML781067.1:62338-88460 GCA_009831015.1 Picea engelmannii
ACATCTGACAGGCACCGGTACGCAAAAATGGCCAACATGCGTTGCTTCCAGGTATTGTAGTTCTTCCCAGAGAACTTTTGGTTGCCTTCCAACATGATGTTGGTCAATGTAGCCATAGATGATTGTAAAATACTGAACTTAGCAGATAAATAATGGAAAAATACCTGCAATCTGCCCTCAACCAGCTCCAAATCAACTAATTTCTCCTCAAATCTGCTAACTCAAGAAATTAGCAGTAAAAAAAAACACCAGATCTTCAAAGCTGGGCAGCAATCTGGGTAAGAACAAACCAATCTGGCTTTTAAAACCGAAAAATCAAATGAACCCGGCTCCGACTGATCCGAAACCCTTTCGGCTCCTTGAGCGTGCTACGCTGGCGATCCCTCGATCCGTCGCTGCCGACAGCAGTCCCTAGGTCTTCACACGCTCCCAGACTCCGTGGCCCTAACCTCGCTCTAATACCATGTAACGGAAATCGAGCACACACAGAAACCAAGATAACTTGAATAAGGTTATCTGTCTTTATTCAATCAATGAAATAAGAGAGCAAATAGCTTTCTTATATAGGTTACAATCAAGTAGAGTCAAACCACTTTATGAATGTGGGATAAAGTGAAAATATAACCTAAAAACAAATATCTTACCTAAAAGCAAATAAATTAACCTAAAGTCACTTTGACTTTATTAATGCCTAAGTCTAATTTCTAATTGACCATTATAAACTAATATTTAATTTAACAAAAACCAAGAGATGACCATACACCCTTATTCCTCCTTACAGCTGCAACTGCATCTCTCCACAAGATTTGCACTCTGACTGGGTGTACAAATGAGCTAAAACGTCCTCTATTTATATTAATCTGTCCAGTGACTTTTCTAGCTGGGCCGACCTAACTTTTAGGTAATTATATTTTTTGTTTATCTTTTTCCTGTGGAGTCGACTTGTCTTTTTGGAAGATAATATTCTAATATTATTTATTCTGCTAGGCTGACTTGTCTTCTACGGTTTTCACACATCTATTTAGGGTTTCCCTTGCTTCCGGAATATTCCATTCTAGTCAAAGGTTACACATGGAGGTTAATACCTCCCGCAGCTACCGTAACATCAACACAAAGACACAGAGAATTATGTGACTTGGATATGGACTTGGGCAGAAGTTTATTGGATGGTCGTGACTTGGGTAAGTGGGATGCTTGCCTTGGAAGGATTGCATGGTTCTTATACAGTGGGAGCCACCGACGCATGACAGGAGTGCGGGATTTGTTCGAGAGCTTCACAGAGTCTGACTCAGATATGTACGGGGACCAAGTATGCAGTACAAGGATTTGGAACAGCATCAATCCGAATGGAGTCAAGGGATGTGTTGGGAGTGACAAATGTGATATGGGTGCGAGGAGTGTGCTCTTAGTCTCAGGGATTGAGAAGAAGGGTTGTGTAGTTTTATTCCAAGATGAATAGGTGTTTTTCATACCCAGAGAATCTAGCTCAGACGCAACAGTGATTCTTGGAGTTAGAGAGAGCAACTTGTATAGACTAAAGGGCTAGCCTATGCGAGCTATGGCTAGCAGTAGCAGAGTGACAATGAATAGGGAGCAGGTAGCTCCGAAGGTTGTGCAGACTCAGAGGGAGCCTGACCTCAGAGGGAGTCAACAGATGCAGAGGGAGTCAGCAGGCTCAGAGGGAGAGACAACCTTTAGGCTCAGGTGGGAGAGAGGAGTCTTCCAAGACTGTCAAGAAGGTGTCATGGGTTGAGATGGCCAGGAAGGAAGCTCAGAAGCAGGAGGCTTCTAGGAGCAAGATGTCTTCCAAGAAGGGACCGTGACATATAGCAGGAATTGCTTCAATGACAGAGGGAGCAGCCAATCAGGTGGATTGGAGAGCAGCTATGGTAGCGGATCCAGTGCGAGAGGCAGAGCCACTTCCAGTATGGAAGACAGATATACTTCTAGGTGATATTGGAGTGGGTGAGAATACCTCCCCCGCTAAGAGGGAGTGTTGATGTTTTAGTAGCATCGAGAGTATTCTCACATGTGTGGGGCATTGTAGGCTTGTGATGGAGCTTCACACCCACATGCAAGTCTAATTTGAAGTTGAGTTTGTGGAGGGGCTTCTAAAGTCAATTTAGGGGCTTCTAACTCAACATTAGAGTTGTATAAAAGAAGATTAAGGTGAATGTGACATTCATTCTTAGAGACAAGTGTGGTGACCTCGGCTAGCCATGGAGTAGGTCGAGTAGGGCCTTAGATCTGTTGTTTGGAAGTGTTCTGGGTAGGAAGAAGGCAGCCACAGGTCTATGGGAGGGCTCGGCCAGCAAAGGAGGGCACCCATAGGTCTGTGGAGGGCTCGACCTAGTGGAAGAAGGCAGTCGCAGCCATAGCCTAGGAGAGGCTTGACCTACAATTTTGAGGCAACTGCAAGTGTTAGAGGGCTCGGCCAACAGAGAATGGGTAGTCGCAGGTCCTTGGAGCCCAACCACAGGTCCTAGGGAGGCTCGACCAGCAAAGGGAGTCTAGCCGCAAGTGATTGGAGAGCTCAATCTGCTGAAGAAGGACAGTTGCAGGTATGTAAGGCTGCTACAAGTGGACTGCAGGAAGAAAGGGGACTATTGCAATCATTTTCTAGGGTTGTTACAGCCAATTAAGCCACAAAGAATAGGGCTAAGTCAACAAAGTTTTGGAGTAGTTTTAAGAGCTACTTGAGGGTCGTTACAAATGTGTTACAATAGTCTTTTGGAGTAGTTTTTGGACAACTTTTGAGGCTGGAACAATCGGCACAACAACAGTCTTGGGCAGCTTTGTAAGGGCATGTGTAAAGGTGCCATAAGCCCGATGTTAAGTTGCAGAGGTAGTGGAGGGTTTTGAAGAAAAGGGATGCCCTAACCCTCAGCCTCAGTGTAGCAACAAGGAAACTAGGAGGGTTTCTGCAGTGTTTTGTAAGTGTTTTGGTATTTTTCTTTTATGTAAGATTGGGCCATTGTCCCTTATACTAGAGCCCATTGTTTTGGGTTTAAGAACAAGTGTTTTGGGCATTAAATTCATGTGTACATGAGTATGATCTAATTGTTTGTTTTTACTTTCCATTGTGCTAAGTTGTTAGGCATCTCAGTGTGTTTATGTTCATAGTTCAGATTTGTGTAATTGATGATCCTATGAATCAATCTATCATAGTGATACATGGAAGTTTTTAGTGTTATCCATTGTATGTTGAGATGTGCTCACTTGTGCTTTAGTGTGCTATAACAATGCCTTTAGACACCATCTCTTCTTGGAATTCATAACTCCACTTCTATAATTCCCTCGTTCTCCAAAATTGAAGTATAGGTTATCAGGTGATGTCCTAGTCCATTGCAAGCTTTTTGACAACAGATCATCAATTTTATGCAATCACAAGATAACTATTGCATCCATGGACTTTATGCATTTCTATAAAAATATCACATGTCCATTGTTCCAACAACATGCATGTTGATTTGTGCAATCCACAATATGTTCTCTATAAACCATGGCAACTTTTATTTTCACTTGTATCCCTTTTCCTTTTGTCACTCCCCCGCATTATGATTGTCACTTGTATTTTCTAGTCCCATTGACCTATTCTTTTGGTCATCTATGACTTCATGGCTTCTTGATGTATGTGCTCCACTCTATTTCAACTCTTGATTAAAGATCTTTAAGAATAGCGGTAGCAAAAAAACAAGTTTCAAGCAAGTTGATGCATGATATGATGTCGAGTTTCAAGAAGCTACTCATGCAACAACAATAATTAGGAGGTTCCAACTTTGAAATCTTTTGCCCTTCCATAAGCAGTTTGTCAATTTTCACATGCAATCTTATGTGACTAATTTCAATTCTGAAAATTACTTCCTAGTGATTCAACAATAAACCCTAGTTGTTATCATTGAACAATTTTTCACTGAAATTATTGACTGAAAAATATAGCAACGAAAACAATCAAGATCATAGATGAATCATTCACACATTTGAGACACAAATTTTTTGTTCTGTAAATTTGTCAAATTCAAAAATTTTGAGGGCAAAACCAACCCTCCCTGCTGATACAAAATCACCAAAACTAAGGACAACCTTGTCCTCTAAAAACCAAAAAAAATAAGCGAACCAAAACTCAGCAAAAATCCCAGAAATATCTTATGCCTGCAAATCTGCTACAGCTACCACCTGTATGGCCTACTGACGTCGTTCATACGACTATTGACGTTAGTTGTACAGACCTGTTGTACCTGCCCGAAATTCGCACATGCAGCCTGCAAAACCCTCTCACACATGCACCCTATCACACGTGTGATTGTACGACATGTCCATACAATTCTGCTCACACGTGCGAACTATGCGGCATGTTCACACGTGCGATTGTACCTTCCTCATGCATGTGGTTGTTTCTCTTCCTCTTCCTCACACATGTGGCCTCACATGTGTGCCCTCTCTTGGCTGGAAAAGAAGCCTTCCTTGGCTAAACCAAAAACAGAAAATCCTCCTTGAAACCCTAGGCAGATTGCCACAATTACAAAATTTCCCTTGCTGAAATTTCCAAGCTCCTAGCACAAGTGCACTCTCACTTATACTAACTCCATAATGACACAATCTTATGAGTGAATTTAGGAACCCCATCTAAACTCAACAATTAATTAGAATATTTTATTCTTCTTTGTGGGTGTGAAACCCCAACACAAGCTTACAAAGTCCATCAACTTGCCCATGAGGCCCTAGCCTCATCCCAAGGGCGTTTTCACTGAAACGAAAGGCTAATTTGGTGCCAACGAAGATTCCCACATGCCTGACACATTGGCCTCTTGCGGGAATGCCTCTCAATGCTACAAAAGCATCAACAATCCCTTTTAGCGAGAAAGGCATTCCATCCTCCATCACCTGGAAATATCTTTGTCTCCCATACGAGGTCTGCTACCACAGCTACACTCCAATCCTCCTTACTGGTTTCTCCCTCTGTCGTCAAAGCAAATCTTGCTCTCCAATCCTCCTGACTGGTTGCATCCTTGATCACTAAAGCAAATCTTGTTGTCCAATCCTCCTCACTAACTACTCCCTTGGTCACTGAGGCAAATCCTACTGTAACAAATGGGTCCTCCATGAAGGATACACTGCTCTTAGAAGATTCCTGCTTCAGAGCCTCTTGCCCGGCCTCCTCAACCCATGACACCTGCTTGGAAGATTCCTCTCTTCCACCTGTACCTGAATGTAGACTCCCTCTGGATGAGTGATGCTCCCTCTGAGCCTGCTAACTTTCCCTGAAGCCGAACTTCCTTTGAACTGTCCTAGGAGGCTGCTCCTTCCTACTGGATCTTGAGTGTTGACTCTCTCTGAACTCTGGCTCCTTCTCAGCCTATACCACTGGTGGAGCTATCTACTCCCTCTGAACCTGCGCTACTGGTGGAGCTACCTGCTCGTCCTCATCTGTCTCTCTACTATTGTTGGCCACAACACGCATATGCTGGCCCCTCGGCCTATATAAGTTGCCCTCTCTAACTCCAAGAACCACCGCTGATCTAAAGCTAGATCATCTAGGCACAAAAAACACCTATCCGTCTCGAAACAATATATGGTAGCCCTTCTTCTCAATCTCCGACACTGAGAGTACACTCCTTCTGAGTTATGGCACCCATAACACATTTGACACCCTCAACACTTCTCCTGACTCCAATCAAAACGATATTGTACCAGATCCTCGTATTGAATGCTTGGTTCCCATACCAAGCTCCACACACAAGTCTGAGCCAGTCTCTGTGAAGCTGTCAAACAAGTCACGTGCACCTATCATATGGCAAGAGGCTCTGCTATCCACCAACCAAGTCCCACTACTAGAGACTGAACCTGAAAGGGCGGAGACCAACAAGATCTCCCTCCGAAACTTGTCTGCAACCTCATCAACCTCCATTGTTGACTATCTTACCAGGAAACGGATACGGATCCGCCAGATTTTTGAAAAGCCAGGATCCGGATATGGAGGGGAAACGCCAAGTACAAAAAATATAATAATATTTTAATTTTTTTTTTTAATATATTCAAAGTTAAGAATAAAAAACATTCATGAATCACAATATTAAAACTGATATCATTAGATAATTTGTAATTATGTAGACTGAAATCATGTTGCATCATCTCATATAAAAACTAAACTAAAACTAAACTAACAGCTAAACTAACAACTAAACTAACAACTAAACTAAACTAACAGCTAAACTAAACTAAATACTAAATTAATTTAAAACTAAACTAAAACTAAACTAAAGTCTAAACTAATTTAAATACCAAATATTTAAATTTAAATTTAAACTTTAAACATTGAACAATTAAAAAATAAAAAATTTACATACCTGTGACCCGGCTGACCACGTTCAGTCTGCTGACTCTGCTCCCAAGTGCGCTGACCATTGTGCAGTGTGCACTGCCCCCGTGACTTGTAACTTTGCTCCCAAGTTCGTTGACCACTGTGCAATGTGCACTGCCCTGTGACTTGTAGTTGGGAGTGCGCGACTGTTTCAGTGTTCACTGCCCCCGTGAATGGTGAGTGCGCTGACAAGTGCACTAAACCCAAAGCAAGCTCGCTTCCGCTCCAATAGATATCTTTACAATGATTTGGAAGTGGGGTAAGATCCGTATTTAAAACAAATACACAACAAAACCCTAAAAAATATCAAATACCTAAAAATTTAGTATATGTTTTGCTCAGATCCGTGCGCGTGTGGGGTCGGGAGCTTGGGATCCGTTTCCTTATATCGAGATCCGTTTCCAATTTTCCGGAAACGTTTTATGCCTCACGAGATCCGTTTTCATTTTCAGCGGAATCAGCATGTGGTTGTTCCTTGGCGTTTCCGAGCGAATCTGGATCTGGATCTAAAACGCGGATCCACGGATCAAGCGTTCAGACCGAGCGGATCCGGTAACATAGACTGTTGATGCTTATTGGCTTCTTTCCTTTCCCTTCCGATGTGGACATTGTGAAGCATAGTGACCATAATCATGACACTCAAAACATCTGATCTTACTAAGATCTGTCTTTCGTCTCGGTTCTAGAGATGCTTCTCTCGAGAGAGAAGCCCTTCCACCTGGAGAACCTCTTCTGCCCTTCCTAGTGCGGGCTACAGGGGCCTGGTTCTCATCGTTGCTACTCTTCACCAACCCATCCAATCCATCCCTAGAGACTAACTGAGTCTCCTCATGAATAGAATCAGTCCATAGTCTATCAAATCCTGACACCGTCTCTCGTCCACAGATCTCCTGCACAAATGGTTCCCAAGATCTGGGAAGACCTCTCAACGCCACATTCACTAACTCAGCATCCTCAACCTTCTCACTGATGGCCACAAGTTGATCTCGGATTTGTGTAATCTTCATAAGATAGTTCACAATTGTGTCCTCACTGGACATCTTGACAACTTGAAGTTGGTGCTTTAAATGTAACTTCCTACCAGTATTCCCATTTTGGTATAGACCTACAGCAAAGCATCATACATTTCCCTGGCAGTCATCTTCTCAGCAATGTGAGGGTATCAAGTGATCCTTTACGGATTCTAGCAACACCTGCTTGGCCTTCACTTCCTTCTTCATGTGAGTTGCCAATTCTTGCGCATCAGAAGGACTAGCAACCACACTCTCAACATACTCCTTGAAGTCATTCTCCTCCAGCAAAAGAAGAACCCTAGTCTTCCAAGCCCGAAAGTTGGTTGCTCCTCCTAACCTGTCCTCAATATTCAATGTGTTCACCATGTTGACCTGCCCGGAACAAAACAAGAAATTTGCAACAACAACCTGTTGTACTTACAACAACAAGTGTGTCTCAAAGATGATCCTCTTCTCTTCAAATCCCAAGCTCTGATACCATGTCATTTTCACATGCAATCTTATGTGACTAATTTCAGTTCTGAAAATTACTTCCTAGTGATTCAACAGTAAACCCTCGTTGTTATCACTGAAATTATTGACTGGAAAATATAGCAGTGGAAACAATCAAGATCAGAGATGAATCATTCACACATTTGAGACACAAATTTTTTGTTTTGTATATTTGTCAAATTCAGAAATTCTAAGGGAAAAAACAGCCCTCCCTACTGATACAAAATCACCAAAACTGAGGACAACCTTGTCCTCTAAAAACCAGAAAAAATCAGCAAACCAAACCTCAACAAAAATACCGGAAATATTCTTTGCCTGCAAATCTGCTACAACTGCCACATGTACAACATGCTAACACCATTCGTACGACTGTTGACGTCAGTTGCATGGACCTATTGTACCTACCTGAAATTCGAACGTGCTGCCTACAAAAACCCTCTCACATGTGCAGTCTGTCACATGTGTGACTGTACGGCCTGTCTGTACAATTCTACTCACACGTGCGAACTATACGGCATGTTTCACACGTGCGACTATACCTTCCTCACACGTGCGGTTGTACCTTCCTCACAGGTGCGACTGTTTCTCTTCCTCTTCCTCACATGTGTTGCCTCACGCGTGTCCCCTCTCTTAGCTGGAAAAAAAACCTTCCTTGGATGAACCAGAAAGAAAAAATCCTCGTTGAAACCCTAGGCTAAATTTGTCGCAATTGCATAATTTCCCTTGCTGAAATTTCCAAGCTCCTAGCACAAGTGCACTCTCACTTATGCTAACTCCATAATGACACAATGAGATTTGTTACAATCTCTCCTCTCCTTATATAGGAGTCTTATGAATGAGTTTAGGAACCCTATCTAAACTCAACAACTAATTAGAATATTTTATTCTTCTTTGTGGGTGTGAAACCCAAACACAAGCCCACAAAGCCCATCAACTTGCCCATGAGGCCCTAGTCTCATCCCAAGGGCGTTTTCACTGAAACGAAAGGCTAATCTAGTGCCAACGAAGATTCCCACATGCCTGACACCTTGGCCTCTTGTGGGAATGCCTCTCGATGCTACAAAAGCATCAACACAATTATGTCTACACCTTTGGCACCTATCCTTGCTCAACACCCTACTCCAACGTCTTTTGTCTTGACTCACATACTCCAAAGAGAAATAGTATGACAAATCAAAGATAGCATGAAGAATCGTGTGAGCAGAGGCAACCTAAACTACAATTTGTTCCTATCGCTATAGTCTTCCAGGAATGTACTTCATTACCAGTTTCATAGGTTGCTCAAGGAACTGAGACACACTAGATTATGGTAACTCGAGTACATGATCGACTTAGAGTGTTTGGAACTCCTTTAGTGATTGTCTCCACACTATCATCTTAGTTCGTTTCTCTCTCAATGGACATCTCTCCTTTTGTCCATTGAAGGATGCTTTCACAATCTCCTCTCTTAGTGATTTTCCAAGCACCTCATAGGGCATACAATCGAGTTGCACACTTCCTCAGGGAAGATGACATCCTACACCAAACATTCTTTCAGATCTTCACTTATCCTATCTTGCTTTAGACAACGATTCACTTAACTTCAAGCTCTCATGTGCCTCAGTTACAAAGTATATAGAGTTACATCCTTTGATTGCATGGTCTGTAAGTGCTAGAGGTAATTGGTATGGCCTTACCTTAGAACATTGTCTTTTGACCCTAAAACCATTGACTGTGGTTGGTCATCATTGACCAAATTGACCATGGTTAACTATAGTTGACCCACTAAGCCATATTTTTTCTAGTCAATATGGTAGTACCCTTAGGCCAGTTCTCATCATGGCATTAAAAAAAATTTACAAGTTCCCTTTTTTTACAACATGGTAATTAATTAAAATTTATGTCATGCCAAAGGATAAGCATATAAATTACAAGCAACATTTAAATAATACATGTTATGAACACAATATAAATAATAATAAATAAATAATGATTAATAATGAAGAGACACCTTCTCGATGAAAGGTTACGTCTCTTCATGAAAGGGCACCCCTGCGTGGGTATATAAGGCCCTCATTCTCATTGTACTCATCATCAATCTCATATTCTTATACAATTATTATTTAATATATTATTTTCCTATACGGATATCTTTATATTCCATGTATTTTGGATTAATAACTCGTGAGCCAGGTTGGTTCACCACAGTGGTATCAGACCTTGGTTTTTAATCCTGGCCATTGGCCATATAGGCTTCTAGCCACATTGAAAAATCACCAGAGTTTCTCTGATTCAAGTCTTTGACCAAAAACTCGGCCCTTGGCCATTTAAGTTAAAAATTCCACTGCATATTCAATAAGAAACAAAAAATAAAGAAATCAGGAATAAATATATATATGAAAAGAATTGCAGCCATTCGACCTCCGCACATAAGCTGCCGTACACTGGCTTTCTCTGCTGCAACCTGTACATTTTTTATTAAAGAGAATATATGTCCATACAAAGTTCAATCGAAATTCAACTGTACTCTAACACTACCGTACAGACGCAAATTTATTGGTCGTACAAACACTAAAAATCAGGTTCGCCAAATTTTGTTACTGTCCGTTCAACCTGCCGTCACACGGAACGTGTCGTACAATTCCCTGTTATACAAGTTCGACCGTACATATATTGGTCGTACTGCTACATCCGTACAATTCAGGTGGTTCATTAATCAAATTTATCTATCTGCTGAGCGAGCAAATTACAGGTATCAGATTTCAAAAAAAACAGGTAAGGAAATTACAATCAGTCCGTACAGTTTTAAGGTTCAGATTGTATTGTCCGTACAGTGTCCGTACGATCGTCCGCTCAAGCTGTCTTTTCAGAAGAGTCGCGACCCAACTAAAAGTTGTCACTATATGTTTAAATGCATAAAGAAGAATAATTAAAAAGAATTATATAAAAAGGTTAATATATTATAAAAAGGGGTCACCACGTTGGGATTGGAGGCCAACAACATTGTTGAGTAAAAATATTAAAGAGTTGCACAAGTAGAATAAGAAATATAAATATATGAAAGGGAAGCATAAAGAAAAGTTACAAGAAGAATCTATTATTATATTTTAAAGTTTCAATTAAGAAAAAGAAAAGGTGTCATATTGGAAGTCAATATTAAATGAGAAAAGTTAAAAAAAAAAATATTTAAAGTTGTTGAAAATATATATATATATATATATATATATATATATATATATATATATTATAATCCAATATATGTCTTAAAAGGTTTTATTAAGAAAAGAATACATAAGGAGCATTATACAAATTTTGGAAAGTGTATTTATAAAGTAAAAATATATATATCAAGAAAGTGAAGAAGAGTAGTCATATTGGAAGTCAATATTAAATGAGAAAAGTTAAAAAAAATATATATTTAAAGTTGTTGAAAATATATATATATATATATATATATATATTATAATCCAATATATCTCTTAAAAGGTTTTATTAAGAAAAGAACACATAAGGAGCATTCTACAAATTTTGGAAAGTGTATTTATAAAGTAAAAATATATATATCAAGAAAGCGAAGAAGAGTAATATATATATATATAAGAGAATTATTATAGAAATTATAAGAAGTGATAAAAAAAAAGTTCAAATTGATTATAAATAAATCTTAAGACCAATTCAGAGTTATAGAAAAATCAATTCGAAAATGAAGGAAGGAAGATTCTCTGATAAAGGTGTTGATATTCCATGTTGCGGTTTATTTACACTAAAGAGGAGTATTCAAGGAAAAGAGATTAATGTCGTTATTAGCGTAAGACCATAAGGAAAATTACATTAATATCGATTTGGCAAATCAATTATTAATTCCAGAGCCAAATATAATTGAAAAGGAAGATATTTTTCGCAAAAAACAATATGAAATTAAGGATTAGCAAATGACAATTGATGATTATGAAGATATATCCTAATTCAAAGTTGCAACTATGTATAAAAAAAAGTTTGACATAATTCTCGGGTTACCCTAGTTTAGAAAACTAGGTACCTTCATTTTAAACACAGAGAAGAGATTTTTGCCTTTTTCCTATAAAAAGAAAATAATAACATTCTAGGACATTACAATGAGGTCAAAATCAATAATACATTCATCAAAAGACTTTAAAGATATCTTGAAGGTGATCCTTCAAGAAAATCAAAAGTCAATAACTAGGATGCAAAAAAAACGAAGAAATTTCTCGTTTAAAAGAACACAGTCAAAAACTACTTACACAGATCAAGAAGTTAAAGGATCGAAAACGATGTGTTCAGAAGTTGGAACAAGAGAATCAAGATCTTGAGAAGAATCTATTGGAAAAAAGTGAAGAAAATTCTCGCTTGAAAAACCTCAATCACGAGCTACTAGAACAAATCAGGAAATTGAAAGAAAAAAAACTTCAAAATCCAGACAATAAAGCTCAAGAAGATGCCAATCCAGTTGAAGAAAAAACATATAGGGATGTTGGAATACAAACGATGGGAACTCCAAGTGTACGCACTAATAGAAGTTTATCAATTAACCAAGAAACATCAATGCGAGAAGAAAATCATATGTCGAAATTAAACCAAGAAAACACTACGAGTATGATAAGGGAAAATCATGTTATAAGAGCTCCTTATCGACATCCAAATCATAAGAGAAGATATCTAAACCAGTCAGAATATCAATGCCATTTAGGACGAGAACAACTAACTTGTCGCCCGAAAAATATTGATACCAACACAATTAAGTCTCATGATATCAGTTCATCGTGGAAGTGCAATGTTTCGCAAAAGATTGATTTAGGACGGTCAGATCTTTTTTCGATTCGACAATTTTGCTCAGCACTCAGAGGTTCATATCATCTCGTATCGTCAACTACGACAGCTCCCAGAATAGTGAATGATGAGAAGACATTACAAGCCAAAGAAAAAGTCATCAAGCCTTTTCATCAATATGCTTCGAGGACAAAGCATCTTTAAGGTTAAGGCAATGTTATGAACACAATATAAATAATAATAAATAATTAATGATTAATAATGAAGAGACACCTTCCCGATGAAAGGTTACGTCTCTTCATGAAAGGGCACCCCTGCATGGGTATATTAGGCCCTCATTCTCAATGTACTCATCATCAATTTCATAATCTTATACGATTATTATTTAATATATTACTATCCTATATGGATATCTTTATATTCCAAGTATTTTGGATTAATAACTCGTGAGCCAGGTTGGTTCACCACAATACACAAATCAAAAAACAAACTCTTAATATTTAGAAAACAATCAATTTGCACGAAATATGCAAAATTTAAATATTGATTAACCATGAAAAAATGATGAGATTAATAATTAGCAAACAAGGAACATTTGAATTAAACTAACTTTAAAAGTTTTCTTTTTTTAAGAATTTGATTGTTAGAAAATATGATTAGCTAAATTTTATTAGAGGCATATTAAAAGTGATCTTAGGGTTCGGTTCTCATTAGTTTCATGACAAGAGAGTGTGGAGCACAAGAGAAGATGGAGAGAGTTTTTAAAAATGAGGGTCTTTTTGTTTGTTCTTACCATCATCCCTTCAATGGAGCACACAATGATGTGTTTTATTTTGCAGGAAAAGGAGGCAAGGGCGTCACAATCTTCTAAGTAACATCCATTCCTTTTTATTTTCTCTTGCATTTCTCCGTTCCTTTTTTTAGCAAGGTTATTGGGTTTCTTGAAGAGTTTCTCTTAAGGGATTTTTGGGCATTTTTTTACATGTTAAGGGTGTGATTCTATGCAAAATTTGCAAGCCCATTCACACATCAAAAAGGGCAGTTCATGGAAGCCACAAACATATTTATTGAGGTAAACAACAGCCTTATTTTCACATTGTTTTTGTTGCAATGTTTGAGCTTCTCTCACATTGGGTTTTGAAAGAATTTATTGTGGCCTCAAAGACACCTTTCTTTGTTGTTTTGTTTGAGAGTTTTGTGTGAAATGACAATTTTTTAAAGGGTTTTCAAGTGAGTTAATGGCAGCCCCATTGACCAACTTAACATGTACTTATTTTTTAATCACTTTGGTGGATTTTACCATGATAAAGCTCATAAAATCTCTTGGGCCTTTGGCCCATAGAGTTTTCTTGCAAAGTGTTTGTAAAAAATTATATACCAAAGGCATGAAGTTTGCTTGAAAAGTGTTTGTAGAAATCCCTGAGCCAAGGATATGTAGTTTGCATGCACGGTGTTTGTGAAATTCCTGAACAGGAATGGGGGAAGGTTTGTTGATGTTTGGTAGCTACGGGAGGAACCTTTCCTCCAATGTAAACCTATCTTAGATGCAGGAAGATTCCAAAAGTCCAAGAAGACCATTAAACAGCAAGAAGTTCTACAAGAGAAGTTGGCTAACCCAGGAATTAATTAAGTTAATTAAGACTCCCAGATGAGAAGTCGGCCTAGGTAGAAGTGACTGGAAGATTATAAATAGGTGACGTCTTCGCTCATTTGGAGACACAACACACTCTCACTCACTGAGGTAAAAGGTGAAAAAGGTCTGAGGAAGGAAGGGTGATGCAGTAGACTAGTCTTGGAGCTATTTTGGTGGTGATCTCTCTCTCTTGTGCACTATCTCTCCTCGAGGGTGCGCTATCTCTGTATGGTGCTACTGCAGTTGTGGAGCTACTTCTAGGTGCTAGCCTTGTGCTAGGTTTTGATTCTTGTTTGTAGGCCCTAATGAGCTAGTGAATGGTTGGACTTTGTGAAAGGAATCCATTTAAGAAGTTTGTTGGGTTTTTCCCCCATTTGGGATTTTCCCAGGATAAATCTCTTGCGTACTTTGTATACTATTTATTCTGCTGCTATAGTATAATTGTTAATGTTAACTAAGTAAAGAACTCTATTTTTCTATAAGTAAAGGAAAATCTAACAGGTTCTGGGCCCACCACGCTTTCGCTGCACAGTAACCTTGTCAAGCTAGTTTTAGCACTATCCCAAAGGCGTTGGGACTACCCTTTACACAGAGCAATGTGCCCTACCCTAGCGTACCTCCTGTAACACTCAATTTGCAGATTGAAGGAATTTGAAAATTGCAGAAAATTCCCAAGCTAGGGTTTCCATCAGCAGAATGTCTTCCAGCATGAAAGTAGAAGACAGATTGGATGGAGCAGACAACTTCAGATCCTGGAAGCATAGAATACAACTCAATCTAGAAGAGAATGAATTATTGGATCACATCAAGAAGATGCTTCCAGAGCCCGAAGACAAAGAAGCAAAGGCAAAGTTCAAGAAGAATGAAGTCAAGGCCAAGAGGATCTTGACAAACTCAATCAAGGATCACCTTATACCCAATGTACCAGAACTAAAGACTGCAAAGGAGATGTTTGATGCCCTAACCAGACTCTACGAAATCAAGAACACCAGTTGGAAGCTTACCCTACAACATCAACTCATAAATGTGACCATGAACAAGTCGAAGACGATAGCCAACTTCTTTACAAGGATCTCACAAATCAAAGACCTATTAGCTGCCATTGGAGATCCAATAGAAGATGTTGAACTAGTAACCACTACATTATATGGTTTCCCTCCCTCTTGGGACCCATTTGTCGAAAGAATTTGTGCAAGAAGGAAGTTACCCAAGTTTGACAAGTTATGGGCAGATTGCTCTCAAGAGGAATCTAGATTGATGTCCAACAAACAAAAGGTAGATGATGAGGAAAACCAAGCACTCGCAACACAAGTGAAGAAGAGAAAGGAAAGAGAAGAAGGCATTCCAAGGAAGTCTAACAAGCCACGTCATAAGAGGGATGTGTCAAAGGTTCAATGCTTCAATTGCAAGAAGATGGGACATTATGTCGTACAATGTCCTCACAAACATGAGAAAGAAAAGAAGAAGAAGCACCATGCACACGCAGCTGATGTTGAAGAACACAAACCCAAGGATGAAGAATTTGTATTTGTTTCGGCACTCACCGGAACCATCACTCAAGGAAGCAATACTTGGCTCATAGATAGCGATGCTTCCAAGCATATGACCAGATTCAGAAACTCTTTGTCAAAATTAACAGAAAAGGACTCTTCACTTCAAGTGGTGCTTGGAGACGATTCCAAGCATGCAATCAAAGGCATTGGAGAAGCCTCCTTACAACTTGATTCAGGTAACCCTCTTTCAATTAAAGATATACTATTTGTACAAGGCAAAGAAGAATCTTCTATCTATTTCAGCTTTAGAAGATAAAGGCTTTAGGGTAGCTTTTGTGGATGGCCAAGTCCTTTTATGGCCCAAGAATTCAAGCATAAATAAAGCCACTGTGATTGGTGTCCGAGAGAGAGGACTATATAAGTTGAAGGGACACCAAGAACAAGCCCTTGTACACAATAGTGTTAGTTCCAGTGAACTATGGCACAGAAGGCTTGCTCACTTGAACTATAGAGCATTACCAATTTTGAGAAAAATGGTTACAGGTCTACCAACAATCTAGATAAACCATGACGGAGTATGAAAAGGTTGTGCACTTGGCAAGAATGTCAAGGGAAGCTTTACAAGCAGTGATAGCAAATCCAAAGGTATTTTGGACATCGTACACTCCGATGTATGCGAACAGATGACAGTGCCATCACTTGGCAACTTTGTATACTATGTGTTGTTCATAAACGACTATTGCAAGAAGACATTCTCCAAGTCGTTCTCCTCTGGACTGAGTTGAGTCAATATGTGAGAGGGCCAATGTGATGGGTGTGTCGTTCTCCTCTGGACTGAGTTGAGACGATGTGTGCCCATGTGATGGGTGTGCGTCAGACTCTGGACTGAGTTGTTATGACGTGTGGTCTCTTGTTTACTCCTCTAGACTGAGTTGAGATGACTTGAGATGGTCTCATGCCTTGTACTCCTTGGACTGAGTTGAGTCGACTTGAGATGGTCTCATGCCTTGTACTTCTATGGACTTAGTTGAGTCGGCTTGAGATGGTACTCCAGATGGTACTCCTGTGGACTCAATTGAGTGATCTGTTGAGTATGACGTCCCTGTGGCTGAGCACAGGTGGACGTGTCCCTAGTGGTTGAGCACTAGTGGACGTGTGAGATCCTTGCTATATCGTCCGAGAGTAAGATTTACTTGTAACCCTAATTTGTGATGTAAAGGGTACAAGTCGGCCCCACCATATGTAAGATAATTAATATTGTGTAATTATTAATTATATTATTAAGTTGTACAGGTCAGCCCTACTGTGCCAATAGACACATCATTTGATGTGATAGGTTTTGTATAAATAAAGAGTGAATCCCCATTGTGAATCACACATACTTGTCATGTCCTGATTTCAGAAGTTGTGGTCTGAAATTATGAGGACTGCAATTCGCACTTCTCTAGGAGCTAGCTTTCTCAGTCATAGCAGCACCCTTTTGTGTGCTAGGTTTGGTGGTGGATGGTGGATCTTCTCTTGGCAGTATAGCAAAGGATTGTTGGGTTTTTCCCTTGGTTGAGAAGGGTTTTCCCAAGATACTTCTTGTGTTCTTGTGCATGGTTATTCTTCTTGTGATCTTGGTTCACTGCAGCCTTGTATTGTTGCTGCAAATGGTTATGGTTCAGTTAATGCTAAAATGAAATAAACTACATGCATCAACTCAACCATCAAAAACTCAACATTAACAAGTTTCAAGAGTTCAAGGCTTTAGTTGAGAATCTCTCTGAGAGGAAGATTAAAGTTTTGAGATCTGACAATGGAGGTGAGTACACCTCTAAGGAGTTTAAAGACTTTTGCCAAGAAGCAAGGATTAAGAGGGAGCTTACAACTCCCTACAACCCCCAGCAGAATGGGGTTGCAAAAAGAAAGAATAGATCCATCATAGAAGCAGCAAAAGCGATGATACATGACCAGGGCCTACCCATGCACTTATGGGCAGAAGCATCTAGTACGATTGTATACATGCAAAACAGAAGCCCTCATAAGATATTGGGGAACAAGACACCTAAAGAGGTGTTCACCGAAAAGAAGCCAGAAGTCAGTCACTTGAGGATTTTTGGTTGTCCAGTGTTTATACATGTTCCCAAGGAAAAGAGAACGAAATTGGAACCTTCGGGAAAGAAGGGCACACTCGTTGGATACAGTGAGACTTCGAAGGCCTATAGAATTTACATTCCAGGGCAGAGACAGATCGAGATCAGTAGGGATGTAACATTTGATGAAGATGAAGCCCTGAGAAGATCAAGGGAATCTCACATGGATGAGGACCAAATAGAGCAAGAGGCTCCCAAAGATGTAGTCATGGTAGACTCTACACCTGAAGAAACCATCCCAGAAGTCCAAAATGATACGGTAGAGTCAGAAAGACCTGTAGATCTACCTGAAGAAGTTATGGCTACCAGGAAGAGCCCAACTTGGCTTCGGAACACCTTGCAGGAAGCTGAAGGACATGCAGCTCCCAAAGGCTCCTTTGGAGAGAGCAAGAGACCACATAAGTTTTCCAGCTATGTGCACTAATGAGCAACATCATTGATTCAGAACCTTCCACTTTTGAAGAAGCTGGTGAGAAGCCAGAATGGAAAGATGCCGTGATGAAGGAGTATCAGTCCATCATGAAGAATGATGTATGGGAGGTCGTTCCGAGACTAGAAGGGAAGTCAATTGTGACTTCCAAATGGATCTACAAGATCAAGCATGTTGCAGACATTAGCATAGAGAAGTACAAGGCAAGGTTTGTGGCTAGAGGGTTCTCCCAGAAAGAGGGAGAAGACTATGACGAAACTTTTGCTCCTGTAGTAAAATACACTTCCATTAGATCAATCATTGCGATTGCTTCCGCAATGGGATGGAAATTACACCAGATGGACGTCAAGACTGCTTTCTTGAATGTTGTAATAGAGGAAGAAGTGTACATAGAACAACCACAAGGCTTCGTGATCCATGGGAAGGAGTCCCATGTGTGCAAACTATGGGAAGGAGTCCCACGTGTGCAGATTGAAGAAGGCTTTGTACGGACTAAAGCAAGCACCCAGGGCTTGGTATGCCAAGATAGATGGATATTTGATGAGCCTGGGATTTACCAAGAGTGAGGCAGATCCTAACCTCTACTATAAAGTTGAGGATGGATGCCCATTGATCTTGGTTCTATATGTAGATGATCTATTTCTAACAGGGGACGAGAAGCTCATTGATGGGTGTAAGAGGGAGCTCGCTTCAGAGTTCGAGATGAAGGATCTAGATCCGATGCATTACTTTTTGGGATTGGAGGTATGGCAGAGATTAGATGAGATTTTCCTTAGCCAAGGAAAATATATAGATGAGATCCTGAAGAAATTCGAGATGATGGACTACAAATCCATGACCACACCTATGACGATAAATCTGAAGCTCTTGAGTGACAAATCTTCATATTTGGTGGATCCCACGATGTACAGACAGTTGATTGGATCCTTGATGTACATGGTTAACACCAGGCCATACATATACTTTGCAGTGAACACCTTGAGTCAACACATGGTTGAACCTAGACAAGTACATTGGATGGCAGCAAAGCATATGTTGAGGTACCTTCGTGGTACTGGATTGAGATATGTCTCAGGTGGAGATGTGAAGCTACAGGGATATACAGATTCTGACTGGGCAGGGAATGCAATGGATCGGAAGAGTACTTCCAGATGTTGTTTCAGTTTGGGATCAAGCATGATCTCATGGTTGAGCAAGAAGCAGACATCAGTAGCACTCAGTACATCAGAAGCAGAGTATATCGCAACAAGCGTGGCAAGCCGTGAAGCAGTGTGGCTCCGAAAGTTGCTAGCCGGGATATTTGATTTAGAATTGGAGCCAACTTTGATACATTGTGACAATCAAAGTTGCATGAAGCTTACCGAGAACCCTGTATTCCATGACAGGTCTAAGCATATAGAGATCAACTATCATTACATCTGAGACATGGTGCAGAGAGGAGCTATGGAGCTCCAGTACATATCAACAAACGAGCAAATAGCGGACATTCTCACCAAGCCCTTGTCAAGAGTGAAGTATGAGTACTTCAGGGTCAAGCTTGGAGTGTTGTCGAATGTCCACCCTCGTTGAGAGGGAGGTGTGTTGTTTCTTCTCATGCCGACTAACCCCTCTGGCCAAGGGTTCCCTAGATCAGTCACGTGAGGTGACTGAGGGGGGATTGTATTGTCGGACCTGCTGAGAGAAGAAACATCACACACGTAGTCGTAAGACTATGGCGGAGGTTGTGTGACTCCGGACAGTAGCTGTGTGCTACTTCGGTGGATGTGTTCCACTGGCGGAGGTTGTGTGACTCCAGACAGTGGTTGTGTGCTACTTCGGTGATTGTGTAACATTGGTGGAGATTGTGTGTCTTTGGACAGTAGTTGTGTGCTACTACAGTGGATGTGTTCCACTAGCGGTGACTGTGTGTCACTAGACAGTATTTGTGTACTACTTGGCAACAGTTGTGATCTATTGGATAACATTATAGTAGATGTGTGCTATTAGCTGATTGTCATGGAGATTACCAAATCGCTTGGATATAATTGTGTGTGCTACCGTTTGATCGCAGAGACTGTGCCTGATGATTCGAGTTACCGAAGGCATTGTAGCAGTCGTTTGCCTGCAATTAGATTGCAGAGCAGTTAGTCGACTACTAGATGAAGACATCATGGTGCTTTTCTTGAAGGAAGGTGTTACAACTAGGGTTTGCATGATTATTTTCTTGATGATTTGTATGTATTTTTCTGCAAAACTTCTTGATTGAATGGTTGTAGTTTAATTTCTTGCATCTATTTATAAATATTGTTGAATCAAAACCCTAGGGGACAAACACACAAGTAGGTCGTTGTCTCATGTCCCCTGATAGAAAAACTTTTAGCCATCGAAGAAGAAGAAGAGAGCCTAGCCATAGCTACACTCCTTTTTCTTCTTCCCTTAAGCTAGTCGTACCTTTTGACTTGGAGAAGAAAAGGACGTCCCAGGCCTAGGTTATCTACACCTAGGGCCATTTTCTTTTAGGGTTTGATGAAAGAGCCTTGCCTTAGCAACACTCTCCCTCTTTAAACCCTCTTGTCTTGATTTTGCTTTTCATTGGACTAGTTGTTTGCCGGGAAGGAGGAGAGAGCACGAGGCCTTGTTTTAGCAACACCGGAGTGAGCCTCTCTCCCCTAGGGTTATGATTTTGGAGCCCTACTTTAGCAGCACTTCAAAACTTATCTCTCTAGTCCTTTAAAATATCATCTCCTTCAACTTTTGCGTTCTTCACATATGACTCCATTAACCCTAAGGCACTGATCTAAGACCTCCAGCGTTGAAGTAGAATTGGATCCAAACACTCTCAAACCTCTTGAAATTGAAACCCTAACTACACTAACCCTAGCCTAAACTAACTTACTAACCCTATGTTGTTGACGTCATCATTGAATATTTCATCTTTATTGCAGCAACGTTTTGACTTTTGAGTAATTAAATGGTAGTTGAAGGCATTAATTGAGTTAAGAAGTTATTTGTTATATTGAATGTCATATCATTCAAGTATTTGTTGATTATTAATGCCATTGCTATTTTGTAAACATTGACTTCGTCAACATTTACCTTTCAAATTGCTCATATTGAATATCAGATAGTCATTGATTTATATGAAGTACTGACCAAGATTGCACGTATCACTTTCCTTGTTGTATTGTCTCAAGTAGGTGCTTTTCTTTTCTTTTGTTATACTCTATTATTGGTTGTTTAGCCGGGACTATTTGATTGGCGGTAATCTGTGAAGGGAAACTTCGTCTTTGTGTTGTTAGCCTTTGCCCTTTCAAAACCCCAGGTTACCGAGGACGTCTCCCTTGGGCCTAGCCTCCCTAAATAGAAAGAACCTCCCCATTGTGGTGACATTGGGTGGGGAAGGTTCATGTTTCGCCAATTTGACCTACTACTCCTTAGCCTTTCTTGTGTCTACAAACTGTGCAATAACATTTTGGCGCCTTTGCCGGGGAACACTAAGTCAATTCTCCTCAGACGACAAATCTTTTCGGTAAGCCTTGCCTCTAGAGTTTTATCTAACAAGCTTACCTGGCGACTCCACTAGGGTGTTTTCCCTTATCCTTTGATAGTTTCAGGCAAATTATCTAGCGACTCCACTAATTTTTTTCAGGGTGCCACCCTACTCTCAAAATCTGTGATATTTCCAAGTTATGGGATCACGGCACACTGGGAACAAATGTATCTGAGTATTGATTTCAAAAGTTTTCAAGAATACCCAAATTACTTTGATACAAAATGGCTAAACAACTCTCCAACGTTTTTGGGCCTCCCAACTCCTCACATCGTAATTTTTTTGGAGTATTTAAGCGAGATAAAGCTGGGAGGAGAGGATGCTCTTATAAAATTATTCATACTCACTCTGCCATCCTACTTGCAAGATCGGTTTAAGAGTTGTTGCGAAGACAGGGGTATATCATCTTTCATACACCTCATCAGTAGGTTCATTGACCTTACCAAACCATGCTGCCAAACGTATAAAGATGCCCTTCATGATCTCACAATAGCCTTGGAAGATGGGGGATTCACTACTGAAATTGTGGCAGATCTCAGAAATGCTTGTCATGTTCAAAATCAAGAACCCTCTAATGTGAAAAAAGAGATCCATGAAGAACGTTGTCAACCCCTTGAAAAGGAGTAGGATTTTTCCCATGACTCAATAGAGTGTTGTGAAGACATGACTAAAGAAGTGAATTGTGAGGATGAAGCACCAGTAACCGCTCCTCAGCCTAGCAAAGCCGTCCAAGATCCTATCCCTCCTGCACAAGATGAAGAGAATGAGGTAAGTCATTTTCCTTTCCAGTTTTTTGATGATACCTTGTTCTATGACTCAGTGAGTGAAGAGGAAATGGAACCCTTGGACAAGCTTGATCCTCTATGTCTCAAGACTGAAGATGTGGAGGCAGATCTTCCACTTGATGAAGTTATCAGAACACTTGAAGCTCCTGCACAGGAAGGATTAAACAAGGTGAGTTATTTTAAAACTTTCAATGATTCTTTATTTTATGATGTAGAGAGCAAAGAAGTATCGGATGTTTTAACCCCTTCATGTTATGATGAAGATAATGGCTTTGTTGATAATTTTGATGAATTCATACATGTCGGGAAACGTGGATGGGATATGATTAGATATGATGGCAATCCCATGTACGACGTTGATGGTCCTTTCCAAAGGTTGCCTTTGCATTTATCACATGAAGTTACTAATAATTTTGACATCTGGCAACAAGAACCTGACCTTATTCAGACACTCGGGGATGACCTAATGCTATGCTCTCCGATTAATTTCGATCATACCTTGAGGACTTTGATGACTATCCATCTGAGCACTTAGATTTATCCTATGAAGAAAGTTATCAACCAACGTTATGCTCAGATATTGATAAAAATGAGGAAGTTACTTCCCTAAAGCAGGATACTTGTGATAAGATTTTCCACCCCCCTTTGATCACTTTACCTCCCTATGTCACTAAAGGTGTGGTTTGGAAACATGTCCCTCATCCCAAGTCTCCTGTAAGGCAAAACCTCATTCTGGATTTTAGGGGAAGGTTGAGTGCCTCAAGAAGAAGTCTATTATCACAATTTTCCAACCTCCCCTTTAGGAATGGTCAGTGACCCTTTCAGTTTTTTCTAATCCCTCCTCGGGCCTCAAGTTGTGAAGACGTCCAAAGTAGCCAGCATTCAGATTCCTCGAGTCAGTCTCCTGAACCTTTGACTTTTTACAATCCATTCCTGAGATGGATTGAGCACTCTCCTAAGAGTATGTATCGAGATCACTTTTTCCCTCCCACCCGCCTCCATGAGTTAGACTTTGAGATTTCCGATGATATGATATATATTCTAACCCATGACATTTTTCTGCTTGATTTATCACTATTTTGGTTTATGATGAAGCACAAAGACAGGTATCGAGGAACGTTGTTAGATTGGCTTCACTGGTTGTTTGACTACACCCAACATTCCAGCCAACAGGTAAATACAGGTAAGAAGTTTGCTTTCATATTCTTACTCATTGATTGCTTTATTTTAGTGTATATATCTATGTATACTGGGGTGGCATTACCACCCCAATTTTGTTACTAATACTTCTATCAAGATTGAGCAGGTCTGCAGGTTATGCCAAAGATGTTGAGGTTCTCATGCGCTCTATGGTGAGCACATGTCCCCGAGTTGGAGCCAGATGTTATCCCCACCTTTTAGGGATAACTAGGAGATCATGTCTCGAGGCCCACAGGTCCTAGACATGGAGTACCGAGAGCATGATTGACCTGAGCATGGCCCTGGAGGGCCCACCTTTTCTTCTTCCATTGTCTTTGTCTTGTCAGCAGCAGCAGCATCCATCACCATCGGCTTAGTCCTGTATCAGAAGAGGTTCTTGCTCCATGAGTTAATTGGTCTAGGTATCATGGTATGTGTCACTTTTGATCATTGAAACCTTTGAATATATGCATCTGATTCCTTTTATCTTTAACAACTGCTTGGATCTTACACTTGCCCACTTGACCATGTTTGGGGGGGATCGACAGGGTGCCCTAGCAAGCCTGTGTCTGTAGGTTTTGGTTTGCCACTGGGGGGATTTCTGAAAAGCCATCGTCCGCTCCCATCATACTACCACTTTTACATCTTGTTTCCCGCTCATCTATCCCATTCCCCTTGTCCGGGCATTGGGTTGACCTATTTTCAGGACTGCACCTTGCCTCGTGGGAAGAAGGGGCTAAAGGCCCAGAAGGTAAAAGCAAGCTGGTAAAAGATAAAATCCTAAGAATAAACCTCGAGATGCTTCGCCCAGGGATCCCTGAGAAAGCGATAAAAAGCTTCTCAGGAAGAAACAAGAGGGACCCGAAAAAATAATAAAAACAAGACCTAATCAGAGGATAAGGGGTCTCATCACGAGCCAGCCTATTAGGTCCATGGGTACCTAGCAGTATGACAATGCCACCAGCTGGTTACCGCGCCAGGGCAGTGACTCTTGGTTGCATGGCCAAGGGAAAGGGGGTCTCATCACGAGCCAACCTTCTCATCTCTGTGAAAGTAGTTGTGGGTAACGCTGTCAGCTCTGGTCACCATGCCAAGGCAGTGTCCCCTGATTAGCTTTTGAACAAAAAAACAAATAAAAGAATAAAGGCAAGAATGGGCTTGGAAAAAAAGCATCCATGACAGGGACAGCTCGCCTTCTACAAAGGCACCCACAGGTAACATCTTTGCACCCTTGGCCATCATTGTACCCACAAGCTTGGATACAATAGGAAGAGGTCTTTCAGGGAACTTGCCCTTTTCTGTGGACACTAGCCCAATAGGAAGCCTTGTCCTTTTCCCCAGACTTGTATTGCAAGCTTGTGTAACGTCTTTGAGCTATTGACTAATGTATTAGGGGTTTTATGCATATGTTTAATAATATTGATGATGAGGTGTGATTGACATTGCTATGATCCCTGTGACTAATGAGCCCATGGAGCGCGTAGCTTTTGATGTGCAGAACCATGCCCGACGGACAGGTACCATTTGGACCGGTACACATGGGGAGATGACCAGTTCAGACCTCCATGGGGCAGAAGAGCCCACCAGATGGATGTTGAGACCCCATCAGGGGGCAGAGACAGGACAGAGCTTGATCAGGGGTTTTGCACCTGAGAGGAGGAGGGCGTTCCACCAGAGACACTCCGGCAGGACTGGACCTGAGGGGAATGACCCCTTTTTAGTGGAACACTAGCCTTGGAAGGCTTAGGACGTCCCCATCTTCACCATGACGTCATCTAGCTTCATGGATGCTTTTAGAGGCATATTGGGCAGCAGTGGCACGTGTGGCATGTTGGAGAGGCCCCTGGGGGGCTAACGTTTGCTCCTAGATGTTTCATTTGCCCTAAAAAGGGCTAGCGCCTCCCTTGAAGGGGATTTTACTCTCTTTGCAACTCAATTAGGGTTTTAATTTGACAACTTAATGTAAAAACAGTATTATTTTGGTATAATGGCCTTGTCGGCCTTTTTATGGCCTAAAAAGTAAAATTAGGTCATTGATACACTATATATTGAGGGTTTTAACTCTCATTTTATCATCATCTTTCACTCACCACTTGGTGAGGTCTGAAATTTGCGCCCCATTTGGGTTATTGGCTGATTTGAGGAAGGCGCACTTGTTGAAAAAAGAGATTTTTGGCATTCTATGGTGTTTTTCTTGAAGGAAGGTGTTACAACTAGGGTTTGCATGATTATTTTCTTGATGATTTGTAAGTATTTTTCTGCAAAACTTCTTGATTGAATGGTTGTAGTTTAATTTCTTGCATCT
>ML781067.1:88510-100992 GCA_009831015.1 Picea engelmannii
TTGCTTTTCATTGAGCTAGTTGTTTGTCGGGAAGGAGGAGAGAGCACGAGGCCTTGCTTTAGCAACACCAGAGTGAGCCTCTCTCCCCTAGGGTTATGATTTTGGAGCCCTGCTTTAGCAGCACTTCAAAACTTATCCCTCTAATCCTTTAAAATCTCATCTCCTTCAACTTTTGTGTTCTTCACCTATGACTCCATTAACCCTAAGGCACTGATCTAAGACCTCCAGCGTTGAAGTAGAATTGGATCCAAACACTCTCAAACCTCTTGAAATTGAAACCCTAACTACACTAACCCTAGCCTAGACTAACTTACTAACCCTAAGTCGCTGACGTCATCATTGAATATTTCATCTTTATTGCAGCAACGTTTTGACTTTTGAGTAATTAAATGGTAGTTGAAAGCATTAATTGAGTTAAGAAGTTATTTGTTATATTGAATGCCGTATCATTCAAGTATTTGTTGATGAAGTGATATTAATGCCATTGTTATTTTGTAAACATTGACTTCGTCAACATTTACCTTTCAAATTGCTCATATTGAATATCAGATAGTCATTGATTTATATGAAGTACTAACCAAGATTGCACGTATCACTTTCCTTGTTGTATTGTCTCAAGCAGGTGCTTTTCTTTTCTTTGGTTATACTCTATTATTGGTTGTTTAGCCGGGACTATCTGATTGGCGGTAATCTGTGAAGGGGAACTTCGTCTTTGTGTTGTTAGCCTTTGCCCTTTCAAAACCCCAGGTTACCGGGGACGTCTCCCCTGGGCCTAGCCTCCCTAAATAGAAAGAACCTCCCCATTGTGGTGACATTG
Source organism: Picea engelmannii (assembly GCA_009831015.1). NCBI lineage: Eukaryota > Viridiplantae > Streptophyta > Pinopsida > Pinales > Pinaceae > Picea > Picea engelmannii. Next base: position 89,328 of record ML781067.1, read on the forward strand.
GTTGGGGAAGGTTCCTGTTTCACCAGTTTGACCTACTACTCCTTAGCCTTTCTTGTGTCTACAAACTGTGCGATAACAAAACCCACTTTCCTTAGTTTGTTTTATGTCCTTTCACTCACCCACAAAGTGAATTAAATGTCACTTCAATGACTTAAGTGACTTATTTCACTTTTGACTTAAATCTCCTAAGTCAAAATGAAATTAGAACATAAAGTAAAGTAATAAGGGTAATAGTCTTCCCCTTTGTGTTTAGAGACTCACAAACACAAGGGGACCACTTTCCAAGGCACCCAAATCTCAACAGTTTAAACCCTAGAGAGGCAGGTGAAGAAGGAATTATTGAAGATGAGAATGAAAATATAGTGTTGGTTTAATTGTTTGAAGAAAATGTGAAGGCCATCAAGATTCAACAATAAGGTTGTGCTGGCAGCCTTATCCTGGGGTCTGTACATATGTTTTAAAGCTTGGAGATTAGTGAACTCCGGCCCTCATATTGTCTAAGATCCCAATAGGATGACTTTTCATGAAATTTGATAAAAACCCTAAAGAGGCAGCTGGAAGAATTATTAAAAATGGGAATGAAATTATAGTGTTGGCCTAGTTGATTGAAAATGTGAAGGCCATCAACAACGAGGTTGTGCCGGCAGCCTTATCCCAGGGTCTGTAAATATGTTTTTATGCTTGGAGATTACTGAACTCATAGTCATGGGCAACCCATTGTTAGCATTTAAATTCCCGACATGAAATGGATAAATTGGACACTAACGATATGTTGGATAAAGGTAAGGCATTGGCCAATAAGTTACTGAAATTGGATTCTTCGATTTTTAACATTTTGTAGATGACTGGGCAAATACAGGAGTCAGTTCAGGTCCCGTGACTACTAGAACTTTCCCTCTTCACATTGAGATGAAAGACCATGATCTTGTGCACAATTATATAAGAAAGTGAGCTAAGAAAGGTTAAAGTGGATGTTGAGCGCATCAAAGCAACTACTTAAAGTAATTATGAATTGGATTGGACATCAAGTTGGTGCTTCTGATAAGAACAAACAACTAAAGTAGAGTTGTCAGTCTTACTGAACTGGAATACAAGCGAATCTTGAGAGGAGGAAGTATCAGTGGATTAGCAAGATAAGTTGAGAATAAATATGAAGGCAAACTACAGACCAAAGCAGAGGTCACAGCCTCAAGATTTTAAAAAGAAAATGATAAGTAAAGTGAAATCAAAGTTGACAAAAAGGTGGGGACAAAGAACCAGAAAAGAGGAGTTCAATAGTGAAATAGGAATGGGATGATCCTAGTCACTCAAGGACCAAAATTTTCATTATGACTAAAAAGATGCAAATGGAAGCTTATGAGGATGTCTACAGATTTGAGCAATATTTTCACAACCTTTATAGCATTATGGCTGACCTGCTGAGAAACGCTATGAGGCTTGGAACAGACTTTAGGACATGGAAAAAGAGCAAAACCGTCTGAGCAGGATCAAAAAAGGCAGCAAAGCCAACTAGATGAGAAGAGCACGTGCATGGAATGATCTTGGCAATACTGCACGAGATAGAAGGAAACACGAAAGCACTAACCAACACCTTCAAATGCCCAAACAGCTGAGCAAATGGTAACAAGGTAGGATTTTCTTCAATTGTTAGACAATTTCCTCAACCAGGATCCAGCAGATAGCAGTTTTGAATCTTGATATAAAGACATTTTTCTCTTCAACTTTAGTGTAGTCCTCAGATAAGAGTTGTAATTTCAACTTGTGTCTTGATTGCATCGAGAGTAGCGAGGTGCTCTACAACCCAGTATGGAGAGATGTTAAAGCATACAGTGTGATGAGGCATTAGATGAATCAATTAAAAATTATAATTATAATTATAAAGTCGGCTTAATTAAAAAAACAACAAAAATACAAAAATAAAAAACAAAATAAAATGAAATGCAATAATAATAATAAATACAAGTTAAGAAATTGGATCCCATCCAGGGTTAACATGGATCTATGCTGGTCATAAACGGCAATGTGAGGACCCAACAAGATATAATATCTAGGCATTATTATAACTAAATAATTTCCCTTAATCCTGGAAAGAAAAAGGATGGGTTGGGATTTCACTAACGAATATTGAATCACTAATTTGGCTACATCACATGCAAGCACTATTGTGTCTATTCGTCCATCCCATTAAATAATTTAAGTATGAGGAGAGACCAAGGTTGCAAAGATCGGCAATTAATCATTAATTAGCAGATTAAACGCAAGGCAAATAGAAATCAAGAACTTGGTTTCGAAAAATAAGTGAGAATTTGTTTGCATAAAAAAATCATGATTTTCTTAAATAAATTTCAAGTTAACTGATTAATCATCGACTTTTCTGTCAATGGGGTTATGGTTTAGCAGTGAAGATGGTGGCATGTGAAGCCACCCACCAAAGTTCAATTTCTATGGAGATAAGAATAAGCGGTTGGGGCAAGTGCAAGTCCAAAATGAACTTAACCGAATAGTACCCACCTGTCTCTACAGCTTGCCCAAATGAAAGAGCCTGTTATCATTAATTCGCCCGAGGGCTGCATTGCCCATGGTGCTTGACCTCTTCAGGCAGATTGTAATGCTTTGCCCAAATGAAAGAGCCTGTTATCATTAGTTCGCCCGAGGGCTGTCTTGCACATTGTGCTTGACCTTTTCAAGACGATTGTAATGCTTGTCTTGAATTTAAAAGAAGCACTTCAAAAAAAATAATCATTATTCTTCCTAATAAAGGCTCAGGCAGCGTCAACTTCACCATACAAAGCGATTTTGCCCTTCTTTTCTATTTTTTCGTTTCTTTTCTATTTTTTCGTTTCTGATTTCGTCTGAGATAAATTTATGAATTTTTATTGCTCGGATGAATTTAGCCCAGTTTTCCAATATTTTACCAAAATTTTTCCGATGTTCAATATTTTCGTGGCTTGCCAAGTTATTGCCGTACACAATTTTTGCAACACTTGTACAGGCCAAAAAGTTCACCACGGCATGTACCCAATTCCAGGACCAGGTCCTCTATAACCTTTAAAAAATGTCAAAAATAAATAACTAAATAAAGTCGATGCTTCATTCAGTCCACCTCTTTATAGATACCTGCTCGGAGGGCTGTTGGTGAGCCGATGATGTTGCATTCTGTTTCAGCTTTTCCAATTCTGAGATTCGGCCATCGAGGGTATTAAACAATTCCTTAGCCTGGCAACAACAGTTTCGCAGAATAAAACAAACAAATAAATATACAAAAGATACTGCAAATGGTATTCAGAAGCAGAAAATGTTTATTGAATAAATGAAATGACCTAAGGACCTGGTTACCCTAAATGTTAAGGTTTAGTTTGAAAAAATGTTAAATTTTTTCGAACGAAGTAGATGACTGAGAGGCTCTACTGGACCGGAAATTGAACTTGTGACCTCCGCATAACACATACAGGAAATTGAACTTGTGAACTCCGCATAACACACATCCCGCCAAAGAAAAAGACAAAAAAAAAAATCTAAAAGGAGAAGAATGTGAAGAAGAAGAAACCCTGTTTTACAAGCGATCCGCGCAAATGTAATGTAGTGCGGACTTACCTGCTGAGAAAGAATCTGATGGCTGGTTTGATAATCTCCATGTAAAACGTATAAACCTAACGCAGAAGCAGTTGCGGCTCCTGCGAAAAATGACGCCAATCGCACCCTGAATATATATCCTATGGCCATTTTTAGCGTTTATTCCCTCTGCTCTCTGAATCAGGTTTCACAGTCATCCAAATGTGTTTTTGTTACTATCGGTCCCCAAGTTAATCATATAGAGCACTTTTCATTTTGTAACTTTGTTACTATCGGCCCCAAAGTTAAGCATATAGAGAAATCCCCATTTTCTAATGGGAATTTGTAGTTTAATTTTAAATTATATTGTACTCATATGTCAAATTGATATATGAGAACAAGATTTTGGAACAAACATAGAGCTTTTGCTTATTGAAATCCTAAACTCATACTTTGTTGTATGGCCATGGATTCAGATTTAGGAGGGGGTTGGCCCCTCCTAATGCTAAGATGCGTGTGTCTCACCCCTTAGTTTCTTTGTTGAGGAAAATAATTCAAAATCCTAGCCCTCTCATTTTGTGAAGAAATTGGACAACATTAGTAAAGTTAGTCTTCTTGTTACCTTTTTTAGCATATGGCATTGGTTCTAGTAGAAAGAGGTCTCAATGTGCAATTCTCTTGTATTTAGCCTTCATCCAAATCAATGGAAATTTGGGTTCAAAAGAATTGGCAAGTTTTAATCAAAGGAAGGCTCACTCGTTATTTTTGTGGGAGATAATTCTTATTTTTGTGGGAGAGAATTCTATGCTTTTTTGTTTGAACCAAAGAAGACGAATATCTTATTTTCAAAAATGGACCTTATTTTTATGGAACCAAAGGAATGTATTTGAATTGTTGGACCCCAAACTTCGATCTTAATCTTGATGTTCCATTGGTTGTTCCCGTTTGGGTTCACCTGCAACATTTGCCTCTACATTCACTACAAGGAGAACACCTTCTAGCGGAGGTTTTTAGTGTTACAAAATTTTCAAGAAAACCCCTGCTACAACCTCCTCTATTGATTGTGGAAGTCTTAGTGGAGGTTTTAACGGATGTTCCATATAACTAAAAAAAATTGGGCGGACGAAGGTTGTAGCGGAGGTTTTTTTTTTCGGTGTTGTTATTGTCAAAATGCATCAGTGAGGTCTTGACAAACCCACCATGATGCGTTAATATAATACAAATGCCCCAGTGCATTAATATAATACAAACGCCCTAGTGTGTTTATAATTATTGAGCCCCGGTTTCACCTTTTTTGTCATATCGAGAGCATTGATGCTCTTATAATTTCTACGCACCGGTTTCACCTTGTTTGCATATGAAGCACGTGTGTTTTTTTTGTTTTTGTACACACCAGTGTGTTTACATTATAGTGAGCACCAATGCGATTAAGTTATCCTAAGATCCGGTGCATTTAATATAGTGTGTGCCCCGGTGCTTGTATAATTAGTATGTATATGTGTCTGTTTTACCATGTGCACCGAAGGGTAGTGAAATTTTGAATATTCGAGGTGAGATGTCGGCACCATTATTTTTACTAAGCACCAATGTGTATATTATACTAAGGCAGTGGTGCATAAATTATATTTAGAGTCTCGATGCGTACATTATATTTAGTGCCCTTGTGTATATTTTAAACACGAGCACAGTGCAATTTTGAAACGATGCTTATTGTTTTATGTTATGTCTTTTACAGAATGGTGTGTTTTCTCAATAGTTTGTACCAGTGTGTTATTATAATTAATGTGCATCGGTGCATATGACTCCTCAAAGCACACCGCTTTCTATATTATGGCACTCACTTTCTAATGAGTTCAAAAGAATGCAGTGCACTGATATGTACATATTTTAATTAATTATTTTTTTTACAAATTTTCAATTAATCGTTTCAAAATCATTTTCTTTTGTTTTTCATGTGGTTCACAGCACCCGATATCGGTGCTCGCTACGTCCATGGAAAACCTCCCCGAAATCTGCGAGAGAACATGGGATGGCCGAGCATTTTCAAAGTATTGGGGGCTCAACAACAAGAGCATCGTATAGACCCATTAAAGGGCACAACATGTCACTCCAAGGATTTGAACCTGGGTGGGGAGGGTAACAATCATTCTTCCCAACCACCCAAGATACATCCAATGGACAAAATAAAATATTTTTTATAATATTATTGTTTTATATTTTCGTTATCGTATTTTGATATAATGATTGCATTAATGCATTATCCAACGAATTACACCCCTCTTATTTGTAACAATGCAAATCATCCACATATTAATTATTCAATAATGCAACATTTACAACATTCGACAATGCAATAAAACACGAAACCCATTTTATTATATATGAATAAGAAACTCATTGTCATGCCAAAAAGGACAAGGTTAAGGTCCACAATAATCAAATTGCAACCAATATATAATTGTTACACTTATTAGTAACATGTCCTCATGAGATTGGGACAATATGTTGAGTACATTAAACAAAATCCTTGATTTTCAGAGACAAATATTCCAAAGCATACAACTTGCAATAGCATTCAATTATATTGATTGTCATTCGTCAGTTGAACTGTTGTTATCGCTCGAGTTGTGTGCATGCCTCATTTCTTCTTCATTTGTAGGTGATGTTGTATTTTGGTTTTTAAACCTAATGTTTTTTTGATCGGCTTGTTTTTTATGTTCCATCCCTTCATATTCCATCTACAAATATAGAAATAAATTGTGATAAGTATATCTACATTTATATATATATAGTAGAATATACATGATTGCGTAAATCAAAAAGCATACCTTAACACCAAGTCTTTCATAAACATTACACAATCTTTCGAAGCTATGATTCATGCATTCTCTCAAAATCTCTTATGTTGGATGCATTCCATACTTTGTTTCTTGCATGTTAAATATGACATGACAAAGCACAATCAATATAAAGTTTTCTTGTTGTTTCATTAATTATAAAACAAGAGAAGTTAAACAACACAGCTACTAACAAATTGTTCAATTAAACTTTCATATTTCAACATATACTCACAACCCATACTTAACCCAATGTTTATCAATTCATGGGTTGGCTCCTCCTTATATGCTAGCACCTATTAGAAGGCATCCATAGACAAGTGTAAATTAATTATTTAAATATAAATATCACAGCAAACATGAAATATTAAGAAAGATTGAAAACATAAATACTCACAAAGTTTGCGATCAACCATTTTATTCATCGTCTTCGTGTCTTATGTGTTGAATGAGTTCTATTTTTTTTCTTTTCTGCAACAAAACAATGGAATAATAGTATATTACATGATAATTAAATTCGATGTACATAAAAGAATAAATAAATGATTACATACCATCCCTCGGGGTGTAGAACAATTGGTGATGGAGTGTATTGTTAAGGTGTAAAGCCTAACTATTTTTCAAGACTCAAAATAGATAAAAGCTTTCTAAAATATCCTACTGAAATGACTGAATTTAGTTTATATTTATTTCATTATTCTCTTATACTAAGAATAAACAACAACAACATATAGATGATAACAACATAATGACAATAGTAGCAACAACATAATAAAAACAACATAGCAGCATATTAATGATAACAACAGCATAAGTATGACATACCAATTGGTAAAATACATACATCAACTTGCAAATTTGGTTGATTCAACCCCTGGTTCACTTGTTCTTGTGTTTTCCCAAACTACCCAACCGAATATTAACCTCCCAGCCAACTAGTAACAGCCTCTTGGACTCCCTAGCTCCAAGAATCCTTGCGGTTTCCTGGCCCTCGAGCCCAAAGTTCCCAACAACAATAGTGCCATGTGAGAGTTTCCAAAACAATTCTTCTTCCAATTTTCTCCCCTTCTCTATCTTTCAGAATTTTCTCAAACTAAAATCAGCTCCCCCTTCCAAGTCCTCCTCCTTCTCTTCCTTATCCTCCTCTCTCCACCCCCCCTCCTTAATTCCCAACAACCTTATCCCCCCATTAATTCTTCAATAGTCTTATCCCCCCATTAATTACTTCACCCACCTTTTAATAATAAAATAATAAAACTCATTTAATATATTTTAATAATTAATTAAATTAAAATTAAAAACTATGATAAAAATTAATCAATTTGGGTTGTTACATACACCCACCCTTCAAGAAACTTCGTCCCGAAGTTAGAGAAATTTACAATATAAGGGTAACGACACATGATTCATACATCCACATCAAATAAACAACATCATCAATTTAAAACACTTATACATACTAGTGTACATGTGCAAGGCATGCATGTGTAGCTAGCATATGCATGACCCACACATGCACTAATGACAATAATTATTACTTCTAAAGTAATTATTGCATGCGTCCAATCCAATCAACAAGACCATTCATTTCATAAAAGATAGTAGACCAATTAAATGTTTGCAAAATCCCTCAATTATAATAATTTATCACAAGCAACATTCACTTAGATAATTGTAGTTCAGTTACTCAAATATAAATATACACATATACATATTTTTCAAAAAGAAGAAAACAATAAATTCTACTATAAGGCGAAATCCCCACACACTCTCAACTACTTCTATTCATCCTTCCTCCCTAACTTACTTCCATCTTCCATCTAGGGATGATTTTAAGGATGGAAATTTATATTAAAATGTAAAAACATGGGCTAATATTACTAGTCCTTAATATGCAAAATGTAAAATGTTTGGCGATAGTTTTCTAAAAATATTCAAATTTCTAAGGATTTTATATACTTTCTATAAAATTTTGATGATTTTTAAGGTAAAATAATTTTATCCTATGAAATTTGGGCGAATTGTTTTTATAAAAAATGGAAATTGGCGAATCTGTTTTTGAGAAAAAACCATGGAAAATTAGCCCATTTGCGAAATTTAGCCCCTAGAATCATCTATGCTCCCATCTCTATCCTTCCTCTGTTGGACTATCTTGGAGCACCAACTATATTGACCTAACTCCAAATAGAACCCATAAGCGAAAGTGTGAACTCTCTTGACCAAGCTTCCCCAGCAGGCAACTGATAGTCATCATCACACGTCTAGGGGAGCGTGAGCTAACATCGTCCTCCCATGACTCCAGGTTTCACAGGATACACAGTGGGAAATGCCTCCACCCCTCCTAATAGAACTAGGTTCAACACCCTACCATGGAACATACAGTGGAACTGTGTTGCTGGGAATTTTGTCATCGTATATTCAGTTTTAGGCAGTCTCACCACCTGAAAACCTGCACTTGTCCACGCATCATAGCAATGCATTTGAACCAATATAATTTCACATACAAGATTCATAACATACTATTTCTCAGTCAATGTTCGTGACATCAACCTTTTATCATCAGTATTCTCTGGCTATTTCATAGCCTATTGACCTGCAGATTAGTCTATAACACAAATCCATACATATCCATGCATTATCATCATGTAATTGCATTTATTCATAATTTCAATCTAGTATCCACGTACCAACAACTTTAAATGTCAAAATTTTCAAGTTAGAAATAGATTGCATAATATCCATCATAATTCAAATAACGTTAAACATTCATAGGATTGACATTCACATAGGTTGGTCAAACTCCTAAATTTTAACAAAGATAGAAATGACTAATCACAACGGTTGAGAATGGTAACGAGAGGACTATCGAGGCGAACTAGGGTTTGAAATTCATGGCCACAACAGAGAGCAGCATGAGCAGTGGGGGGGGGGTGCAAGGGGACACCCTCATACAAGCAGGTAGTGGTGGACAGAGGAAAAGGGCCAAGAAGTGAAGTTTTCAAGGCACCAGTGACAGGAACCTCGGGATTAGAACCAGGGAAGCAGCAAAAAAGAAGCCGAGAAAAAAATGAGACCATGGAGGAAGTCGCTAAGGAGACTCAGAATGAAAAACACGAGACCAGGAAGGTTAACGGGACGGAAGAGCGCAACCCCTGCAAACCCAAAACAACGTTGATACCCAAGGTGGTACTGGAAGACCCACAAATGCAACTCTACAGGGATCAAATGAAGATGCATGCACTCATATGCAAATTCATGGTGTTATGGCCCACAGAAAGAACTCTGCGCAACTGGATTAACACTACAACAAAACAGGCCATTACCGCCTAGTTTAGCGCCAGATTTTAGTGCATTTGAGGGCATGAATTGCTCTGATGAGAGGGCACAAAACCCAACGCTAAATGACGTGTTCACTTGGGCGCCGGATTTAGTGCCCAATTTAGCTCCCTCTTTAGCACCAGGTTTTTCTCCCTGTTTAGCGCCTAGTTTTGCTCCCTTTTTCGCGCCCAGTTTTGCTTCTAATTTTGCACCTAGTTTAGCGCTTGATTTTGCACCTAGTTTAGCGCCTAAAATGTGATATAGCTCCCTAAATCACACCCAAAATAGTGCCTGGTTTAGCTCCTGGTGTAGCTCTTAGTTTAGCTCCAGGTGTGGCACCTAATTTAGCTCTTGGTTTAGCTCTTGTTTTAGCGCCTAGTTTAGCTCCAGGTGTAGCTCCTAGTTTAGCTCCTGGTTTAGCACCTACTTTAGCTCCTGGTTTAACTCCTACTTTAGCACCTAGTTTAGCTCCTATTTTAGCTCTTTGTTTAACTCCTAGTTTAGCTCCTAATTTAACACCTATTTTAGCTCCTGGTTTAACGCCTCGTTTAGCTCCCAATCATGCTTCCTATTTTGCTTCTAGTGTAGCATCGGAAATGGCTTCTATTTTGGCTTCCAAATTAACGCCAAGATGTGTTTCCATTATTGCATCCTTTTTCCTTCTAGAATTGCTTCCTTGTTGGCTCCATGGTTTGCTTCCTTTTAGTTCCAACGCTTGCTTCCTTTTAGCGTCTGGTTTTGCTTCTTTTTTTTGTCCAGGGTTTGCTTCCTTTTAATGTTGGGATTTGCTTCTTAATTAGCATCCAGTTTTGCTTCTTGTTAAACAACCAATTTAGCTTCCTACTTAGATTCAGAAATGGCTCCAAGTATGGCTTCAAATTTAATGTTGAGTTTTACTTCCATTTTAGAGCCACATTTTGCTTCCATTTTAACAACCCATGTTCTGTCCTTTTTAGTTTCCATTTAGTAATTTAACTTATTTTATTTTATTTCAATTTAATTAGTTAAATATATCATGCATCTTAAAAAACTTATATTATTATAGAGTAAGTCATATTGCATTTGAAGTATTTTATATGATAGATTTTATAAAGAATTTTTAGGGAATTGGACATCCATACAAACTAACAACATCATTATACTTATTAAATCTCCATCTAAATAAAATCTACAACATACARTATATATAAAATAACAAGATAATGATTATAACATGATCATCATCTATAATTAAAACTAGTCAAATATATCAATATTAGATAAGTATCATGTCAAACAACTTACATCTTTAATATTGATAAGATCATCATCATATATAACTACAACAAGTGAAAGTCAAATATGACAATAGATCAATAACATGTCAGAATGATACATGGTCAACAGTCGATGTAAGTTAAGATGATATATGTCTGAATGATATAAGTCAAAATGATAAAACTCAATAATATGGTATTGCAGGACAAAGAGCAATACATATGATAATAAACGTGAAAATAGGCATCATAACGATATACAACAATGATCAATGATGGAGTCTATATGATCAATGTCATTGGCTACTACCAACAACTAGGTCATCATCATTGTGGCCATCATCGTTGTCATTCACAGTGTCTTCTTCATCTGACTCATCATCATCATCTCTCGTGTCTATATCAAACCCATTATAATCTGGATCAATCTCATGAGGATCAATTGGATCTTCTGGAAGAGCCATGTTCTGCAAAAAAGAACATTCAAAATGAAAAGTTATTATATTTCATGCAATATGTAATTTTTGTGTTATATTTCTAATATTACAACATATAAAATAAAACCATAATCATATTACATCATATCAAAGTGCACATACCATAATAAAATTTCAAATAAGTTACAAATAAGAAGTCATTCCAATGTTGTAAAACATGCAACAATTCCAATAAACGTTAGTAAAGATCGTAAAAAAATGTGTT
>ML781067.1:122510-136158 GCA_009831015.1 Picea engelmannii
GCCGCGTTGGCTGGGGCCGTGGATGTTTCCCCGTAGGGGTTTTACCACGTGAAAACATCGGTGTGTTGATCTTTGATCTGGTTATGTGAGTGGTTACTGAAGGTGTTCGTCCTCTGTTGGAATACCTGTGTTTTCGAACATGGAGCACTCCCAGAGGCCATAAGTCTGGAATTCAGGGATGAGGAATGGATCCAAAACATAGATTATGAACATATCCCCTTTAGATGTCGACGATGCCATGAGCATGGACACTTGATCAGAGAGTGCCCTCTAAACAAAAGGCAGGAAGTGGTAAATCCCAAAACACAGCAAGACGAGGAAGGGTTTATAACCCCGAACCCTAGGAACTGAGCAAATAAAAAGAAAAATAAAACCTCGACAAGAAATTCCTAGGAGACCCGTAACACGATGGAAGGAAGGGACCAAACAAACAAAGGGACAGCAGAAGAAAAGGACTCGACAAAAGTTCCAGAAGTCAAGGACCAAGCAATAAAAGAGCCCACCCAATAGCCAAACTTTACAACAACTAAGGGGAGTTGCGCAACCCCGATGGACGGAGAAACAAAAGAGGACAACACTTCCATGCAAGATGCATAGGGGGATGCAGAGATGACCCTGAGCGAAGTTGGTACAGAAGACCCCGACCTCAGAGACTTGGTGGAAAGGGAAGGGATAGACCTTCCGCACATATTAGAACAATGGAAAAGGCAGGGAGTCAACAACGTACCAACAGAGCAACTCGACCGCATCCAATACCTATTCCTCCTACGAGAGGAAGCTAAATCTAGAGGACAAAAACACACTCATGGGGAGATAGGACACCTAGGAGTGAAAGCTGGCGAGGGACAATCACAACCATCACCCAAACAGAAGAGAAGTTAAAAAGGCAGGAAATCAAACAACATCGCACTACATGAGCTGGGAGCGCTACTGATAAACTTAGGTAAGATCAATAAACTCTTTCCCCACATGTTTAAAAATGAAGGTTATAACTTGGAATATAAGAGGCCTAAACAGCCCAAGAAAACAAAGAATCCTTAGGAATAAACTAAAGCAGGAGCAACCGGATCTCTGTTTTATTCAAGAGACGAAATGTACTACAGACAAAATGGAGGCAATTAGTAAACAACATTGGCACAAGTACAAGATGGTAGCCATCGAAGACCACCAAAGGTTAGGCGACATACTCACTCTGTGGAACCCACAAATCCTAAATTTAATAGCAGTCGAGGCAACCAAGTACACCCTAATGGTACGCATGCAAATAATAGGAAATACAGAGGAGATTCTATGCACAAATGTGTATGGGCCCCACGGGCCAGAGGAAAAGAAAGGAATGATTCGAGACCTACAATATATAAAAGGCTGAGCCACCAACCTCCACTGGATACTGGCAGGGGACTTCAACATTATCACCTCCCTTGCGGAAAAGAAGGGTGGTACGAGAAGATTAGATTGGGATGCGGAGGAGTTTTGAAATTTTATAGACAGAGCGGAGATGGTAGGCCTCCAAACCAAGAACGGACAGTGCACCTGGAACAATAAACGGATGAATCAGTTCCAGGTAGCTACAAGACTTGACCGATTCCTTGTATCAGAGTCAATCATCATGCAGGGGCTAACCCTAGACTGCAACATCCTCCCCTGGGGTGGATCTGATCACTGGCCAGTACAACTGGAGGCCGACTTCCAAACAACACCTAAGAACAGACCCTTCAGATTCGAGAAATTCTGGATCGATCACTCGACTTTCAAGGAAAAAATCAAACAATGGTGGAGGGAGGAGCAACCAGAGCAAGGGACTAGGATGTTCAAACTACAGAAGAAACTTAAATACATCAGAAAAAAACTCAAGGATTGGAACAGGGATATCTTTGGGAATATAAACACAGAGAAAAACAACATCGAAGAAAAAATGAAAAAACTCCAAGAAACTTGCTTACGGGAAGGCTATACAGAGGACCGAAAAAAGGAAGAGCTCCAAATGACACAAGAATGGGAGGCGCGATGCCAGCAGGAGGAAACACTCTGGCGTCAAAAGTCCTGCATCCGATGGCTAAAGGAAGGAGAGCGGAACACCAAGTTCTTGCATAGAACAACCATGGCCAGAAGAGCCCATAAAGAAATACTGAAGATCAAGGACCGGGATGGAATCGAGCGCGAGTCACATTAGGAGATCGAAAGCGCTCTGGTCAGCCACTTCCATGGGATAGCCCAAGAACCTCATCAAGACAGATCAGAGGCCATCCAGAAAATAACCCAGCATATTCCACGCCTGGTTGCTGAGGAACAAAACATTTTCCTGAACAAACCTATTACCACGGTGATGCAGGAGCATCGTCAACACCAAGAGAGCTAGCGCGGAGACAACGGATAGCTGGACAAGCGCCAACGTAAATTTTGAAAACACCTTGAAATTGTTGCGCGATCTTAAATGAAGCCATTAAGAAGAGGTGCACTTGTATAATGTAAACGGACCTTGAGCGATTTGCTCTCGTCCTTAGTAGGTAGAAGGCATTTAAAGTAGTTAATGCAGGTAGATAGAATTTAATTCTAGATTAGACTGTTCTAGAGCGCAAGAGGGAAACAGGATATAGACACCCTCATTGTGTATTGTAACATAGATTGAAGAGCATAGAGGAAAAGCAGAGAGTTGTGTAGCAAACTCCATGTACAGAAGTTCTGGATTAATACAAAGAAAGTTGTGATTCAGATTCATGGTGTTCATCTATTCTCTGTGTATGCATCTTTGAATGTTATGCTCATGAATGTTTGCTTCCTGTTATACATTTTCTTTATACGCTGTGTATATGATTTCATGTTTTAAGTTTGAAGTCTGAAAGGAAGTAGGAATGAGTTTCAATTGTTTCTCTATTTGAGCAAGAGTTCCTGCAAGGAGTGCAGTCGAATTGTCTGCAAGGAGTGCATCGACAGAGGGTTCAGATAAGGTAGCTTTTTTTCTCATTCATTCAGAAGTGCAGTTGGGCACATGAGTCGTGCAAGGAGTGCACAGGCTGAGCGAAGTCTCAGGGTTGTGAACCTGAGTAAAACATTTAGAGACTGCTGCTGCAGGTGTGCGCAGGGTCGAAGGAAATTCAGCACTTGGAAGTGTTTGAAAGCTGCCGCAAGGAGTGCGCGCAAGAGTCTTCTCTAAGAATCAAAGTTATAAGGAGCTCAGGAGGGATAAAGCCTTATAATCACTGAAAGGGTCGCACAAGAGTTGTACCTTGAAAGCTTGTAAGAAGGTGTCGCAAGTTTACGTGCAGGTGAACAAGTTTTCACGGAGGAATACTTGGTTCAGGTTGCATAAATCATCAGGAAGAACGGACGGTCGGCATTCTTCGAGGAGGATTCGCGACATCCCGTGAGTCGTTAGATCTCACAGAGGAGTAGGGGAGATACGACGAGTATTCCCAAAAGGTTCAAAGCTCAGGAGGGACAAGACCGTAGATCCAAGCCACAGGGGCCGTTGGATTTACGCACATATACTTGCATCGGGGTTTCGTGGGTGGAAGTCCCGTGAACATTGCAACAGGAATCGCGATACGCGATATCCCAAAAGCTAAAGGATCGTGTGGGCCACGGATAAGTCGGCGAGTGGACAGGTGGCACGCTATTTCGGGTTTTCGTGGAAGGTGAAGTCCCGAAAACTTTGCATTCAGGATTCACAATGCCGCGAAGTCTGAAATCCCGATAGAGTGAAGAACCGTTGAAAGGTCAAACTCGCGAGTGCATCGGAGTTTCGGCAAATCGGGATTCGGGAGTCGGGGAGACAAGCCATTCGACATCGCGAGTGCCGAAATCGTGATAAGGAAAATCCCGAAAGGGTAAAGGAAAAGGTCAGCGTTAACTGTTGTCGGGTTTCGGTGATTCAAGAGACCAACGCTCGACCACTGACCTCGTGAAGTTGCGAAGTCCGATCTCCCAAGTGTAAAGAGGCGATCCTGTGAAGAGCTTGTTGTGGGTGCAGATTTCCCGATAGGGAAATAGAAGAACCGGTTAGAGTTCTTCGGGCCGTGTGGAAGGAAATATCCTGTGAGCACGCGGACCTTCCGACCTACGGGTGTGGGGAGTGTGCGTGTGCGTCAGTTTGGTATCAGAGCACAAAAAGGTTCTTTTCTTTCTGTAGCAGAGAAAGAGAATTCACCATGCCGCCAAGGAGAAGAGACATGCAAACACCCGATCCACCAGAGGAGAGGGAAATGCCAAGAAGAAGAGGCAGGCAGATGATAGATCCAGTCATGGAGAGAGAGATGTGTGATCTACGAGCCAGACTCAAAGACATGGAGACAGTGCAAAGGCGTACAGTCAATGCTGGGGATCTTAGTGATTCTGAAAGCGAAGTTGAGGCTGAATGTGAAGAAGAAGTTGCAGCTAAAGATGTATCAAACGAACGTTTGATCAGAGCTATTACAAGGATGGGTGCAAGAGCGAAAATGGACATTCCAGTTTATGAGGGAAACTTAGATGCAGAGGAGCTTCTAGACTGGATTAGAGCTCTAGACACATACTTCGACTATGAAGATGTCGAAGAAGACAAGAAAGTCAAGCATGCTGTCACAAGATTAAAAGGACATGCAGCGTTGTGGAGGGATGAACTACAAGCTGACAGACACTGCAGAGGCAAGCAGAAGATCAAGAGCTGGGACAGAATGATCGCGAAGATGAAGGCGAAATTCGTCCCCAGGGACTACCAAATTACTCTGTTCAGGAGAATGCAGAACCTGAGACAGAAGATGATGACAGTGAAGGAATACATTGAAGAATTCTACAAACTGAACATCAGGGTAGGTCATCGGGAGAGCGATGACGAAAAAGTTGCCAGATACATGAATGGCCCGAGATATGATATCCAGAATGAGATGAGCATGGTAACCATCCGAACAGTGGAAGATGCTTATCAGATGGCTCTGAAAGCGGAAGAGAAGCTGAGCCGAAAGCAGAGTCAAAGAGGTCGAGGCAGAAGTCAGCCTAGAGGCAAATCAGTTGCCCAGGATAAATATCAGAAGCCCAAAGAGGAATGGAAGAAACCTCAGACTCGAACTAAGATAGGTGGAACCTCACAGCGAGGGCAATATGCTGAACGGAGAGGGCAACATACTGAGCAGAGAGGAGATTATGCCGACAACAACACTTTTCCTCGTACTAGAGGTAGAGGAAGAGGAAAGGTGGAGTAATAAAATGCTTCACATGTGGAAAGAATGGGCACAAGTCTTACGAGTGTCCAGATAAAAAGAAGGAGAGTGGAGAAGCTCACATCGCCGAGGCATAGAGGCGGGATGTTGAGGCAGAAGATGTTGAAGGCGGAAGATCGCTGATGATGCGAAAAGTCCTTTTGACACTCGAGAAGGAGGTGGAGAGTTCAGTCCAAAGGACCAGACTTTTTAGGACTGCCTGCAAGACCAAGGACAGGGTATGCAAGGTCATTGTAGACAGTGGTAGCACGGATAATCTCGTTTCTATAGAGATGGTAGAGAAGCTGGAGCTGGAGACGATTGATCATCCAAGCCCATATAGAGTTTCGTGGCTACAGAAAGGACATCAGGTAACTGTCACTAAACAATGTTTAGTTGAATTCAAGATAGGAGGATATAATGATAAGATCTTGTGTGATGTCATTCCTATGGATGTTTGTCATCTATTGCTGGGTAGACCATGGCAATATGACAAAAATGTGGTTCATGATGGGAGAATGAACACATACACCCTAGAGAATAATGGGAGGACACACATGTTGCTTCTGATTAAGGATAAGGGGGTGAAGCTTGAAGTAAGCAACACTGTACTTCTCATGAGTGGGAAGGAACTTCTTACAGAGGTTAAGAAGAAGGAGGATCCACAGTTCATTGTGGTCAGGAAACCGAGGATTGTTTTGACAAGCACAAGAGTGGATGATTTACCAGAAGAGATTCAGGAACTGCTGGAAGAGTTCGTTGACATAATAGTGGATGAATTACCTCGTTCGTTGCCACCGATCAGAAGTGTGAGTCATCACATTGATCTCATACCAGGAGCCAGTTTGCCAAATAAAACCGCGTACAGATTGACGCCGCAAAAGAATGAAGAGGTCAAGAGGCAAGTCCAATACTTGATGGACAAAGGTTTGGTCAGGGAAAGCTTAAGTCCATGTGTTGTTCCAACAATACTCAGTCCAAAGAAAGACAGAGGCTGGAGGATGTGTACTGACTCGAGGGCGATTAACAAGATAACCATCAGGTACATGTTTCCATTGCCAAGGATGGATGATCTGATGGATTGCTTGAGTGGAGCAAAGTATTTTTCAAAGATTGATTTGAAAAGCGGTTATCACCAAATCCGCATGAGAGAAGGTGACGAGTGGAAGACAACATTCAAAACAAACGAAGGGTTGTATGAATGGCTTGTTATGCCGTTTGGCTTAACAAATGCGCCAAGTACCTTCATGAGGTTGATGAACGAAGTCCTGAGGGAGTTCATCGGAAAATTTGTCATTGTGTATTTCGATGACATACTGGTTTATAGTAAAACAATGGCAGAGCATCTGAAGCATTTGGCTATAGTGATGCAGAAACTACAGCAGGAGAAGCTGTTGATAAACATGAAGAAGTCCTCATTCATGAAGACGAAGCTCATTTACTTGGGATTTGTTATTTCTGCAAACGAGTTGAGGATGGATCCATATAAGGTGGAGGTAATCAAGAATTGGCCATCACTGTGGAATATCTTTGAGGTGAGAAGTTTTCACGGATTGGCTAGTTTCTACCAGAAGTTCATCAAGAATTTCAGTGGAATTAGTGCAACAATGATGGATACAGTGAAGAAAAGACACAAGTCTTTTCACTGGACTGAAGAGGCTAAAAAAAGTTTTAACCTATTGAAGAGGAAGATCACGGAACGACCAGTTTTGGTGTTGCCGGATTTCCAGAAGACATTTCAGGTGAAATGCGATGCAAGTGGATTTGCAATCGGGGCAGTCTTGAGTCAGGAAGACAGGCTGATAGCATATTTCAGTGAGAAGCTGAATGAAGCGAAGGTAAAGTACTCCACTTATGACAAGGATTTTTATGCTATCATACAGGCATTAAAGAAATGGAGACATTACTTGATCTCGAAGGAGTTTGTCTTATATAGTGACAATCATGCATTGCAGTTTGTGACTCAACAGGAAAAGTTGAATCAAAGACATGTCAAATGGGTGGAATATATGCAGAATTTCACTTTTGTGATTAAACATATTTCGGGTACTTCTAACAAAGTTGTTGATTCTTTGAGCAGGAAGTGTTTACTGTTGCAGGAGTTCAGAGTCAAAACATTGGGTTTTGATGATCTCAGGGACATGTACGTAGATGATCAGGATTTTAAAGAGGCATATGGAGCAACCAAGAATCCAATTCTCAAAGATAGAAGCCAATGGGCAGAGTACATGATCCAGGAAGGATTACTGTTTAGAGGTAATCAACTGTGTATTCTGAAATGCTCCATGAGGGAGAATCTGCTGAAGGAGAAACACAGTGGAGGATTGGCAGGGCACTTTGGTCACGACAAGACGTTCACAAAGTTCAATGAGTCATATTTTTGTCCGGGGATGCGAGCAGACGTCAAGAGATTCGTGGACAGATGCAGAATTTGCTAGCATTCGAAGGGAAGAAAGCAGAATGCAGGGTTTTATCAACCATTGCCCATACTAGAGAGGTCGTGGGATGCAATCAGCATGGATTTTGTATTGGGGTTGCCAAGAACGCAAAGAGGTTGTGATTCAATCTTTGTGGTGGTGGATAGATTTTCCAAGATGGCACACTTCATTCCATGTCAGAAGACCAGTGACGCAACTCACATTGCGAATCTGTTTTTCAAAGAGGTCATTCTACTTCATGGTTTGCCGAGGAGTATAGTTTCGGATCGAGATACAAAGTTCATAGGGCATTTTTGGAGGACCTTATGGAAGAAGCTAGGGACTAACTTGGCATTTAGTTCATCTTATCATCCTCAGACGGATGGACAGACAAAAGTGGTAAACAGAAGTCTGGGAGACTTGCTGAGAAGCTTGGTGACGGAACACCACAGCCAGTGGGACAATATATTACCACAGGTAGAGTTTGCTTATAATGACTCAGTTAACAGGAGCACAGGACAGAGTCCATTTCAGGTTGTCTATGGCATGCAGCCGAGGGGAATTTCTGAATTAAGGGATTTAGAATAGACTGCGACTAGGAGCGCTAGTGCAGAAGGATTCACAGAGGCAATGAAAGAACTTCACAGCTAGGTGAAGGAGCGATTGCAGAATTCAAGCCATGAATACAAGCGCAGAAGACAACTTCAATTTGAGGTTGGTGACTTGATTCTAGCACATTTGAGGAAAGAAAGGTTCCCGAGAGGAACATATAATAAATTGAAGATGAAGAAAATCGAGCCATGTAGGGTCTTGAAGAAATTTGGGGCGAATGCTTACGAGATTGAATTACCCAATGGGATCAGAATTTCTCCAATATTCAATATCTCATATTTGTACCCATATAAAGCTGGGGAAACAGAGACTGGAAATGAGCAGCCAATGATCCAGTGGACAAAGCAGATGTTAGTTGTAGATAAGCCACAGATGGAGCACATACTAGACAAGAGAGTGAGCAAAAGGACCAGGCGAAAGCAATACTTTGAGTATTTGGTCAAATGGAAGGACCATCCAGTTGAAGATGCCAACTGGGAGACCGAAGCAGAGATCCAAAAGCATAGACAGACCGTGCGTGAGCTCATGGACAGGAGCCCATGAATTTTTCAAGCGAGGGAGTATGATGCAGGAGCGTCGTCAACACCAAGCGAGCCAGCGCGGAGACAACGGATAGTTGGACAAGCGCCAGCGCAAATTTTGAAAACACCTTGAAATTGTTGCGCGATCTTAAATGAAGCCATTAAGAAGAGGCGCACTTGTATAATGTAAACGGACCTTGAGCGATTTGCTCTCGTCCTTAGTAGGTAGAAGGCATTTAAAGTAGTTAATGTAGGTAGATAGAATTTAATTCTAGATTAGACTGTTCTAGAGCGCAAGAGGGAAACGGGATATAGACACCCTCATTGTGTATTGTAACATAGATTGAAGAGCATAGAGGAAAAGCATAGAGCTGTGTAGCAGACTCCATGTACAAAAGTTCTGGATTAATAGAAAGAAAGTTGTGATTTAGACTCATGGTGTTCATCTATTCTCTGTGTATGCATCTTTGAATGTTATGCTCATGAATGTTTGCTTCCTGTTATACATTTGCTTTATATGATGTGTATATGATTTCATGTTTTAAGTTTGAAGTCTGAAAGAAAGTAGGAATGAGTTTCAATTGTTTCTCTATCTGAGCAAGAGTTCCTACAAGGAGTGCAGTTGAATTGTCCGCAAGGAGTGCGTTGACAGAGGGTTCAGATAGGGTAGCTTTTGTTCTCATTCATTCAGAAGTGCAGTTGGGCACAAGAGCCTTGCAAGGAGTGTGCAGGCTGAGCGAAGTCTTAGGGTTGTGAACCTGAGTATAACATTTAGAGACTGCTGCTGCAGGTGTGTGCAGGGTTGAAGGAAATTCAGCACTTGGAAGTGTCTGAAAGCTGCCGCAAGGAGTGCGCGCAAGAGTCTTCTCTAAGACTCAGAGTTATAAGGATCTCAGGAGGGATAAAGCCTTATAATCGCTGAAAGGGTCGCATAGGAGTTGTACCTTGAAAGCTTGTAAGAAGGCGTCACAAGTTTACATGCAGGTGAACAAGTTTTCATGGAGGAATACTTGGTTCAGGTTGCAGAAATCATCAGGAAGAACGGACGGTCGACATTCTCCGAGGAGGATTCGCGACATCCCGTGAGTCATTAGATCTCACAGAGGAGTAGGGGAGATACGGCGAGTATTCCCAAAAGGTTCAAAGCTCAGGAGGGACAGGACCGTAGATCCAAGACATAGGGGTCGTTGGATTTACGCGCATATACTTGCATCGGGGTTTTGTGGGTGGAAGTCCCATGAACATTGCAATAGGAATTGCTATATCATGATACGCGATATCCCGAAAGCTAAAGGATCGTGTGGGCCACGGAGAAGTCGGCGAGTGGACAGGTGGCACGCTATTTCGGGTTTTCGTGGAAGGTGAAGTCCTGAAAACTTTGCATTCAGGATTCGCGATACCGCAAAGTCCGAAATCCCGATGGAGTGAAGAACCGTTGAAAGGTCAAACTCGCGAGTGCATCGGAGTTTCGGCAAATCAGGATTTGGGAGTCGGGGAGACAAGCTGTTCGACATCGCGAGTTCCGAAATCGCGATAAGGAAAATCCCGAAAGGGTAAAGGAAAAGGTCAACGTTGACTGTTGTCGGGTTTTGGTGATTCAAGAGACCAACACTCGACCACTGACCTCGCAAAGTTGAGAAGTCCGATCTCCCAAGTGTAAAGAGGGGATCCTGTGAAGAGCTTGTTGTGGGTGCAGATTTCCCGATAGGGAAATAGAAGAACCGGTTAGAGTTCTTCGGGCCATGTAGAAGGAAAGATCTTGTGAGCTGGTGGACCTTCCGACCTGCGGGTGTGGGGAGTGTGCGTGTGCGTCACACGGAAGAAGTTGATCAAGCCCTCTAGAAAATGCCCAGTGGGAAAGCACCAGGTCCAGATGGCTTCACTGTGGAGTTCTTCAAAGCCTACTGGGAAGTTTTCAAATGGGACATCTATAAGGTAGTAGAGGACTCTAGAAGGTTTGCCTCCATCCTTAAAGTACTAAACGCAACCATGATCACCCTAATCCCTAAAGAAAAGGAAGCCAAAACCCTGGACCGGTACAGACCCATAACACTCTGTAATGTAATCTACAAAATTATCTCCAAAGTCATAGAAAATAGATTGAAACCCCTCCTACCTTCACTGATCTCGCAAGAACAGGCATGCTTCATGGAGGGTAGACAAATAATGGACAATATCATCCAGGCCCATGAAATCATCCACACCTTAAAACTTCAGAAGACGTGGGGAATGTTAATACAACTGGACCTAGCAAAAGCCTATGATAAAATTAGCTAGCATTACATGATCAAGACTTTGGAAGACTTTGGAAGACTTTGGTTTCACCTAGCACTGGATCAGTTGGATTGTTAGCCTAGTATCTACAACAAGATACTCGCTACTAATCAATGGAGCCCCGACCAAACCTTTCTGGCCCACGAGAGGGATTACAGAAGGCGACCCGCTGTCCCCCTTCCTATTCATTTTGATGATGGAAGGCCTCAGCAGGAGCATAATGAGCGCAACAACAACTGGAGAAATAACAGGGCTGAAACCCTTCGAAAATTGCCCTACCTCAACCCACCAACAGTTTGTAGATGATACACTCCTCCACGTCATACCCACGGTCAAAGAAGCCAAAGCTTACAAACGCATTCTAGAAGATTTTGGCAAAGCCTCGGGCATTGAGATCAACCACTCCAAGTCGATGATCTTTTTCTTTAATACCAACCTAGTTATCCAAAGGAATTTGACCAACATTCTAGGCTTTGAACGAAAAACACTCCCAACCAAGTATTTGGGGGTTCCTTTGACAGACAAAGTATATAAGTTGTCAACTTGGGAAGGAGTAATAAACAGGTTATAGGAGCGGGTAAAAAACTGGACGTATAGGTCCCTTAATCTAGCTGGCAGACTGATCCTAACTAAGACTGTCTTACAAGCTATTCCAACCTATATGATGTTAGTCTTCCCCACCCCACAGGGGATCCTACAGAAAATCAGATCCATCCAGAGGGACTTCCTGTGGCGAGGTGTGGAAACAAAGAAAAAATGGTCCCCGGTGGCCTGGGAGAAAGTCTGCAGGCCAAAAAGCAAAGGAGGCTTAGGGTTGCAAGATCCACAAATGACCAACAATGCATATGGGGCGAAACTATGGCGACGTTCGGTCAAAGAAACTACAACACTGATCTAAAAATGAAGAAGACTTGAAAAACTTGAATAATTATTGCAAGTGAAATGTTATGTGTTTAAAGCAACAGGATCAATTTGCAACACATAAATCAAGGATTACTTATGCGAAATACACATAGACAGCAGCATAAAACATTGAACATCAGCACATAAACACATCAACTTGATAAAGGAGTTCACCCCTCTCCGAGCTACATCTCCTGGTCCAACTTCCAATGGATCATTATTATTAAATTTCTCAAAGTGCGCAAAAACATGCCTTATAATGCTCAAAACGACAAACCGACTGCTCCAATGGCTTCCCAGCGTCCCAAAACCCCTGTCTGGGCTCTTTCGGCACCTGAAACGGTCAAAAAATGAAGAAGTTAGCCTCCTTGAAGTCTTCCTCTTCAACTCTGCTGTCTCTGGTTCTACAAATCGCACCCTTGTTCTCCAAACTTGGCTCACACGCTCATTTAAGCGTAAAGAACCCAGTCCCGTACGCAGCCGCACACCGGTACAAAGCGTAGAACGGTTAAGGGCGCGCCAGCCCCTAACCGCCCCGGCACTTGGGCACATGGCGCATGAAACCATAGGCTGGGCGTACAAATGGGTTAACCGTTTGAACCATGCAAACGGTATAACTCCCGCGCAAATGTATAACCGCGCGTACACATTGTAATATGGTCAAACGCATATAATATAACCATGGGTTATCAAACCCGCGCTATTATATACAACGACATACATATATGAATACAATGCAATAAAAACATTGGTATATATTCCGTGCCACTCGTGGGTCCTTGCGACATAGTCACATATCGTTTCATATGACTACGGGCCGGGGCTAAGCCCCGGTCCGACCCCCGCCCTTTTGCATATTGAAATGACTTTATAAAAAATGCGTTGGGTTACATATCAAGTCACAAGCTTTGGCGTATTGGTCGGATGGTTATAATAAAGTTTATATATGGGGGGAGGTCCTGGGGTCGAACCTCGTGGACTCCCATTTACATTTTATATATCAACATGAACCAAACAAATGGGGGACACGTGGTGCCCATGCATTGGGCCACGTGTCTCCTTATTATTTGCCATGAATCGGACACGTGTCAACATGCCACTCATCCACATCAACCAATGAAAATGTGCCACGTCACCCACCTACCACGTCATCATGATGGTACGACCCTGCCACGTGGTCGTACGGACTGTACGGACAGGTACAGTCAGCATCCCAAATTTTTGCCTGTTTGGCTTGGCGGACAGATCGCGATATCTCCTCCATACGAACTCCGTTTGCGAAAGTAAATATACCGTCGGAATCAGGAAGACGAGACGGACGCAATGGCATTGTTTTCATCGCATTTCGAGCACTTTGAAAATTGAGCAAAATTTGATCCCCTGATCACACCTCCCCATTGGGAAGCTTTTGGACTTCCAAAAGACTATCTCAGTCTATGTGAAGATGAGGGTATAGTTCCCTCACCATTCCAACCTCAATCCACTTGGCCTTGCTTGGATTCGTCCCTTTAAGACCAACTCGCAAATACTCCACATTTCCTCGCTTCGAAGTTCGCATCCTCCTGTCAAGTATGGTGTCTTCCTGCAGTTCTGTTAGATACTCCAGAGAAAAATCATCTATGGAAGGAATCTGAACATGCTCTCCTTGATCATCGATCAACGGAGGCTCATACAACTTCAAATTCTCAACATTAACAACTGCATACATCTGCATATATGGAGGCAAATCTAAACGAAAAGCATTGTT
>ML781067.1:136540-293681 GCA_009831015.1 Picea engelmannii
GTATCGACTGAATTTGTTCGATGAACTTCTCTGCCCGATCAATATCATATTGCCCATCAACAACAATATCTTTCCCAAAGATGAAATCTAAAGGCGACTTGGGCAAATAGCCAAAACATGTCTCAAATGGTGACGTTTGCGTCAAAGAGTGCTTAGCTCTTCAAGTAATGCAAGTAATGCAAGAGTGCTTAGTGGGTAAACCTATGGAAGGCAAAGTATGCACCAGACACCCGCGACTAGGACATAATCTGCTTTGGAGGAACCAAGGAAGGCTTAGCCATCTAGAACCTAGCATGGTGCAACAAAGCATGGATTCAGACACACAACTTTTGGGAAATCGGGAATGGCAGAACAACTAGATTCTAGGAGGATGCTTGGCAACAGGAACCAAGGATGGAAAACCCAGACAGAGAAATACTCTAACAGGACCTCATCACGCAAGGAAAAATCAACAGCTATCGATACTGGCAGCAAGGAATGGACTGCAACAAATGGAGAACCTGGGACAAGATTATTCCTCAAAACAATGAGATAACCGCAACAACAATAAAAGAGGTGGAGGAGGAACTGGGCAGACGAAAAATAACAATAACGGAAGGAGAAGACCAGCTAAGGTGGGGCAAAAAGGATGGAGGGGAATTCAACCTAAAATAAGTCTGGCACTATATGGCGGACCCAGACCAAGATGACTTAACACAACATTGGGATAAGCTCTGGAACAACCCCCAATGGCCAAAGATTAAGATCTTCCAGTGGTTAATATTACACAACCGCATCCTAACTTGGGATAACCTAAGGAAAAGAGATTTCACTGGTCCGTCAAGGTGTCATCTATATCAAACTAAGGAAGATACAACCAACCATCTCCTCGATGAATGCACCTACACTGCAGAACTGTGGGACTGGGCAGCAAGTATCTTCCTTCAGTCAGACAGGATCCGTGGTAACATAGCCGCAACAATCAAGCTCTGGAGAGAAAACTACAACGACCAAGCAGAGGTGAACCTTGGTTGGATCCTCACCCTAGGAATCATATGGTCGACATGGAAGGAAAGGAACGGGCACATTTTTAGAAACTAAAGCTTTTCAGAAGGGAAGATCAAGGAAACAATAACCTCCATGATATGAGAGACGGTGATGAGAAGCAACTGCCAGGAGGGTAGCGCGCAACCCATGGACCAGGAGTCCAGAGTCCTAGAGGTTTTCCAATTAACCAGTGGGCGCAACCCCAATGCAAACAGACAACAACCACAACTCCAAGGAGGTGAGCGCAACTGGAAACCGCCACCTCCAGGCTCTCTCAAGTTGAATTTTGATGGGGCGGCGAAAGGCAACCCAGGAAGAACAGGTCTGGGAGGAGTAATTAGGGAGAGTAAAGGGAACATCATACAACTATACGTAGGGAGCCTGGGCAATTCCACTATTAACGCCGCAAAATTTGGGTCCCTAGAAATAGGTCTAGAGATTCTCAGCCGGGAGGGGATGATGGACGCCATAGTGGAAGGAGACTCTACACTAGTTATCAACATAGTGAGAAAACTCCAAAACTGTACCGGAATAGGCAAGATCCAAAGGCACTGGTGATTGGCCTACATACTGAACAAAATCTAGGAGCACTTGCAGACAGTGATCAATGTGGAATTGTGCTGGGTGAGGAGGTTAGGAAATGGACTGGAGGACAGAATAACAAATGAGGGGGTCGAGAAAGAAGGTCCAGAACTGGACACAATCTGGAGCAACATCCCGCAAGGTTAATTCCGAGTAGACTGCACCCAACTTGCGGCAAAATACTGGGATAACAGGAGTAGTACAGGAGATTACGGCAAGAATGGAGGCGCAACAACCACTATAGGTCACGTAGGTTCCAGACAGAATCTGATGGCCCACGAATCAAATAAGGTTTCAAATGAAAACGCAGATCACACATCAGGTGAAGGTACGACACCACAATCCCATCAATAAAAAGAAGTATAGAAGCTACCCTTTGGAAAGCAGAAGAGATAAATTGCAGGCGGCAAAGGACGATGGACCTAACTCCCAGGCGAAAAAGGACGATGGATGACAGGTCTCACCAGGGCCAAGTAGGAACACACCTCACCTAAGTACCGATATGGAACCGAAAAAGGGATGGTGTACAATGAGTAGGGCAGAGCATTGGAGTAGAGATAACGGCAGGGTCATCAAATGCACACACTCTGGAATAGAGTCTTCTGACTGGCAGGACCACCTCGATGAGCAGATCATGATTGCAAGGACGGGACCACAACCAGTTTGGCTCCATAAAGGCTGGGACACCAGAACATATCACAGAACGAGGCATCGCAATTATAGGGGCCACCTTACTTATCAGAAGGAGGTGCAACGGAACAGGGAAAGAACCCAACGTAAGAACCACCACCTACAAGTCAAGATGGTATGCATGAAGAAAACCAACAACAAGAGAGGCCCCCAGGGAAAGGAACCTCCACAGAGCACCCGCCGGATGACAAGAATTGAACAGGTGGCCAGGGACGCAAGGAACACTTTCCTCACGAAGGCAGACAACAAGGGGAAGACGATCATTAAAAGATGGGAGGGCGAAATTAACAATGCCCACAGGGGCAAAGCCTGGTCAATTCACTAACCCAGGAGGCAGGGAGGATACGGGACCTCAGAACCACACAATCGAGG
The DNA here is from genome assembly GCA_009831015.1 of Picea engelmannii. Taxonomy (NCBI): domain Eukaryota; kingdom Viridiplantae; phylum Streptophyta; class Pinopsida; order Pinales; family Pinaceae; genus Picea; species Picea engelmannii. The sequence continues at coordinate 139,211 of ML781067.1, forward strand.
ATAACCCTCTACCATAGGACGATGGAGGAAGCTTGGAGAACCAAAATGCTGATAGGTAAGATGTGTGCGAACAGGGGGGAGACCAACAGGACAGAAACCAAAGAGCAGAAGAAAGAGTGCATAGGAATTCTCAACCGCCTTAGCAACTTGGAGATGGCGATAAAAAGGTTGGTGGAGGACCAGAAAAGACAACAGGAGAAATTGGAGCGGATGGTAGGACAATTTCATCTCTATTTACGCTACGTCCACCAGATAGATATCACTCCAGCCAACAATAATGTAACCCCAGCTTGCATCAGAAAGCTACGTCTAGTGGAACAGAGGGAGGAGGACGCAACACAATAGAAAGGGGACACAGAGCACCCCATCAACCTAGACTAGTGCAGGACTTTCCCATACCCTGTCTCTCAGAGTAGGAGCTCACCCCACTATGTTCAAACTTTTCTTGATTTCTTTTGATGAAGTTTTTTTAGACTGGACTATGGTAGCTAGGGTTGGTTTCCCATTGTGGCGACCCTGACACTTCTTGTTTATTTTCAGATAATGCACTCCAAGGACTGCAGATCTGGTTTTCGTTAAGGCAGATCCTGGGAATCCTTGCATCTGTTTTGTACTATAACCTTACAAAGCAATATAGATTCACACACTCATTTACAAAAAAAAAAAAGACATTCACATAGGTTCATATGTCTTAAAAGTTCAAGTGTATCATTAATAGTTTCATAGTGAATAGAAAATAAAGATGATTACACCTTAAGTAATTCTAGTTGTCTAAGTCAAAAGGTGGCATTACATACACCGAACCTTCGAGAAAACATATTCTCGAGGTGCTCAAAAAATTGAGGGATGATCTCGTCGCAAGGTCTCTGCATCCTCCCAAGTAGCAGATCATGGGCTATACTTGTTCCACTGGACCTTAACTTGGTCTACTAGACAGTTCCTGAGCTGTCGGACCCTACAATCCAATATGCGTAACGGTTTGACCATGAGGGTCCTCGCGTCTGATACCTGCAATTCCTTCCAATGCAGTTTATGAGATTCGTCGAGAACATAATGACGTAGAACAAATACGTGAAAAACATTGTGAGTTTTATGTAAGTGGGGTGGCAGTACGAGACGATAGACAACAAGTCCAATTCTCTCTTGGATTTTAAATGGTCATATAAATCGAGGCGACAACTTTGTCCCCGTCCCGAACCGAATGGTGCTCTTATTGTGCCTGATACAAATGAAAACTTGATCTCCCACTTTGTAACTTTGGTCAGTCTTATGTGCATCAACATAACTTTTTCTGTCTATCATGTGCTTCCTTTAGTCGTTGCCTAATCTGAATCACCCGTTCCTCCATCTCTTGAATCAATTCTGGCCCAACTGTCACTCGATCTTCTAACCTTTCCCAACTCAACAGTGTCCTACATGGCTTTCCATACAGAGCTTCATAGGGTGGAATTCCAATGGAGCTATGAAAAATGGTATTGTAGGCGAACTCTACCAAAGGTAGGTACATCTCCCAATGGGTTTGATTATCCATAACATACATCCTAAGCATGTCTTCCATAACTTGATTTACTCTCTCAGTTTTCCCATCTGTTACGGGATGATATGTTGTGCTTAAGTTCAACTAAGTTCCCAACGCCGACTGTAAAATTGTGTGAATCGAGAGTCCCTATCTAAAATGATCTTCTTGAGTAACCCATGCAGACGAACGACCTCACTTATAAACACGCGTGCCACATCAGTGACATCATAAGTGTCTCTAACTGGAATAAAATGAGCGCTTGATCTGGATTTTATGAGCAGAATGAAATGACTATAGATTATTAACAGGTGCTTAACACAAAATAACAGAGATATAGTAAAACTGGTTTTCTATTCAATAAGGAAATAAGCTGAAATTGTAAAATGCAGCGGAAACAAGCTTGTTGGAATGGTGGCGGCTTATCTCTGAGAAGAGATGTGACGGTTGCGCTCATTCGCAAGAAGATGATTACAATGAGGCTCCGAAGGCATTTTTACAATAAACAGGAATGCCAAAAACCCTAGACATCCAAAAACCTAAACCTAGGAGATGAAGTGCCAAAAGTCATGTGGGCCCCGTTTGGGTAAGTTAGCACATCAACTTCTCAGGTCGTAACTTTTGCATACGATCTTCGTTTTAGGTGTATGGTAGCCCGTTGGAAAGGTATCATTGAGGAGATTCATTTTGGGGGCTCAATCATGCCTTTGACTATCATTGAGAAGCTCGATCCCGAAAAACCTTCATTTAGGCCCTCAAGATGGCCCCGGAAGTTAAAACTGCTAAAAATAGTAAATTGCCAAAATTGTCAGAAAATTGTTTTGAGCCAGTTGGAAAAGGTGGGTGGCCATCGATATCCACCTAGAACAACACTCTTGGTCAACTTATCAACTATCACAAGAATGGCATTGTGTCTATGCAATGTGAGCGACAATCCCACAACAAAATCCATAGAAATGACTTGCCACTTGGACATAGGAACATCATGCGGTTGTAGGAGACCTATCGGGTTATGGTGGTTAGGATTCACTTGTTGAAACTCTAGGCACTTGGTGATGAAATGGACCATATCACGCTTCATTCCTACCCAGAAGAAAAGCTTCTCCATATCTGCGTACATTTTCTTCACACCCGGATGTGCACAATAAAGTGCTCTATGGGCTTCCTTGAGTATGATGCTTCGAATATCCCCACCTTCGGGGATGTACATCCTTCCCTGATATCTTAATAACCCATATGCTTCTAGGTTATATCATTCATACTTTGGATCTAATTGCCTTCCACTTTGGAGGGTTGAAGTAACCCTTAAATACCAACTATCTCCAAGAAGTTGCCTCAACACTTGCTCCCTCAAATTAACTTTTAAGGGTACTGAGGAGAAGACGCGTGGTCTCCTGCTCAAGGCATCCACAATCACGTTCTCCTTTCCCTTTATGTACGAAACTTCAAAATCGTACTCACTCATAAACTCACTCCATCCCCTCTGCCTGGCATTGAGATCTCTTTGGGTGAATAGATGCTTTAAGCTTTCATGGTATGTTTTGAGCTCAAAGTTTCACCCCACTAGATAGTGCCTCCAAAGTTTCAGAGCTAGCATTATAACTGCCAACTCTAAATCACGAGTAGCGTAAATCTCCTCGTGTTGCTTCAAATTTATGGACGCATATGCTATCACTCCTCCATTCTACATTAGCACGGCCCCCAATCCTTGCTTCGAGGCATTCGTGTAGACTGTGAAGTCTTTTTCCATATCCGACACTCGTAGAATTGGTGCACTAGTTAGTAATCTCTTAAGTTCGATGAATGAAATATCACATTCCCCTATCCATTCATAGCTGACTCCCTTGCATTGCAAGGTGGTGATGGGTTTCGCTGTCTTAGAGAGCCCTTCCACAAACCTCCAATAATAACCAGCTAGCCCCATGAAGCTTCTCACCTCATGAGCATTTTTTGGCACTGGACATTCCATAATGGCCTTTACCTTTTCCGGATCCATAAAGATTCCTTCACAAGAAATGATATGACCTAAATAACAACTTTCTTTCTAGAAGAAAGAACACTTCAACAACTTTCCTTACAATTTGTTCTCTCTAAAGCACGACAACACCACTCACAAGTGTTCCTCATGTTCTCTTTCGTTCTTGGAATAGATGAGGATATCATCCATAAAGACCTGTACAAAGTGGTCTAAGTACTTTCAGAATACACCATTCATGAGGCTCATGAATACTGTTGATGCATTTGTCAAACCAAAAGGTACTACAACGAAATCGTAATGCTTAAATCGAGTTCAAAAGGTCGTTTTAGGAATATCACCTTCCTTAATCCTTAATTGGTGATACCCTGATCGCAAATCAATTTTTGAGAAAATTACTGCTCCTTTCATTTGATCAAAGAGATCATCTATCTGTGGCATTGGGTACTTGTTTTTCACTGTAGCACGGTTCAAGTCTGTGTAACATATACACAATCGTAAGGAACCATCCTTCTTATTGACAAAAATTACTAGTGCGCCTTAAGGCAAGACACTAGGCCTTATCAACCCTAAGTTAAGTAGTTCCTTCAACTGCATCTGTAACTCACAAAGTTTCGACGTTGTCATCCTATACAGTGTCTTGGAAATTGGCTCTGCACCAGGTTTTAGCTCAATGGTAAAATCAAGCTCCCTCTCAAGAGTTAACCAAGGAAACTCTTTCAGAAATCCATCCTTAAACTCCAACAATACTAGATATTGATCCAAGGAGGGTCCTTTCCCTTCATTGACTGCTTCCACTACATATAATCAACAACCTTGCCTCATGCAACGTTTAACCTTCATGGTCGAGATAAAGCATAGAGACACCTTACTCTGTACACCATGGATATCTACTAACCTCCCTTCATCATCAACACAAAGCACCCTCTTCGTGAAACAATCTACCAAAGCTCGATGGGCTTCTAACCAGTCCATTCCAATGATCAGGTCATACGTCCCTAGAGCAATGACGTACACCTTCAACCTAGTAGTACACACTCCCAGGCCTACTAGACAATTATCGACTCTAGGTCCTACTGCTTGTTTTTCCCTTGAAGCCATCTCGACTTGTTTAAAGTCACTGTGCTTGTAGGCTGCCAACCCACACTTTTCTAATGCACAAGGTGAAATGAAACTATTCATAATACCATAATCAAATAAAATTTTAACATTCACATGATTTAGCGTACATGATGACTCCACCATGGTGGATTGATGTTCTTCTTGACGATTATTAGCCGTTGCATAAATATGGTGGCTATTACTTGCTCTTTCCATCGAGCCCTTTCCTTCTCTATGCATAAAGCCTGCTTGTGACTCTGGACAATCACACTGGTAATGAGGTCCTCCGCACCCCCAACAAGTAACCCTGGGTGGAACTTGGGTGCTTCTCTGTGAAGGCCTCTGAAACAAGTTCCTTCCCCTGGAGCCCCTGCCCCTACTTGTTGCTCCCTGAGAAGGTTTTGGACTTGCTTGTGTCATTGGTGATGAGTGGGATGTTGCACTCGTTACCATTGAAATACCTGTAGCAACTGCTCTAGGTGTGACTTTATTGCCATAAGGAGGTGGCCTAGAGCTTCCTCCCCTGGAGAAGATCCTAGGGGCCTTCCCCACGAATCCAAGATGTTGTGGAAAGGTTGATCTCATACCTATGTTTAAGCTCATATGCTCCTTCGTGTAATGTGAATTTTAAACTTCTTTAGCTACTGACGACGATTTTTACATCCGTACCATGGCCCTTATCTTAGGATTTAACCCATACACAAAACGTTCTTCCTGTCGTTGATCGGTATCCATGTATGAGACATATTTTACTAAATCCATGAAACTGATCTCGTACTCTTCCACGATTATGTTTCCCCGAACTAGAGCATGGAATGCTCCTACTTGTCGTTCCCCGTTGTACGCAGGCAAATATTTCCTCTGGAACCTTTCTTCAAAAAGCTCCCATGAGATGATGTCTGGGGTAAGGTGCAACTGCCTCTCCAGGTTACCCCACTAGTTCAAGGCATTGTCCCTCAACTGAAAGATCGTTATTTTTGCCTTTGATGTGGAAGCATAATCTCTTAAGGCGAAACATCGTGTCATTCCTTTCAACCATGCCTCCGCATGTTTACTTGCATGACCCCCAACAAACTTTGGGAGTTTGATCTTCTGTAGTTCTCTGGTGATGTCCTCTAGTAGAGGCCCTCCCTCTGAGTTCCTCATCGCTTCAGGGTTACCCACTCCAGATGGTGGGGGTTCCACTTCGACATCAGCTGATTGACATCCCTTTAATGTCTCATTAATAGCCTCTAAAGAGCGCAAAATGAGAGCTAATTTAGGTGATGGTGGTGGCAGCATCGACGTTGGTGGTCCTTGCGACGATGCCCCTCATGCTTATTAGGGAAGAGTTTAAGGCATTCAACATTCACTCAACTTATACCTGCAAACATAGGGTTAGGCATAAGTTTTTTTTTTAATTGTATGTAAACATACATTACTCTCTTTAGGGAAAGTGGCTAAAGGTGGGGGTCGAAAGCCTCTAAGCTTGGTAACTTGTTCAGGTAAGTTGCTAACTCCCTTACCTTGCCAGCTATCCTGGCACTGCGAGGTACCTGCCAATTACTGCTACTTACCTCCTTAAGTCCTTAGAAACTTGGAAACTAAGTACAATGTTTTAAACACAATGTAAATTAATTATTAAACTCCCAAACAACCCCATTTGATTGACATGTTGTGCACATAATGCTCCATTGTGGGCTCTCTTTCCACAGTTGTGCACAATTTGCGCCCCTTAAGAGCTCTAATGGTGGGCTTTGGTACTTGGGCTCCGTGACTTTTGTGATGACTAAGGTGTTCAGTAGTACGTGGTGTCAATGACTTAGAGTGGTGGGCTCGATGATCGAAACCCATAGTTTTAACATTTGGTGAACTCGATGACCAAACTCAGAAGCTGGGTTATGTGACTTGTGACCAAACTTGAGGCAAGTGTCACTTGATCACAATAGGACTTGGGGACTGGGTTCGATTTATATATATATTAAATATATTAAAAAAAATTAAAAATATGGCGCATGGAATAATGTGAGCAACCCGTGGACTCCCTCATTGGTTGGTGTCGGATGTTGTCTTGGGTACTGCACTCTTATGCCCTCGTGGATCCTCCCTTGGCTTGGTGCTTAATGCGTTGTCTTGGGTCAGGCTTTGGTGTGATGCTTTTTTCCTTGCAACTCTTAACCCAAGGTCGATGTTTGATATGACTTGGAGATTGTGCTTTCAAGCCCAAGAAAGTTTATTTAGGTTATAAGAGGGAAAAAATATTCCGAATAAGGTTGGGTGAGGCCCACGTGCCCCACTCCCACTCTCAAACCCCACTTTGTCCCTTCTTACTCACACAACATGCAATAATCCGCTCAACCGACTCTTCCTCTGCAACATCCATGGCCATCAGGCTCCTTTCTCATGAGAGTAAATCCTTCCGGTGCTTCTCTGCCACAACCATGGCCGCCAAACTTCTTCCTCATGGAACGACCTCAAAAACATAAATGAAGATGAAGACCCTTGTTCTTCTGGTGTTGTTGGGCCTCTGCATATCTCTGTCATTTGTCGATTTGCGGCTCCCAACGAGCGCTAGGTTCCCTTAAGCTCAAGCCGAATGACTGATTAAAGAGCTAAATTGATTCCGAGAATCGCAGAACTGGAATAGGAATACGATGACGACCCTTGTTTAGTAGAAATAAATATCAATTTGGATATTAATGGGGACTCAGAAACGACCGTCGGTCTTGAAGAGCTCGACCATCATGCCATATATTTTCCCCTTGAACACACGCATGCTACAAAGATGTTCTACTTCTTTTTTGAGTCACAGGGAAGCAAAGTGGATGACCATGTTGTGCTTTGGATAACTGGAGGCCCTGGTTGTAGCAGTGAATTGGCTGTGTTCTAAGATAATGGACCTTTCAAGATTAAAAACAATTTAACTCTGGCCTGGAATGAGTATGGATGGGACAAGGCATCAAATCCCATTTTTGTGGATCAACCTACTTGAACTGGTTTTAGTTACAACACTGATGTGCGTGACCTCCGTCATGAGAACAAGGCTTTATAACGAGAACATTTCAACTCTAACATGCATACCAGACACGTCTGAGTGGTTGCACAGGAGTTGTAGACAACCAATATGGTTTATTTTGTGACTTTGGTGATGGATTTATAGTGCCATATTGTTCCAAAACAAGGCCCTGCGCAAACCTCACCAGGGTCTGTGACCTGCGACATAAAGAGTGTGGTTTTCTTTGATTTTCTTGACATGCAACATAGAGCTCATAGCTCTGTGCGTAGATCTGCCTTGATTCTAGTTTGGAGGGGAATTTAAGTTTTTTAGGGTTTGAATGCTTGGTTTGATGTTTTGAAAGAAATGATTGCTATTACAGATGTCTTTCAGAAGTATTCTCCAGGATGTGAGAGACGGTATCAAAAGTATTTCCAGGAGGAGTTTCGATGTGAAGTTTTCATATAGTTTGAGATCTCGGTCGCATAGTGTCATGCATGACAACCATTACAGGAATAAGGTTTTGATGTCGCAAATATGTTGGGAAAATATTGCACCCGAGTTGCTTAGAGATGTTATTTCGAGGATTGAGGCGAGTGAGGGCGCTTGGCCTGCGCGAAAACGCGTGGTCGCATGTACTGGAGTTTGCAGAAGTTAGAGGGAAATTACGAAGGGGATTTTCAAGACGCCCCAACTCTTTGGGAAGCTCACTTTCCCTATTTCTCTTAGCCTAAGCTAAGAGACTTCCTTATTCAGTGTTTCATTAAGCGGGACAGAGCGACATCTACCTATCATATATATTTGGGTTTGATGCAAGTAAGTTCTTGACATTCTGCTTTCAATTCATACGATGTGTTGGTATGTTTGTGTAACAACCCAAATCAGATTGCAAATGAAGAGGTTGTAGACCATGTTGGCACAAAGACAAAATCCTAGTGTTGTGGGTGGTCAAGCCCAGGTTTTAGTTTTGAAACCGGGCTCTGATACCATTTGTAAAGCCTAACTATTTTTCGGGATTCAAAATAGATAAAAGTTTTCTAAAATCTCCTACTGAAATGACTGAATTTAGTTTATATTTCTTTCATTATTCTCTTATACCAGGAATAACCAACAACAACATATTGATGATAACAACATAATGACAATAGCAACAACAACATAATAAAAACAACATAGAAACATATTAATGATAACACCATAATAACAACAACATAAGTATGACAGACCAACTTGTAAAATACATACCTCTACCTGCAAATTTGGTTGATTCAACCCCTAGTTCACTTGTTCTTGTGCTTTCCCAAACTGCCCAACTGAATATTAACCTCCCAGCCAACTAGAAACAACCTCTCCAACTCCCTAGCTCCATGAATCCTTGCGGTTTCCTGGCCCTCGAACGCAAATTTCCCAGCAACAACAGTTCCTTGTGAGAGTTTCCAAAACGATTCTTCTTCCAATTTTCTCCCCTTCTCTATCTTTCAGAATTTTCTCAAACTAAAATCAGCTCCCCCTTCCAAGTCCTCCTCCTTATCCTCCTCTCTCCATTCCCCCTCCTTAATTCCCAACAACCTTATTCCCCCATTAATTTCCCAACATCCTTATCCCCCCATTAATTACTTCACCCACCTTTTAATAATATAATAATAAAAGACTCATTTAATATATTTTAATAATTAATTAAATTTAAATTAAAAACTATGATAAAAATTAATCAATTTGGGTTGTCACATAAGGCACTTCGTTATGTGAAGTCACCAATTTGAAACCCTAGACTTACCTTGTGTGTTGCGTAAGAGGCCGCGTTGGCATGCTTGGAGGTTATAGTGGTAGTAGTGGGAAAACTTGACCCCATGTCACATGATTACCAGACATGCTAGTTGTCGATTTTGCTAGCCAAAAAAAATGATCACCTACCTCTAATGCACATTGTAGTTGGGATGGCTCCTCTTGCGACGCAATTATGTTCATTTCATTTACCATCTTTTTATACACTTTTTTGGACATCTGTGCCGGCATGTCTTGGTTTTCCCCTTGTTTGTCCTTTGGAATTTTCAAAATCTCCCTCGATAAAAAAAATAGGAATCATCATATATAAAAATTACGTGTATTTTTATAAAAAAGATCTCGATGTGTATAGTAACTTAAGACGCACCATAGCGTCAACCATATTCATATATATATATATATCGATACGGTGTAACAATGTCGTTGCGAAATTGAAAATGTTTTACAATTTTTTGTATTCAGCCGATACTTTATGAATTAAGAAAAGCATGGCTTCCTAAGTATTGTTTATTACACATCATTGAAAGATTAAGATGATTAATAGAATGAAATCATATACCTGAAATTTCTCCTTTGCATATTTCTATGTGATCTACGGTAATCCCCCTTGAATTTGTCTCTTCAAGAAAAATCCACCCGCTCCGAAGTCTTTCCTGATAAATCTTTTTTGCACAAATTTCCCCTTCTAAATTTTGGCAAAGAAATAAAAGAATGAATAGGGTTTTCCTTTATAAACACAAAAACTGAAATTCCTGCTCATTTTTTCGTTGTATATTTTGGCAAATCGATGATAAACGCCCGCGTTTTTTTTTTTTCAATACTTAGATTTTTAGAGCGGTATATTGTGAGTAGCGCATCGATGTGGTGTGTATGTATGATGCACCGATTTATTTTTGTAATAAATTTCAATTCATTGATAGTGAGCGTGCATTATTTTTCCAACTTGTTTCAATCGGTACGCTATGCAGTTAGAAACGCAATAGTGTGGTGTGTAAGTAATAATGCACCGTAAAACAGATTAATTTGCAAAATGCAAACATCTACATTTAAATTTTGCGGAGGTTTTGCTTTGAGGAGGTAATAACAGAGGTCGATCGTCGGTGCTTCACTCAATTAAATGCACCGATGCGTTTGGTTTATCGATATGCACTAATGCATATTTATATGATGAAGCACACCATTAAGTTATAAAAGTTATTTGAAATTTTGTTTGAAGTTAGATTGTTCTATACTTCCCAAAATGACGGTTTTGGCTCAAATGCAGGAAAAAAGGAATCGTAATAGCAAATGGCCAATTCTTCATATTCCAATTCATTCCATATCATTGGAATTCCTTTAAGTTCTTTCGTGGAGATTGTAGGATGTCTAGATTTTATTGATAATTCATTTATCTCATTGAATTTATGTTATGTATGTAGGTACAGTTGAACAATTGTTCATTGAATTTTGTAGGATCAAGATTCAAGATCGAGTTCAGATGCTCAAGATATTTCAGTAGTCCCAAAATTCTGCAAGCTCTTATTGGGAGAAAGATACCACAAGCATATGTTTGATGAAAATGGACAACTGCTTTACCCTACCAATCGTAACATGCCATCTTCCAACAATCAGCTTGGGTCAACGGTATTACACTGTGAATTGGATCTATTTTATGTAGACAACCCTGTAGGGCACAAGAAAAAGATGATTGAGTAATTGGATTTTTGGTTTTTCAATGGAACTAATGTAAATGTATTGTTTGATTCAACATTTGTTTTATAAAGTGGTTGGTTGCATGTTTATTATTGGGAAAAAATGTCCATGCTTCTAATAATTCTTTGGTATAATGTTTGAACATATTAAATGCATTGTATTACTAGTATTATCGATGTAATGTTCAATATTTTTACAATCATGATTTTGATGTCGAGCGACCTGTCCACCATCTATTCTTGCACCCCACTATGATGTCAAGTTACGAGCTTGTTGTTAAACGAAAACAACTCGAAGATGAAGCATACCGAAAATGGTTGAAACAACAACCTATTCAATTCCCATTGTGCCTTAAGTCACCAATTCAAAACTTCTATAGTAACACTAGTTCTTCACACGTTGGGGATGAAGGAAATGATATAGAGGTTGGTATGGATGATTTCTTGTGGGATACCCAAGCCATGGAAGGAATATTATTAGATGCATTCCAGCGAAATGAACTAGGGGATGACTTTGATGTTGAAGATACCTTCTTCGAAAGCCTGAAATCTACTTCCGCCACCCCTCTCTTTGGTCGAGAACAAGGGTCAAGGTCTACCCTGCTAGGGATAATGATGATACCGTACAACTTGAAAGCAATGTATGGTATGTCAGACGCATGTTTCTCGACACTCTAACCATTAAGTCCCCTAATTTCTTAAGGAATCTTGTCACACAATGAAGGAAGAAAAGGGTTTCTTTTATTCATGCTTAATGACAATGTACATTAAAGTACTTCTGAGTGATAATGTCTTGCTCGATAGTTGCGTAGAGGTAAAGCAAATGCTAAAAATGTTGCGTGTTGAGTACATATCATATCATGCATGTTTGAATAATTGTATTCTATATAGAGACGAATATGCAAACAAAGAGATATTTCCATAATGTAGTCATGACAGGTACCATAAATAAATAAATAAATAAGGGTAAGGCACATGGTCCTCCTCATAAGCTAGGTAGGCACATGCCTATAATTCCAAGGATTAAAAAGGCTCTTTCGTTGCAAAAAATTAGCTATGTTGCAGGGGTGGCATGCCTCACATAGAAGTGAGCTAGGAGTTATGTGAATCCCAATAGACTCAATAGCCATGAAAAATATAGAGGATAGATGGCCCGATAAATTCAAGGATGAAGTGCAAAGCTTATGATTGAGCATAACTATGGATGGAGTTAATCAGTATTCCCTCCAAAACACCAACTATTTTGTTTTTCCAGTGGTAGAGATCAATAAAAATATCCCCCAATGATTGTCCGTGAAGAATGAACATATTATACTGGCTCTTATAGTCCCAGGTAGAAGACAAGTGAAGAGAATGGATGTCTACCTCCAACCATTGATCAAAGAATTTAAACAATTATGGGAAGGGATACATGTATATGATGTATCAAGACCCATCCCAATGGAGAGGTATTTTATGGTGTATGATATATGTGTGTACACCATGCACAATTATAGAAAAATAGGATCTTTTCTGGTAAGCATGTTGATTGATTTGTTTATATATGTGATGTTATTTGACATACTACATTTGGTGCAACTATATTTTTGACACTAACATGATGTGTATATGATAACATCGCATGTCTTGTAACAAAAGGGTATCATGGATGTAAATGTTGTGGGCCGTCTATAAAGGCTAGGTGGTCTAACCACCTACGAAAGCTGGTGTACGACTGTTCGAGGGTATTCCTCACAGAAGACCACCCTTATAGAAGAGTTGCATCTGCTTTCAATGTAAACCAAAGTGAAGCCAGAGATCTGAAATAATGACACTGGCATATTGGATTAGGGCATATGACACAGAGAAGGAGAAGGAGATGATAGAATTGTTTGATTCAAATGGGGAACCTATGTTCAATGATCTTGAATTTTTTGACATATATGTTGTGAAAATTCCCATTGGGATGAAAATAAAATCTGTATTTTATGAGCTTCCATATTGGGAGCATCTTAAGATTGGCCACTTACTAGATCCTATGCACATATTAAAAAATGTTTCATCTTCTTTATGGAGGTGCATGTTATCGAATAAAAGCAACACATTGGTTGTTAGAAGAGTTCTTATTGCTTCAAATACCAAAAAGAGACATTGACCAAGAAAATAAACTAGAGGAGTGGTTGGTCCCTCTTGGTCTTTTAAATAAGGTGATGTCCCATGGATTTTGAAGGAAAATTTTCTTTCTCTAGAGAAGGATGTTATATTGGGTGTGAAGACACCTTCTTTATATGGGTCGACTCTACAACATTGCTTCATTGTAGAAGAGAATTCAAGGTTGAAATCACATGACCATTTGAACCTTCTAAGGGTATGTATGTTGAATACGTGATTCTTCTTTTACACTGACGTCGGTAAAAATATTCTACACACTCACATTTTTATGGAAATTAATGATGTGTGTGTTTATTTTGTAGTGTCATTATCATTTGCTCATGCGTGGTTGTGTGAACCATGAATTCCCCCAAGACCTGTGACGTGCCATGTCGAAATTATCTGCATTTATACATTGGATCACATCAAAGGAGATTCATGTGGCTAGCAATCCACAATGGTGCCAAGATATAGTTGAAATTGTTTGTATGTTTGAGAAGGATCTTCCCATGAGCTTTATGGACTTGCAAGTCCATATTCTAATTCACCTACCTGATGAGGTTGAATTAGTTGGGGTGCTTTCATGTCATTGGATGTTATTCTTAGAGAGGTACATGAAAAAATTGAAGGGGTTTGTTCGACAAAGGGAAAAACCAAAGGGCTCTATGGTAGAGGGGCAGATAGTCTACAAGTCGTTCTATTATGCTAGTGAGTACATCAAGCAAACTGATGACATAGCAGGGGCATTCGTTTGGGACGACCATGAAGATGAGGACAAAAGGGAAGGGGAGCTACTCCAAATGAATCGAAAAAGACACTAGATAAAGAGTGAGTCAATTATATTTTTTCAATTTAGTACATAGAAATTGTTTACATTGAAGTTGATAATATATATTTCATCCCATGCTATTCGTTTTGAATTCTTGTATACGTTTATAAATTGATGCCATCAATAAATTAATTCTTTAAGTTGATAATATATATTTGATCTCATGCTATTCATTTTGAATATTTGTATACATCAACGAATTTAGAAATTGATGCCATCAATAAATTCATTCTTTACAACGCTGAGGCAACGCGACCCATGCTATGAAGAGAAAAGAAGGAAATGGGATAGTGACATGAAAGCATTCCGACTATTGAATGGTAGAAGCATGCCTTATCTTAATCATTTAAAAGAAAACATGCTAAAAATATGTCCCAACTGTTGGGTGGTTGACCAGATACAAGAGAAATATGCGGTGTTTGACCATAACCCACGTGGAGAAGATCTGAATGCACTAAACATTGGGGTCACGTGCAACAACTTTGTACTAACCTCTCTGATTATCATGTTCTATTTATAATATTGCACATTTGAATTGTAACATCTATTATGTTTTTACTAATGCTTCAATTATTAGACATATGACATCGTCCTTTGTTCGCATTTTTACAGGTGCATTTGTTCCCATATATGAGGGCATATGGACATCATTTTTGCACTGAGTATGCTAATTATGGACACATCACACAAGATTATGGAGCGGAGGTCGAGTTCGACCAATCTAGTCATGCTAGCCACCGTGATCAAAACCTAATAGAGGGGAAGTTAGGTTACATTGGAAAGATACAAGAGATAATGCAAGTGGACTTCTCATCGTTTCAACGTGTTATTTTTTGTTGCAAGTGGTGGGATACCTTCGACCAGAGAAATGTAAAGGAAGATCGTGATAGTGGGCTAATATGTATTAATTCTAAAAAAATGTGGGTTGAAACTAGGGAGCCTTGTATTTTCCCAAAACATTGCAACCACGTGTTTTTTACCCAGATGTGTTGGATGGGGATTGGTGGTTCATACTGAGACATTATCCAAGATCTAGACATTTTTTTTAGAACAACAATGTTACAATGCCAAGTGAGGAAGATAATTAGGGTGATGGAAACAAAGACTGATTTGTAAATGCTTCGTTTTGGCATTTATATTGTGGATGTGTCATTTTATTATGGGTATGTATAATGGCCAAATACGTTTTTTTTTCTTCAATTTATAATTATGTTGGATATGAAAAGTTAACAACCATTTACAACCATGTTTTTGCAGGAACAAGTTTTATTGGTAGCAGAATATGAGTGGAAGATCTTCATGCTGGGGACACTAGGCAGAAAAAGGAGAAAAATGATTCGATCTAGGGGAAGAGATATACATTTGGTTGTGGGAAAAGACCTCCAGGTTGGCCAAATAGTGGATCTTGAAGGAAAATCCATGGTGGAGCATTTTGGCTTGAGACGAATATCAATGGGGGTTCTATATCATTGGATGGAATCCCACTGGATCCCGCCTTTGGGTTATGCCCCTACTTTTCACCTCGTCTCAAGAGGTTGGATTGGATTCATCTTTAAGGATAAGAATGAAATACAAAATATTTTGTCAATGAGATGGTTTTGGGACAAACAAGCATTAAGTGCGAAGCCTTGGCATCCATTGTTTGATGTTGTTGTTGAGGGGATCAACATTGTTCTAGTATGGATTAACCTTCCAAATATTCCCTTGGAGTATTGGTCAGATGATGGTTTTTGGGCTATAGGCAACACGTTGGGTTCTTTTATTGTGGTTGACTCATCATATAAGTCAATGCCCGATCGAGTCACAACACAAATTTTGGCAGAGATTGATCCCTCAAAAGGATTGTATGAATATATAATGTTAGTGATAGGTGATTGATCTTATGTCCAACTCTTACATTATTTAAATATACCCTTTCGATGTGCCTGGTGCCAGCGTTTTGGCCATGTTGCAGTAAACTACAACAAGGGGCCCATAAAAAAACTTCCAAAGATGGATAGGGAAATGGAAAGTAGATCTGCCACTCATGAGCAAGGAAGGCCCCCCTCAGAGACTCGAGACTTGTTGAGGGATCTCCTCCAATTCCTAATGTGAGGCTTTTGATGGTAGGAGATGATGAAGGTTGTGCGGCTTCTTCGGGAATTCCAAAGCTAGTGGTGGGAGATATTTCGATCCCTTATGAAGTGCAACTGGGAGAAGAAAGTGATCAGAATGTTACAAGCACTCTATTGGAGGCAGATCCGAACCTTTCTACAGAAGAATAACAAAGGATTGAGGCTATGTGGTTAGCTTCCAAAGCCTTAACGGGGTCTCCAAGTACTACTTTGTGTCCCCCATATGATGTATGTAAATCCTCTCTTTTTCATACCTATCCTTTGAAGTGGTTTGGGGGTTCCTTAGAACCCGATGTTTCTGATAATGGGAAAGCTATGCGAAATAGTGGGGGACTATGATTGGACAAGTAGTCAATTTGGCAAATGATTGTTCCTCGGCCCAAACAAAGGGCTCACAAGACAAAAATTATATTACCTTGGTGTCTTCTTCTTGAGGCAGAAACCCATACCTTCTCAGAACTTACTCCTAGGCTACAAAATATGCCTCTTCTAGGGGGTTGGGTATTGGTCATACAAAAGAATCTTGACCTATGAGGGCAGGGCACAAATCGACCTTTAAACATGCCTAGGAACAAGCCTCCTGAGAGGTTTCCCTAGGACGTCAAAGATTAATATCAAGGGTTCTTATAGCAAGTGTATGCCCCAAAGGAGAAAATCCATGAAGCTTCTCTCAATCAATATTCA
The DNA here is from genome assembly GCA_009831015.1 of Picea engelmannii. NCBI lineage: Eukaryota > Viridiplantae > Streptophyta > Pinopsida > Pinales > Pinaceae > Picea > Picea engelmannii. The sequence goes on from ML781067.1 coordinate 156,010, forward strand.
GGGTCTTGGGGATAGACCCAAAAAATCTCCTTTGGATGTCTTGTTTCTCAAGAGATGCCAGATGTTCTCTTTCTTTAGGAATCCATGGGTAAAGGGGATGAAATAATTGTCGAGCTTCATAAATACTTTCCTAGGTGGGAGTTTGTGGGTATTGATGCATACAAATTATGTGGTGGAATTATTACTGGGTTGTATAAAACTATGTCTCTAACAAACTACTTTTTTATACATTCAGGATTAATCACAGTAACAAAGCACAAAGTATCGGACAAAAACTTTCTTATGTGTAATATCTACGACCCTTATGATGACCAAAAGGCTTTCTAGAATCAATTTTTGGCTAACCAGATGATCATTACTGATTTCTCTATAGTAGGAGGCGATTTGAATTTATCTTTGGGTCGAAGTGAAATATTGGGTGAATAAGCTCAGTAGGATACTTTGATGCACTACTTCAGGTATAAGTTGGAAGAGGCGGGATTGGTGGATATTGAACCAATGGTTCTCTCTCTGACATGGAAAAACAACAGAGCAAGGTCGGCTAGAGTGCTCAAATGCCTTGATAGTATCTTGGTCCATCAAAACTTGCTCACAAACTTGGGAATCCTTAGATCACGGGTCGATAAAGTTAAAAGTTTTGATCATTTTCCAATTTTCCTTGAATTTCAATTGGCTTGAGGAAGACCGAGAGCCCCATTTAAATTCAACTTGTCTTGGTTGGAGATTAAGGAGTTCAAATCTCTGGTGGAAGGAGTGTGGGTGGGTTATGACTCAAACGAAAACTTGTCAGCAACCCATTAATTTGTAATATCGCTCAAAAGGCTTAAAAAGGTGGTGATTGAAGAATAATTGGGTCTGATTTATGAAAGGGTTGTTGGGGGATCGAAGGAAGGGGTCGACGCGGACACAGTCAAGAATATGGAAGCAAAACACTACAATCTCTTGCTTGAACAGGAAAATAAATGGCACCTAAAGAGTCAAGCATTATCGCTTGCAGTCGGAGACTTGAACACCAAATATTTCCAGTGTTTTTCCATCCATCGGAAAAACCACAACTCCACGTGGGAACTTAAGAACGAGGAGGGTCACTTGATACAGGGGTTTACTGATCTAGCCTCCCTTGGGGTTCGCCATTTCAATTCCATTTTTAGTGACCTACCACATTACGATATGGAGGCCAGGTTAAAATTACTTTCCTACTTTCCACAGCTAGTCAAGGAAGATGAGAATCAGGCTCTTTTGAATGAAATCTTTGTTGAGGAACTCTGAGGTATTATAAGCACTTTCCAAAAAGACAAGTGTCTGGGTCATGATGGGTGGACCATTGAATTTTTTGAAGGTTTTTTTTATTTGGTGGGGCAGGACCTTCTCCAAGTAGTGGAGGAAACCTGGACATCTGGTAAGGTCTCAGGTAGCATCAATTCTACTTTCATAGCTATAATTCCAAAGGTGGACTGTCCATCTACACTTGATGATTTCTGTCTAATTTCTCTTTGTAACTACTTATATAAGATTGTAGCCAAGATAATTTCCCCGAGACTTAAGCCTATTTTATCAGACATAATTACAAATGAGCAGTTTGGTTTCTTGAAGGGACAACTGATTCATGAGGCCATTGGATCTGCCCTAGAAGGCCTGCATTCGATCAAGACCTCGTACCTACCCGTCTCAGTTATAAAACTCGATCTTTCAAAGGCCTATGATTAGGTCTCCTAAATTTTCCTCATGTTACTCTTACTGCAGATTGGATTTGATTTAAATTTCATCATATGGATTATGACATGTGTTTCTTCAGTTCATTTCACAATTTTAATCAATGGGGTGAGTTCCTCCTTCTTCAAATTCAGGCAGGGTCTCCGCCAGGGGTGTCCTCTTTCTCCATATTTGTTCCTTCTAATTGCAGATGGACTTAGCTGGGTATTAGTTGAATCATATCATCTTCATCGTATACAAGGAGCTCAAATGGGTGGGATGGTTCGACTCACACATATACTTTTTGTGGATGACATACTTCTTTTTTTCCGGTGTTTATAAGTTGAGGGGACAAGATTAAAAGAGATTCCAAATCTCTTTTGTGGTGCTACTGGAATGGTAATCAATATGATGAAATTGGATTTATATCTTCTGGCTAATGATGAAGTGTCCAAACAAGAAATAACCAACATCTTCCACTTTCCCACTTATGAATTGAATGATGGACTTACTTACTTGGGCTACAAATTAAAACCAAACATTTATTGTCTTTAGGACTGGGACTGGTTAATCAAATGAGTGGAGAAGTGGATTACATTATGGTGTAATCATTGTATTTCGAAGGGGGGTGGGGTGGGGGGGGGGGCATCTTACCCTCATCAAGTATGTCATTGAGGCTATCTCAGTGTATTGGCACTTCCTAGCCAATATTCTAAAGGGTGTTCTGACCCGAATAAAGAAACTTTGTTGCAACTATATGTGGAAAGGAAGATCAAATTACATGGGTTCACATTTAGTGAAGTGGCAGACACTATGCCGATCTAAATCTTTGGGGGGTTGGGGACTTAAGGACCTGGTCCTTTTTGGCAAGACGCTGGTGAAAACTATTTATGGGGTTTTATTACCCAAGATAGTCTATGGAAGCACTTTCTCTATGCAACATTTATCCTAATGGGTTTTGTAGTTGAATGGATACAAAATCCTTGAAAGGTTTCTCCCTTAGCATCTCCATGGTGGAAAAAAAATCTTTGTATTCTCCATCATTGGGCGATACTTGGCTTGGAGAGTGGGATCAAGATGCCTGATTCAACTTGGGAGGGACTTAATCATGGGTTGCGACCATCAGATTCTGCTACCAGATGAACTCATCAATTTTCTACTGGAACAAAATTATTGCACTCTTAACTCAATTGTCGATGACCGAACATCTTCAATTTGGAGGCAAGGATGGAAATTGGCACTTGATATAAATCTAGAGAATATAGGGGTCGATACCTAGAATGAATTTACCAATGCTTTATCATAGACACGTATTAAATTGTCTCTACAGTTTGATGAATTGTTGTGGGTATATAAATCCTCAGGTGGATCATTTTCAGCTAAGCTTGGCTACCAATCTTTGGTAGATGTTCCCGATATTGTAACTTGTCGGTGGAAAAGCAAACTGTGGAAAATAAAGGCCCCTCCAAAGGGAACCCTTCTTTTTTGGCTTATTCTGAAGGGAAGAATTCTCACATGGGATCGACTACAACATTTCGGGTGGCATGGGAATGGGGCTTTGTATACTTTCTAAAGAGAGGAGGAAGCCAATGCACATATGTTCTGATTTTGCCCCTTTACTGTACACGTATGGCATGAAATCAACAAATTGATTGGAATAGGTATCATGTGGATGAAATAATCAATCGATACATGTTTCAAGGTATTTTTTAGTAAGGTTGTGTGGAAGCCATTTTGGGTGGTACTTATTCTCATTTCTTGGGGAATATGGTTGGGTGAAATGTTGTGTTATTCGAAGGTTTCTCATGGCCCTCCTTCTAGGTAGTTCACCTAGCTCTCTCTCTATTACCACACTACAAGTCTATGGAAAAACCTCCAAAACTAAAGGATATTGATTCTATGCTTATAGATAAAACCAATCCATGGGGATTTTTTGATGGAGCGTGCCAGGAAAACCAATGTGGTATTGGGTTCATATTGTACTTCTCAGATGATCCACATATGTTATGCCATGGAAACATGAGCATGGGAACAAATAATCAAGCGGATTTTCAAGCGCTCCTCAAATTGATGCAGAGTGAAAAGTCACAAAACATGGACAACCTCTATTTTTGGAGATTCAAAGTTAGCAATCAATTAGATGTTGAATGTGGTGCTGTTATCAGAGTCAAAACTGATAAATATTGGATCGATTTTGAAAGAGGCCTCGCAAACTTTCATGATTATTTCCTTCCGACACATCTTCTAGGAACATAATATGATTGTTGATCGTCTGTCAAAGGATGCCTTATCTATCCCCAAAAATACTATTGTTCTGAAGTATTTCGAGGAAGGGAGGGAAACCGCCCAATCGGTTTGTCAACTTTTCACAAGTTAATCAGACTTGAGCTTCCCAAGTTTTGGTGCATAAAATGATATTTCATATTGAACAAAAGGGTATATGAATGTTGATTTTGGTTGACAGGTAGAGGTCTACATAAACTCCTTTCTTTTTCAAACTGATGATGTGTCCATGTTTCTTCATGTCTGATAATATATGGCCCTATGTTGGTCAATTTTTAGTTTTATTGACTCTAAGTAGCGCGAAAGCGCCTTCAAAATGTAACCTTTATTTTCTACAACAAAAGTTATGATTTTTTCCTGGGAAAAAAAACAACCATTTACAACCACCGTATTGAAAATACATTAAATAGTACAAGTATAAGATGTAGTTTTGATATATTTTTATTGTCATATTTATTGTTTATTATAGTAAATTTATGTTATATTGCATTAACATATGTTTATGTCAACCTTTGAATTACTAAACATTACTGTTTTCAGATTTCTGTGGTGAGTAGTTTCAAAGTTATTTGCCTCTGGTTTATAAGTTGGGTGGTGGAGAAGTTGTCTTCCACCAACTCTTCCTCCTGCCTCTCATGTCCTGGGCGATGGGCCATTTTAGCAAATAATCTTGCTAATGAAATATTCTTGAGCTTGCTATTGTAGCCTACATCCGCACGATCGTTGATGTTGCCTGTCTTTGTATCTCGTCTGTCTTGCTGGCCTCTGTAATTTCCTTTTTCAGTATTGCCTTTGGCTGCTTCTCCTTTAGTTGAATTGACAATGAGGTGATCGAGAACAATTTGGAGCCTTTCATTGTTTCCACGAGCAAATTCACCTCTATATCGACCTCTGTTAAAGTCTATGGATAAGCCAATGCCATTGTTGAATGAAGGTTCCTCCTTACTTGTCGCTTCCTTTCCTGCTTCACCACATCTACTGAGGCTACTCTCTGAGTTATGGCTTGCCTTTATTTTTAAAGTACCTTCGCCAGATAAACTACTCATTCTTGAATTCTTCCTGAGCTGGAAGAGACAATGAATCGGGCTTTGCTCGTCCTAAATTCCCCTTATGGTTGATAGCTTGGACCATGCAAGCTTAGGGAGGGAGTGACGCTTGAAAGAGGAAGCGACATGCTTTTCCAGCATCCGCATGTTGCTGAGCATGGCTTCAATCCCTTCATAGGCCATTAACTCGAGTGAAATTAATGAAGAGGTGAGGGAGCTGGAGACTGTGTAGGCTTGGAGTGACATCAACAATAGTTTCTCACAGAGTATAAACTCCTTGCGGCCTAAGAGATCCAAAAATGCAAACTACAACGTATTGTCTCCCATGATCCAGAGGATGATCATGTACACAGTTCCGCTTGGCTTCACGATCAGCTGTCCTGGAATACCTTTTCACTGGAAAGTCGTGTGGAGGTGGCTGCCAGGTGGAGCATTGACCCAAGGGGGCTGAGGCATTAGGGGGGAGCTAGGAAAAATAACCTTCCTAGAACTTCCAGGTGACCTGGGCCTCTTCCTATAGTTATATTACCTTGCTCGTCTGCTATCCCATTGTTTATGTGTCGAATATGATAGAAGGTAGGGAGCATGGTAGATAACGTATCTCTGATTCTTTCTATGAGCCATTTCAGATTTGAATTATTCGGGGTTGTTTTTTTGATGAAGTACCGAATTATATTCTTGGAGTCCCCTAGAATGATCAACTAGTTGAGATGTCATTCCTGCGCTAGTTGAGCTCCTTTGAAAAGTGCATAGGCCTATGTTAAGTTATTGGTGGTTTTACCTAGATTCCACAAGTAAGTTAGCAATATTTGTGCTCTAGGGATGAAAATAACCCCTCCCGCACTTGCCTCCCCCGGGTTCCCTTTTAAGGCACCATCGAAACAAAGAACATGACTATTTTGGGCGTTTACCCAGATTTTGAAATCTTGGAGGGGGGGAATTGAAGCTGTGAGCATGATGACTTTCTTGGCACGATGATGGGGTGGAATTCAGGGGGGTTTATTTTATTTAGATAGACTTATTCTTCTGCTTGCAAAGGCCCACCTTCCCGGGTTGTTACTTTCCTGGATGAGATGAACTCCCCTATTTTGCTGATCGCGATTGCTGCAACTACTGGGGGGGGGGAACAAGCTTTTCTTTGAAAATTATTTTGTTTCTTGCTAGCCTTGTTTGCCAACATACGAATTTAATCGAGGCCTTCCATATTCGACTTAGATTTGGATTCCTATGTAGTGACCCTTTGTAGTGTTTTCCCCATTTTCCAATCAAACTTTTGCTGTTTGTCGGCCAAGATATTTGAGGAACTAGCTCTAAGTAGATGCTATGCATCACCTATTTTGTGAAATTGCAATTTATGAAAAGGTGGTCAGTGCTTTCCAGGATTTGGTTGCACATAAGACATCTGAAACACCCCATATAACCTCTTTTGTTCAACTTTTCACATGTTAGAAGCTTATTGCGTGCCAACTGGCAACATAAAATATTTATCTTTGGAATGTTATTTGGGCTCCTAATTCCTTTCCAGATGGCGGATTTGTTTGGCAAATCGCTATCTTGAAGGAGCTGCTTGTAACTCATCCTCACAGTGTACCCTACTTCACCCCAACTTATGGTGTCCTTTTGACTAAGGCGAACTGGGGTAGACCCTGAGACCACTAGGAGGAACTGCTTAGCCTCATCTGGCAGGAGGAGGGGAACGTCTCCCAGATTCCAATTTTCCCAAGCACCATTCTTATTCCAATTAGAGATATCAAAGAGAGTGGTTTTTCTGATTGAGGTTAGCCAGAGCCTGAAATGATCCAGAGTAGGAATACTAGAGAGTACTCCCATCTTTGAGAAGTGATCCTCCCATATCTTAATTTCTTTACCATTTCCTGGGGTCCATCCGAGGTGGTTTTGGATGAGCGACATTGATGCCCAAATTAACTTCCAGATGGGGGAAACTGGTTGACCGAGGTCTACAATGTCCAGACATCTTTTTCTGACTTTGGATAGGTACTTATTGCAGATTGTTTTTTTCCACCAATCGTTTCCTCTAGTAATTACACGCCAGATTAGCTTGGCCCCTAGGGCTAAGTTTATCCTTTCCGAGTCTCGAATACCCAGTCCCCCATTTTATTTAGGGGCACAGATAGTAGATCAGTTTATGATATGGAATTTTTATCATTGTCTTTGCCTCCTTGCTAAAGGAATTTACTGATAATTCTGGCCATTTCTTTTTTGATTCCCACCGATGCATAGTGGGCTGAAAATTGGAAGATTGGAAAGGAGGATAGGACTAACTTTATTAAGACTACCCTACCTGCTGGATTCAACCACGTTGCTCCCCAAATTTTGAATTGGTCTTTGAGTTTTTGAAGAATCACCTGGCAAGCCTCCCCGGGGAGGGCTTTCATACTGAAGGGAGTGCCAAGGTACTTGAAGTATTTCTAGTCTATTGAGAAGGAGAATTGGAGGATGTTAGCAATTCTGGCCATTGTACCTACTTTTATGTTCCAAGCATAGATTTGGATTTTGTGTTTATTGATAAATCCCCTAGAGGCTATTTCATATTGATCTAGAACTAGCTTGAATCTTCTGGCCATTGTTTGTGAAGCTCCTCCAAGAAGAAGAGTGTCGTCAACGAATTGTGAGTTATTTATCCTTCTGACACCCCTAGCTATTTTCAACCCTGGGATATTTCTGGTGGCTCTTTCATGTTCCAACCTTCTATTCATAGTTTCTTCCATGATGATATATAACATTGGAGAGAGTGGGCATCTTTGCTGAAGTCCTCTTGTGGCTTGGGAGAACGGAGTTGGGCGCCCATTTATTAGGGGCGCTATCCAAGGAGACAAAATGTAGGCCTTGATCTAGGAGACAAAGGAGTTGTTGAAACCAAATTTTTTTAGCACATCAAAAAGGAATTCATGTTTCACTCGATTAAACGCATTTTCCATATCGATTTTGATTATCATTCATTTTTATCTATTCGTAACACTGGTACGAATGGCCTCCTATACCTGAATGATGTTGTCCCAAATTTGCCTTTTAGCCACAAAGCCCCCTTGATTTGGGAGAATGATCCTAGGGAGTAGATGTTTTATCCCGATTGCTATAATTTTTGTGAGGATTTTGTAGGAGACATTACAGAGAGAGATGGGAAGAAATCGTTCAAAGTAGTTTGCATTTTTTACTTTAGGGATCAGGGCAATGAAAGAAGTATTAGTGGCTCCTCCTAACTTGCAAGTAGTTTGGACATATCTGATCATACAAAGTAAATCCTTTTTAATATTTTCATAACAGTTTCGATAGAAATTGAGAGTGAAGTTGTCCGACCTGGGGGATTTATCAGGATCAAATTGGTAGACAACTGTTTTAACTTCCTCTTCTGTGACTACCTTAGTCAATTATTGGTTATCCTGTTCCTTTATCAACTACGGAATCTGTTCCATGAACTGTAGACTCTGCTCTCTGTTGTCTACTCCATCTTGGGTGTCGAGATTTTTGAAGTGAGAGGAGGCTTCCTTTTTTATCTCCTCAAAGGAATTGACTACTTCTCCTGTGGATTTTTTCATTTCCTCCACTGTGTTCTTGTGATGTCTTGCTTTGGCCTCCTTATGGAAAAAGGAAGTATTTTTGTCTCCTGCTTGGAGCGCCAAATCTTTGGATTTTAGTCTCCATTCCTTTTCTTTGTTATGGAGCACCCTTATATAATTTTGAAAGTTCTCTTTCTCTCTAGATGTTTGGTTTGGATTTTACTAGTGTCCAATTCCTCCTATAGAGCTTCTAGTTTCTTTTTATATCCTTCCACTTCTCCTTTTGTGTTGTGGAAGGATGCTTTAACCCAGTCCTTTATTGCTTGATTTGCCTTTTTTAGCTTTTGCTCCCAGATGTACACATGAGTTCCATCCACCTAGGTTGATTAGATCGAGGAGATTAGGGGGAGGAAATCTGGGGAATCCAACCAAATTGGATTGAATTTGAAGGGAATGGGTCCCATATTTTCGGCTTTGACGAAGGAAAGGGATATTGGGTGATGATCTGAAATGCCCCAAGACACAATTTGGGAAGAGATGGAAAGAGGGCAGAGGAGTAAAGATACGTGGATGAGAAAATGATCAAGTTTGGAAACTATATGCCCCACCCCTGGCGTTTTGTTGCTCCATGTGTATTTCCCTTTGGAGGGTTGAACATCGAACATATCTAGTTCCGAGATCAGATCCTCCAATTGTTCCTTAAAATGGGCACATACAGTGGTGCCTCTTCCCCCCCCCTTTGATGTATGGTTGTATTAAAATCCCCAGCTATAATGTAGTTGTCTTGGGCTCCTAGCTCTTCAATTTTTAATAAAGAATCCCAACACTCACTTTTTCCCCAATAATTATTAGGCATATAAACATTACAAATAGGGTAGATGATACCTGATTGAAGATGCTTTAGTTTAACCAGCGTCCAGTGAGTAGATTCTACATTTTTTTCTTCCTTGTAGAGTTGGGTGTTCCACAATGTGCAGATCCCTCTTGATGCGCCTCTAACATTCAACGTCGTTCTACTGCTTGTTTTCTAGATTTGCTTCATTTCTCGCAGGGCATCAACTCCTTGCATTTTTGTCTCCTGGATTAGGAGGGTATGGGGCTTTTCTATTCGAATTAGCTTTCCCCTGGCTTTTTTTTTTTTTTTTTTCCCTCTGACCGAGTCCTTTGCAATTCCAGGGGACTACCTTCATTACTTACTATTATGTTTTGTTGCCCCCCCTTTTGTGGGTTGAGATTGACCCTTTGCTGCTTGATATTTCCCACTTTTTCCTTCTTTTCTAAGAATTTACTCCAGTGTTGGTTGAGTTCCTAGCTCTTTGTCCTGATTGGTCTCTTTTTCCCTTGTAGTTTTATTTGTTTTCCTTCCTGGTTTCGTAACTCTAGCATTCTTTGGGAGTTCCATATCCAAATCTTCTCCCAAATCTTCCCAACTATCGTCTTCCTGCGCTTGGAGAGGTTCTTGGGGCTGTGGATCGGGATCCACTAGGGGCGATGTGAGATCAGGATCCTGATCTGGTTGACTGTCTTCTGTATTTTCTCTTGAACTGATCAACTCTGCTTCTAAATTTCCTAGGGGGTTGTATTTGTTCTTACTACTTTCAGCTTCATCATCAATTTGTATTGGGGATTTCCCTTTACTTGGCGAGGGAAGCCTAAAGTTGCTTTTCCATTCCTGTTGCTGGTTATCTGCCTTGTTCATTGCTTTCTTTCTTTTTGCTGGTTTCCATTGATCTGGTGTTTTGTTTTTCAGGATTCTCCTGGATCACCTTGGGGCAGTTTTTGGCGAAATGCCTGTATTCATGACATGATTTGCACTTGAATGGGAGTTGTTCGTAATCCACTGTTCGGATGTATGACCACCCATCTAATGTTCGTTGGATTGCTTCTGGTAGACCTTTTTCCAGGTATAATTCTATATAGAGACGTGCGCATGATTGCAGACCATCTCGTGGCTCAACTTGATCTATGAACCTTCCCAGTGAGTTGCCTATATTTTTTTATTGTTTCATCATTCCAACAGTGGAGGGGTAAGAAGGGAAGCCTTACCCAAAATGGAACCACTGAGGGAATATCATTCTCATGACTGAAGTCTGGAGTCCATTTATTCAAGTACATACCTCGAGTACCCATGAAATATGGGCCATTCGTAAAGATCAAATCTCTGTCTGCTTTATTTTCAAAGATAAAAACATAGAAACCCTTACCACAGAAAGTTGTAGAAAGCTTCCCTTTTATCGTTTTCTTCCAGTTTTGCTCCAACCATTGTGACATTGCTTTGGGGGAAGGCTAAAGACCCGTAAACTGCCCTATCAGGCCATTTTTTGCTAAACGGAGGGAGAACGATCTCGAGGAAGGGGATTGGACAGATACTTTTGGAATTACATCCAACTTTTTTACAAAACGGGACAGAGGAGCTCCCTTAGCAGATTTCAAATAAGAGGAAATCAGGGCTTGGAACACTGCGAGATCATGTGGTAGTGGGGGCTGAGGGGATGTGATCCCCTGAGCCATAGGCCATGGAGGCTGATGTTAGAAACCCTAGATACAATCAGGGGGATCTCGATGCAGCCGCACGTGTTTCCTTTACGAAAATACTCGAAAGAAAGTAATTAAAATCTGAAACCTTTGTCAATTTTATTGATTCTTAAAATACTAATTATAAAATGTTTGGTGATTTTCCTTTTTAATAGAAGATTCATAAAATTAGTATTAGAGTAAAAAATTGTGAAACCAATTCATTGAAGTGTATAGATCAAAATGTATTATTATTCTCTATATTTAGTATTTTAAATTTAATTGAATAAGTTTCATATATTATAATAGTTGGATAATATAAATTAATAAAATCTTTGGAAAAAACAAATATTAATAAAATATAATAACCATGATTTTAGTAAACAATTATATTATAACTTTGTCTTGTAATATTTGAATAATAAAAATTAAAAAAATAACATTATTATTACATCGTCATCATTATTATTAATGAATAATTATGTTATAATGTTATTATTAAAATATATGAAAAAGACATAATTATTCAAATCACAATCATTTCACTCATCATATTTAAGTATGTTTGTTTGTAAACACATTTAATTAACATATTGTATCTTGTTGGACAACAAACAATTCACCTTGAAGAACAATTAAACATTATATGGCATTAATGGTTATAACTTTTTGCAATCACAATCCAAATTAAACGATTTCATAAAAGTAAAGTTAGACATTATATGGCAACTGTAAATTTGAATGAGTGATACATCTCAAATTTAACTTAAAAATAGAGAAATCATTAACAATGTTAATCATTAGCATACTCATAATGCATTTTATAAATCAAACAACAACAACCACAACATTATATGAAAAACATAATATACATGAGCGATATACATATGAATATACATGAGCGATATACATATGAATATACATGTCAGACATACATCTCAACAAAATCTGCCATAAACGTCCCCGAGGTGTAGGACAGTCGGTGACAGAGTGTGTTGTTAAGCCACTCCGTGATGTTAAAGTCACCGGTTCGAAACCTGCGGGGACAAAAAATCCAACCATGTTAAGGGTTGGTGTGGCTCAGGCGGGGTGCGATCCCCGGGTGATTTTGATGGCTTAGATGCCCCTGAGTCGCGGTTTCTCAAGCCACAGGTTAATCGCGTACCCAACAGGTCCCGCACAAATTAACAAAAAAATAAAATAAAAAAAATCTGCCATAAACATGTCATATATACATCTCAAGTCAAATATAAAACAATCAATATACATGTCAATCAGTACCACTACTAGCTAGGTCCACTACCAGAGCCAGATGCATAAGTGTCTTTGCTACAAGAGGTAGAACCTCTATCAATACCAACTACATTAGAAAGAAATGTTGACAAAAGTACACTATCAAATGTCTCTCTATCAAGATCACCATCCTGTGCTACAATACATGATGTGAACATAGTGTCCAAAGCATCAAAATCTTGTGACACATGTGGAGGAGGAGGAGGAGGGGGATCGATGGATGATGACATGTGTGGAGGGGAAGTAGGAGGAGGAGGAGGATTAGACGTGGATGCAGGTTCAAACACGTTTGGAGGGGAAGCAAGAGGATTGGTGAATGGTTTAGTTGACTCATGTGGAAAAGAATCGGGATGAGGAGAACCATGTGGTGGAGTAGAGGATGTGGATGGGTCTACGGATGAGCCATATGGAGTAGGATCATGAGCATGACCCCTCAACCTCTCGATAATGTTGACAACACCGACAACGAGGCATACTCCTCCATATCGTAGAGAGATCTTGTACCCGTAATATGTCTCTAATCAGTGCGGGTATCACTCTATGACTAGTCACGACACTGCATAGCAGATCCGCCACTTCTATCTGGACTCTCTAATCCCACTTGCATAGCATGTGGGGTCTTTGTACTGGAGGTTGGTCCTTTGCCTCCTCCATCACCTGATCCCGTTGGGAAGGATCATCCCCAACATATGTGTGAATATATGTAAAACAATAGATAATAATAATAATATAGTTGAAACAAAATGTTACAATAAATTGCATGTGCATTAAATAAGACATAAAAATATGCAACTAGATTTATCAAAACATAACGATAATATTACCTCTCTCATTTGGTGGCTCGGTTGTTGTAAATCATTTGTTTGGACATCCTCTCCAATCCATCCCCACGTACAGGTATTGTACAATATCAAGGACATGATTGTCCTCACTAGACAATAAATCACATACATTCCTACCGACCACAATAATGGGAGACTCAATTTATCCCTTCTTGGGAAACAACTACCCCCACATGCACATATGTGCATCAAGAATATGCCTAGCAGGAAAGCGAGGTACTACTGGCTGAGTGGCATGAACCCTCTCAAAAAATAGTGTAAATAACTCTAACACAAATGGGAAGAATATCGTCCCATGTAAAATGACACAACAATGATCTAATGCAAAACAAAACTATCTCAAAAAATATTTGACCACCTAATCAATTGGGGCCTTTGGACTAAACTATCTACATAATACAACAAAGAGCAACTAATGTGCTGCCCATCAGAGCTATATTGTGACATTGTCTAGAGAATAATACATATGCACCTAAACTCCTCTCTACTAAATGAACGTATCCGCAATTGACCACCGGGTACCTGGAACTCCGAAGAGGAATGAACCTCTAGATGGACATATGTTTGCACATATGTCAATTGGGTCTCTCCTGCAACACCATGCAGTAGCTTAGGGAATTGGGGCAAAGCCTCCCCCCTCCTAGACAAAGCAATGATGAAATAAACATCCTCCTCCATGGGATGATACCACAGATTGGGACCGACCCTGAACCCCTTTCGTCCATGATCCCAACGACAGATCAATTGTTGTAACAACAAAGAGTTCCCCCCAAGGGATGTACCCTCCTTGATAAAATTTGAGGAGGCCAACATCCATCAAAAGAGCATGTGTTCACTGTGAAATAGGGCAAGGGAACAACTCCCTCTCCCTCTCCTTGGCCTCCCACTCATGCACAAATGTGTACATCTAGACCTGCTACTGCTAATGCTTTTCCTCCTCTCATTGTCGTCGTTGTCTTAGATTCACATACAAATATTTTTAGACACACACATATATGTATATATAGATATGCAGATAAAACAAATTGAAATTATAAAACACACACGTATATAAATAACTTGTATTTAAAAAATTTAAGAAAGTAACCGGTGCACCTAAAACAAAACCTACACCCCACCGACGGTGCTCTATATCAGAAAAATAACACCACAATGCGGTGTTGTTACTAGCATGCACTAGTGCATCATGTTTCTTCTCACACCACCACATATTTTAGCAGTGCGTCCCGTAAGATGCACCACACCATTAAATTGTGAAATAATCGGCTCAGTGTCGTGCTCTTTACAACACCAGTGCATTTTTCCTACCTAAAAGCACTGCTAGGTTAAATTGTTTCATTGCAACTTAAGCAGTGCAATGTGTTAATATGAATGCACTGGTGCTACCGTGTTATTGTAGCACTAACTTTACGTTTTTTGATACATTGGCTTGTATAGGGTACCAATAACAAGGCATCCAATGAAATTCCATGACATTCAAAATCATACAATATTTTTCCAATGCAATTCTTTTAATTGGACCAATTCATTTAGTTAACAAAGATGCATCATAACGCTAAATTTATGGTGTGAAAAATTACCGATGCACTTTGTTAAACTGAAAGCACCAATGTGTCAGTTTTACCACATCACCGACATGATGTCTAGAGGTGCGTTGTATTATTAACGTAGCGTAAATGGGACCTTACAGAAGATGAACCACGAAGCTTATTTTTCAAAACCTATTGCGGTGCGTAATTTTAGCGTTTACACATCGGTGCTCCATGCTTACTGTAACACCGCCACGTATTTTAACAGTGCCTTATATAAGATGCATTGCATTGATAGATTATGAAAAATTCAGCTTGGTGTTGTTCTCTTTACAACATCGATGCTTTTGTTGGACATATGGGCACCGCTAGGTTAAATTGCTTTATCACAATTGAAGTGGTGTGATGTGTTACTATTAACGCACTGGTGCTACCGTGATATTAGAGTAATGACGTTTTGCTTAGCGATGTGTTGTAAAGGATAGAGCACTGGGAAGGAAGCATCCAATGAGACGCCATGCTATGCCAAGTCGGTCAATATTTGTCCCGATGTAGTTCTGTAAACAACACCGATGCATTTGGTTAAAATCGTTGCACCGCTACGTTAAATTTTATATATTGTTAAGTTAGTGGTGCGCTTAATTAAGTGAAATGTACCAGTGCGGGGAAAAACCAATTGCGTGCTAGTTGTGGGGCATTCCAAAGGATGAATCACTTTGTTTTTAAAATTTATCGTGGTGCTATTCCTTGAATGACACTAGTGCATACATTTATATTAGACACACTAGGGGCGATGCTTATTGTGTATTTAACACAGGACACATTGATTCGAGGCGAGCCCAAGCATTCAAGCGCACCGCGCGGAATTGGAAAAAATAAATGAAAAAAATGCCAAATTTAAATTAGATGAAAATGAAAATAGGAATGTAATAAACAATATACCTGGCCTCTTATGTCACGAGGATCTATGGTTTCACCATTGAGAGGAAATGAAAATTTGTGGTAATTTCCAAAATATGGAAATGTGTGGAATTTACCAATGGAGTTATCCAAGTCGTTGTAGAGAAGAACGGTGAGCATCGGTGCTTGTTTGAGAGTTTGAAAGCACATGATGAACTGTAACAATGAAGATCGGTATGGTAATTTTTTTGATTTACCCTACCACAATGCACCCGATGACAGAGATGCGCACCGGTGTGGAATGTTCAATGACATCGGTGCACGTTATTTTTATTATAATATATGCCGATGCTTTTGAACATTGAAGCACATATGCTTTATTTTTTATGTGTGCACTGGGGCATATGTATATTAAAGGTGCATTGATAAAAAAACCTCCACAAAAACCTCCGATCACCTACCTCTGCTAACAACCTCCACTATAAATAGAGAAGGGATATATTTTTCGAGGAGATTCTGTAAAAACCTTTGCAAGAAGGTGGTCTCTTTATAGTGCTTATTGGAATGAGGACTCTCTTAGGAGAATTAGAAACACTCTTTTGAAATACATTGACAACTCTTAACCAAAGGGTGGCATTTTCTCATCTGTGGTTTATGTGGAAGTGGATCTGGAGAAATGGTTGTCAGAAGCTATCCTCCTCACCTTGCACAACTAGAAGCATGTTAAAAAATTGGATTATGAACGATTACCATTGAAATGCAAAATATGCCATGAATACAAGCATTTTGCGAAAGATTATGAAAAGAAACATCCCCAAGTCCAAGTAGCCCTAGATAGGAAGAACAATGGCAGAAAGTAAAGAAAAAGTTGGGTTCAAAGCAGACAAACTCCTTAGGCACAATTCAAGCCATTCCATCAACTTCAACATGAGTAACTCCATCTAGGTTAACCCTGGCAGTTTCCTCTCACGAGATCACTTCTCCAACTTCAAAACAAGTCTCTCTATTAAGGATCAATACTCAGTTTCAAAGTCGATCCTTTGAGTGAATAGGTATGAAGTTCTCTCCCGGTAAGAACCACCAATGGTTGAGGTAATTGACCCTTTAGTGAAAGAGACCAGATCCTTTTTCTCTACCAAAGCACCCATGTACTCACAAACGCAAGTGGAGGATCTTCTACCCTCATAAGATGATCATTCTATAGACATGCAAGAAGAAACAGATCCAATCATTGAAAAATCCTAGCAATATTCTAGTGGGGTAATGATAATAAAGAAATCCCAACAACAACTAGAAGAAGAAGACAAGGAGGAAGTGACAAAGGAAGAGTGGAAACCTATTAAGGCAGGGAGAAAGTTGCAAAGGATAAAAGAGAGGAAGCAACAAATACAGAGAAGCTCTTAGGTATCTAAACGATAAACCACTATAGAAATATCTCTGAGAGCAAGATCCAGAATATATTCGATAAAGAGTCAGTGACCTCTGGTACCACCAAGAAATCAACATGGTGGTAGTTCCAAACCCCAAAATATTAAATAATGAATTTAATCTCCTCGAATTGCAGAGGTATTGGAAACATGTACAAAGAAGAAGCACTTAGAGATTTAATAAAATCTGAAAAGTTAGTTGTTCTCCTCCTCCAGGAGACTAAGTTAGAGTAAGTCAAAAAGCTCAAGGTTGGAAAGACGCAGTAGAAAATCTGTGAAGGAACAACAATCACATGTAGCCGATCTTTAGGAGGAATTTGCTCTTTATGGGACAACTTAGTGTTCAAGATGGATTTCTCCCAACAAACCCAACATTGGATCTTGATCTATCTCACACATTAAACCACGGGTATCAAAATCCATATTTTGAATGTTTATATGTCGACTCTTTATAGAGAAAAGGAAGAGTGTTGGCAAACTCTATAGGGATTGAAGGACACACACTTCACAAGGAATAACATTGTTGTAAGGGATTTCAACATGGTAATGTTAAATAAAGAAAAAAGGGGAGGTATTATAGTAAGGGATCCATTTCAAGAAAGAATGGAGGATTTGTTATGACCCAAAGGAGGAATATATAGGGTTAAATGTATATGATATGACCCCAAGGGGGGCACATACGAGGCTAAATGTACATGTAATATGTAAATATATATGTAATAGGGTTGGTCTAATACTAAAGGGGCCTCATGTGTAGGTGTGGATAGGTATATATATAGATCATGTATTCATTATTGTAGAGATGTGAATTGTGATGTATGAATTTAATTGGGTATTTTGAGGGGGTTCCCCTATTATTTAAGGAGTTATTGTATACCTTATCTATCTTGGAGTTGTACTCCATGCTCACATTTTGTATATGGTGTGTAATTTTTTTCTGCTATGATATTTTAAGCATTTGGTATTAGAGCATCAACCCAAGGGTTTTTCTTCCTCAAGCAAGGCATCTTGTTATTTTCGCTATGATTTTTTTTGGGGACCACTTCAAAAAGCAAAGCTTGAAGGTTATTTAGAAGACATATCATGGTACTTTTGGTCCAAATTTCAACTTCTAGTTCGTTGTAATTTTGGAGATACACCCTCTGGAAGATAGGGTTTTTGTCTAGTCCTATAACTAGTCTCAAATAACTGTTTCATATAAAACAATCATATATTCTTCATAGAGGATCCAAATTTTGTGAGACTAGTTTCAATGGAAACATGAAATTTTGTAGTATTTTGGGTGTGAATTTCAGAATCAGTTATCCAATATTTGACGTTGGGCATTCTGTACAATTTCTCTCTCCATAATAGGCCAAAATTTAGCAAGGTTTGGAAAATTTACCATAACTTTCATTTGGCACACCCAATTTTGGTCAGATCTGTGACATTTCATAGTACTGAATATAAAAATTTTAGACTCATAGGGGCTGAAATTTTAGAAATACATCAGAAGGAAGGTCAACCAGGGGGAAGACTCCAAATTAGGGTTTCAAAGGTATGTTTAGTTAAAAATATCATAACTTTTGATTGGGATGTCCGATTGAGATGATTAAAAAGCCATTGGAAAGACAAAACATAGAATATTATACTGGAGCAAAGATTATAACTATTTGAGATCATTATCCTTAATACATTAAGGTTGGAAGTTGAGGATTGTGGTTAGACCTCGGTTAAGAATCAATGGCAATACATAGATTTACAGGAGTTGAAGATAAATACAAAATCAATGCTATGGAATGGTTGATGTTTGTAAGGGAATATGATATGAATATTTCAAGAGCAAGTTTTTATCTTTTTGGTGAAGCTTGAAATTGGTGGTTGAGTATTGATAAGGATACTAGATGGAACGTCACGTCGAAAGAATTTGAAAAATGATTCTCAGATAAATGGATTAGGGATACAAAAATAGAGTCAATGTATAGAATTCAAGAGGAGTTAAAAGAAGCAAAAGAATAGATCAAGAAGAAGGGTGATTAGTTGTCTAAGATATGATACCTTAATGAAACACTCATTAACGAAGTTCAAAAATTAAAGCAAGAAAAGATTAGCCAAGGAAAGTTGGAAAAGGACGAGTCAAGTGAAGATTTGAAAAATAAATATGAAGAGATATGTAGATTATGAAACCACAATAAAAAACTACTGGATGATGTTAAAATATTGAAAGAGGAAAAGAAGAATTATCAAAATCAAGAAGAAACAAGGATCTTTGATGAAGAATCTACTAAAAGACTTGAAGGGGAAATTTTCAAGAAGGTTGAGGAATCCTTAAATATTTATGAGGTAAAATTAGAAATCCAATCAAGAATTGAAGAAGGATGTCAAAATTTGATAGATGGGGTCACATTGCAGCTTCAAAAGGAGAAATAAGACAAGATTCAAGAAGGTCACCATAACATACTTGAAGAAGTTGAACTTCATCTAGAGGAGGTACATGCCAAATACGATGGTATTATCTCCAAGGATATAGTAATCAAACACTAGTCAAAGAGGATAGAGGATTCCATTGTCTTTGAAAAGAAGAGAGATGAAATGGGTGTGCAGAATGAAGAAAAAACATCAAACGTGAAACCATATCGACACCCTCATTATCAGGAAATATTTCAAGGAATACAAGAAGATAAATATCAACATTATCAAGAAATAAGATGGAATAATCATCAATATTGATGGACTATGGCTTCATAAAACCATTATTCAATAATATATTATCATAGATCAATATCTACTAAGAATTGGAGAAGCTTCAACAACAATACATGGAATCAAGGGAAAGAAAATTATGCAACAACTAGCCACCATGGATTATGACCGAAAATAATTGATTTTGGATGGGTGAATCATCGTCAATGGAAAGAATAAAGCAGGAACATAAGAAAATCATATTACTTGGTTTCATCACATGTGAAGCCTTTAATTGCAAAGCTTTGAGGACAAATATTTTTGAAGGAGGGTATTATGTTATGACCCAAAGGAGGAATATATAGGGTTAAATGTATATGATATGACCCCAAGCAGGGGAATATATGGGGATAAATGTACATGTAATGTGTAAATATATATGTAATAGGGTCAACCTAATAGTAAAGGGGAATCATGCGTAGGTGTGAATTGGTATATATAGAGATCATGTATTCAATATTACAGAGATGTAAATTGTGATGTATGAATGCAATTGGGTATTTGGAGGGGGTTCCCCTATTATTTAAAAAGTTATTGTATAACTTATCTATCTTGGAGTTGTGCTCCACAATCACATTCTGTACACGGTGTGTACTTCTGTTCTGTTATAATATTTTAACCATTTGGTACATTACATGATCTTATGGAAAATTGGGACCTAGTGGATGCCAAACCTTTGAAAGGGAAGTATACTTGATCTAATAGAAGATTGGGGTCAGATTACATACTGCCTGGTTGGATAGATTCTTCATTTAGAGTGATCTCCTTCTAATAACCATATTATATCCTTCAAGATCATCCCTTCAGGGATCTTAAATTGCAAGCCCATTCGCAAGTGTATGAGCCTTTACCTTTCAAATTATGCCCTCTATGGCTACACAATCCAAGAACAATGGATATTATTTAAGAGGAGTGGAGTAAACTAGTATGAGGGTATCCTTCCTTTATCTTGGAGTCAAAGTTGAGATTAGTCAAAATTGCTCTAAAATATTGGGCCAAAACATCCTATAGATTGCCAATCCAAGAGAGAATTTTATTGCAAACCTAGCTTGAAGATCTTCAAGCCATAATGGAAGAAGAAGAGGTTAAAAGCATAGTCAAATAGAGGAATGAGATCTCTGCAACAGAATACGTACAAAAAATTGATAGGAAGAAGAGATGTGGTTTCTTAAGTCTAGGAGCCTTTGGATTTAATTTGGAAACAAAATACCTCATTTTTTCACAGGCTTGCTAAAGAAAGAATCCAAAGAAATAATGTCAAGGAGATAAATCTTGTAGATGGAATGAAGTTGAGTGATTTTCTAGCCATCAAGGAAGGAACTCCTTCTCATTTTTAAAGCCTTACACTAAGATAAAAGAAGTAGATGTATATTCAACTCAAGAAATGTTGGGAAACATCCCCATGCTAATTACTAAAGAAGAAAACACATATTTGTGTAAAGATATATAATATTTTGAAATAATAAGAGCGATTTGGGGGATTAGTCCTAACAAGGCTCTAGGTCTAGATCGGTTTTCCATCCACTTATTTCGTGCATGTTGGCCTATTAGAGTGCATGCTCATCTACTCTCAGAAAATAATAAGTTAGGGGGTGTTCTAACTCTTCCTTTCTAACTCTTATCCCCAAAAGATGTCAATCCGTCATCACTCACTAGATTTTGCCCAATAATCCCTATGCATTTACTCTCATAAAATTTTGACTAAAATATTGGGAAACGTACTTAAAAAGATTCTCCTTAAGATTATATTTGACAATCAAGGTGGCTTCATGCAAAAACAAAAAATTATAGACAATATCCTTTTGGTCCAAGAGGCAATTCACTTTAGCAAGGCGAAAAAATAGAAAGTGATGATCATCAAAATTGATATGGGCAATGCATTTGATTGAGTAAGACACTCATTCCTTTTTTTGTTCTTAGTCATTTGGATTTAATGAAACTTTTGTTTGTTGGGTCAAAAATTGTATTGGTTCTCCATGGATAGCTCCTCTAGTCAATGGGAGACCCACTAAATTATGCAAAAGTAACAAAGGTCTAAGATAAGGTTGTACTCTTTCCCCCTTGCTACACATTGTTATGGAAGATTATCTAAGCAAAAGGTTGGAATTTGAAAGAGTTACAAGCACACTACATGTAATCAATTTTGCTAGAGGGATAAAATGGATTAATCATTACCAATTTGCAAACGATACACTCCTCATGGGAAGATCATCCATAGTTATAGTCGAACATTTTAAATATGGTTTGGAACAATTTCTTAATGCCTCAAAGAGTGAATTAAACAGTGGAAAAAGTCACATATATGGTTGGAACATAAGCACCCTTCAATTAAAAGGCTATATCTAGAATCCTTGTTTTTCTAGGGTTAGCATCTTGGACTTCTTTTAAATATCTTGGGATGTCAATATCATATGGAAACCCATCTGATGTTACTTGGTAAGGAATATAGGAAAATTAAAAGGGAAATGGAGTGTCAAGGCTATCAATGGCTGAACCTAGTAAGTAGAATCGTCCTCATCAATTCCATTATATCAACCCTTCCTATTTACCAATGTTGAACAATGCTATCCCCCATCTCATTTATGAAACATATTGCAATAGTTATTCATAAATTTCTTTGGCAAGGGGGGAAAATAAATACTAAAAAAAAATCATTTCATCAATTGGAACATGGAAAGATCTCCAAAAGATAATGTAGGACTTTGAATAAAACATCCATCTTTAATGAACATAACAATTGGGGAAAAAGTCTTATGGAATCTCATAATTGCCAAGTACCATTGGTGGAAACAAGTCCTCTTCAAGACATATTTCCATGGTAGAATAAAAAGATGTTTCATCAATACATTGGATGATAAAAGAGCGTCACAAATTTGGAAACTATGTAAAGCAATGGCACCCTTTATCCAATTCATACTCACATTAATTCTTGGGAATGCCAATTTGATCATCATTTAGGATGATAACATCATGGGAATCACTTTCATAGGGCTTCATAATGAAATTTTGGGCCTAAGAGAATGGATGGAAAGCCAAGGAATCAAAACTTACACGATCTATATCTATGGACTTTGATGGGTATGCTGATTTCCCCTCTTCCCTCCGATTCACTTGCCTCCTCTTATCCCGATTCTTTTTGCAAATCTTATCAGATGTACACCAATGGATAATTCTTCTCCGAAAATCAACACCTTCTATTGGATCATGGTTCATGGAAAATTTATCATTGTCGAGAATACTAATCCAAAGGCATGGGACACATTGGCCTTTGAGATGTGCTCCATGTAAACTAGAGACAGAGACATAAAGTAATTTATTTTTTCATTTCCCATTCACAAAATATGTTTGGAAGGCAACCTTCAATGATATTGATCACAATATGGACAACCTAAATCCTCGAAGGACATGTACATAGATTGACATAAAAACTATAAAGGAACATTCTTGAACGAGCCGATTCTCAAAAGGGCTTGGAAATCAATGCCTAAATTTGTTTGTTGGAAAATGTGGTTGACACACAACAAATTCATTTTCCAACACGAAAATGTAACCCCAAGAATTACTACTGCAAAATCTTGTGGACTAATGACATAAGCTACCAAGGTGAGAGGAATAAATGCCACAATGTCTTGCTTCTAGAACAAGAAGAGAAAATTTGGCTTTGAGATCACCTAATAAGGGAAGATACTCAACCAAAGAGAATTTTCTTGTAGCCCACACAAAGATACTACTGGCAGCTTTGGATGTAGGAAGAAGAATTCAGAAGATGGCATCATTCTTAGAGAAAATATATTCTCTTTGTTTTTTATGGGGCCTTGAAAGGAAATACAGGGGTGGCTCATGTGGGGGAAATCATTCTTGATCCCAATGGAAACCAAGAAATAAGCTATGAATGGGGATTGGGATCAACAACCAACAATCAAGCCAAGGCATTAGCTCTATTTCAGGGGGCTAAAAATTTTGTATCCAAGCTGCATCAGGAATGGTATAATCATTGGGGACTCATCCATGGTTATAAGACTTATGAGAAAATTGAATACCCCATTCAATGGTAAGTTTACAAGATCATATTGAGAATACAAAATGAATAATGTCACTTTGAAACCACAAAATATTGTTATGTCTTAAGGGAGCACAACTGACAGGTAGATGGAATCACCAATCCAACCTCTTGTTGAGATGGAAGAGTCTTAAAAACAAGTAAGGGGACATCCTTCTTCCACATACCTTAAGTCTACATGATGATTGACATATTGGATTGCATGCCCTCCATTATCATCTCAAGTGGTAGGGTAAATATTTTATGATAGAGTGTGTAACAATGGATATCATATCCATAGTACGTTCACACAGTTCAGTCTCAAAGAAATGTCGACAATTTCAATCGGTATTAATAATTAGGTGGATTGAAGGTGGGACAATGTATTCAGTCATTGGTTTTAGTGGCCTCGGTCTAGATAAGATATTGGAAATACATCTATTCAAGTTCCCCCTGTCGGAAAATCAGGTAATCCTTAATATCTCAAGGCATACTTTGATTTTTTTTTAGTTTATATGATCCTTGTGGAGTTGGAATTTGATAGGGGAATTTGTAGCAGTATGGGGTGGAATTATTATTACTTTTAGGTTTGGATTGGAATTTAATGTTTGCTTCCTCATTTTCCATGTTTGGAAACTCTGCCCCCTCGGTTCATTTTCAATCTTGAAAATTCCTTTCTCTCTATTCATGGTGTTTGGTTGGGACACTAATTCACTAACCCCAAAAGTGAATAAATCGAGGATTTATGTAGAAGTTACATTTAGATGTTAGTGTGGGAGTTGTAAGTTTTAAACCTTCAAAGTGAAACAATGCACACAGATTCTTAAGCAAAATAAAAGAAACAACAATGGCACATTGTAATGTACTTAACCCTAAAAATTTATAGCATTCACATAAAATGTAGTGCAAAACCAAAGAACACAAGAGAAAATAGATAAACCCTAAGAAATATCTCTCGATAATAAAAAATATAGAGAGCTATGTTCACTTATCTCTTCAAGGGAGCAACCTCCTAAAGTAAAGCCCCAAATACAATAACAATTCTTAACAAAACGTTACATAACCTTCTACTCAATATATAGCTATCCATAGGGAATATTAACTACCTACATGCCCACTTATAATGAGGGTCAACTAACTAATTTGGGCCTTATTAATAAAGAGGACCCTCTTTACAATGAGTGACTATTAATTAATTATTTAATGGGCCTTATTCAAGGGAGCTTAGGGTAGGATCCTTACATGCCCTCCTCCTTTGAAATCAACGTTGTCCTTAAGGTTGTACGTGAGGAAATTGTTGTAGAATCAATGTTGGTTCCCATGTGGCATCTTCTAGTTGCATATATTTCCATTGGATCAATACTTCCCTGATCATGAATTGACACAATTGATGCTCTCTAATATCCAATACTGCTTTCGGCTGCAGCCAAATGGAACCTTCTTCATTAAGTTCTGGTAGATTGGTCTACATTTTTCAATTTGATCCCACAACCTTCTTCAGATAGGACACACAAAAGACTAGATGAGTCTTGGAGTGGGTTGGGAAATCCATCTTGTAGGCAACCTGACCAATGCGTTGTATGATTTAATAGTGACCATAAAATTTGGGAAATAAATTATAGGGAAATTTATCTTTGAGTGATGTCTATTTATAAGATCGTAGGAAAAGAAACACTTGATCCCCTTCGACAAAAGAATATTTTGATCTATGTTGATCAACTTGTTGTTTCATTTGATTTCGTGCCATAACCTAATTGTATTTGAGGATATGGATAATGGATTCTTTGGTGTGAAGCATTCTATCTACTGCATGAACCTTGGAGGTGCCTGGTACATCACTGACAGGGTTTTTTTGCCATACACAACTTCATATGGTGTCATTTTGGTAGCTCCATGATAAATGGTACTGTACCACCATTTGATAAGGGGGAGCGATTGTGCCCATTGGTGTGTCTTTTCAAAATAAAAACATCTCAAATAGGTTTCTAAACACTTGTTGACCACTTCTGTTTGACCATCAGTTTGAGGATGATATGCAGTGCTCATATTCAGTTGTGTACTGTTGATGCCCAAAAGCGCAACATAAAATTTCTGCATGCAAATGGGTTGCAATGCATTATTACTTATATATATTTTAAATAATACTAGATAGGTGGGACCCCTTGATAAAAATAATGATAGAAAGCGCTTCTCTTATTGCACTCATGATTACCTTACGAGAAAGATTCACAGTTTGAGAATAAGAATGGAAATCCTAACCTATTTCCATGTGCAATTAATGGATGTTAAGGGTGTGTTAGCAATTTGATTTTAAAACGGAGAAAATGTTTATTTTATTAAACATATAAGTTTACTCTTTATAAACCTATATTTTGATATATTTCTTCAAATATAAGCCACATGCAACTCATGGTACATTTGCATACATGGGAAAATCATTATTATGATTGAATGTAATACTCCACTAGCAAGGAATGTGGGACATGTTATTTCAGTGCTAAGTGTTAAATGGGCATATTATTGCTATGAAATTCATATGAGAGGCCGATTAGACTTTGAGTTTGGAAATGGTATGTTATGTTTTATGGATATTGGATATATGATGGCCGATATTCTATGTTTGGAACAAGGTTTTTGGGAGTTGGAAGCGCTCCATATTTGGCTGTGATTGATGGAATTTAATGTGACAAGAGGGGAAGTGACGTGCATTTAATGCACATCGTTCTTGTTGGAATAAAAGATATGTTCTTGTTTTTCCATAGACAATATAGCGATTTTGTCACCCAACCATAGGCACAAAGCCACCCCTGAGCACCTTTAACGTTGACAAACAAAATAATTATAGAAGCAAACCTTAAAACCAATAGCCAACCAAGATAGCGTATCTCACTCCAAGGATAATGTACCAATCAAAGAATCCAAACCATAAACAAGGCATAAAGTCCAAACCATAACCAAGTAGAAAGTCCAACCATAACCAAAATCCAAAATCCCAGTTGCAGTAGTTGCAACTGCACTCCCTCTCCAAAAATTGCGCACCACTAATATGTGTGAGTTGTGAGAGTGCGAATGACGAATGAGATTTAGTGCCCTCTTATTTATAGTGCTCTTTGTCATCTATTTCTACACATATGTTTAGGATTTCTCTTGCTTCCTAGGGTTTCTATGCATATGTTTAGGGTTTCTCTTGCTTCCCAGAATATTCTAATCTCGTCAAAGGTTACACTACACATATAGGTTAATACCTCCCACAACTACCATAATATCAATAATCCCTCCTAGCTAGGGAGGTATTAAAGGCAATGGTGTTGAGCACAAACAAACCATTCAACCGGTAGCATCATCATAGCCACATAGGCTATCTTATGATCACGTAAATCAACTCACGAGCAACATCATCACTATCAGTATCATCTGGTAGAATCAACTGTATCATCTCTCGAAGCCATACTCCATCTGAGTAATCGTGCATGATGATGAATAAGTCACTCACTCCACATAGTGATACAAGAATCATTCTTCTAATCTGGACATATGTCCTAGAAGAATATTTGTTCCAACAGATGTTGGAAGCCACGCTATGGGCTACAAGGACTATTCTTCTAATCTGGATATACGACCTAGAAGAATGACTGTCCTGGACCATTTTCTCTCCTCACACTACTATGAACTCAGGGAAAATGTCTATCTTGTGCCAATCTCTCCACTCTGGTCACTGTTGTGAACTCAAGGAGACAAACCATTCTTCTAATCTAGACATATGTCCTAGAAGAATAACGATCCATGGTACATCAACAATCTGTCAACCTGGACCATTCTGCATAGGGAGAATGGCTGTCCATTAGCACAATGACTATCCATTTAGCTAGAAATCATCTCCAACACTAGTGGTAGTCTCCATGGCAATCAAAACAATGCCATCCAATAGAACACAATTGTGTCTATCCATAATAGTACACAACTACTACCTAGTGGTACACAACCACTCCTATTAGCGCACGACTACTAACCAGTGACACATAGTCACAATCAGTGGATCACATCCACCATAGTAGCATACAAATACTATCCAAAGACATACAATCTCCCCAACAATCATATCATTTGATATCAACCTGCATAAAAATATCATGATACGAATTGAGTCATCTGGGCCCACTCACAACTATGAGATATAGAAGAGCATCTGCCCTTGGAAAGTAAAAACATCATCCATGGGATATCTGGACTATTCTTCCCAAGCATAGAAGAATAACCGTCCCTAATTTCTGATACTGGACCAATCACCTAATTGGGCCATTCCTCTGGCACTAATCACAGTGTAACCTGGAGAAAATGAGTCTGCCCTAGGGAATGCCTGTCCCTGATTGCTGAACTTGGACCATTCACCTAACTGGTCCATTATTATAACACTAATCAAAGTGTGACTTGGAGAGAATGAGTCCACCGTAGGGAATGACTGTCTGGACCATTTCCTAAGAAAATGATTGTTCTGCACCAACCTCCAAAACAGACCATTCTTTGAAACTGCTCATAGTTGTGAACTTCGAAAGAATGACTACCCGATGAGGCAGACCATTATGCTTTACCACTACTCAGAGTGAATTCCAAGAAGAATGATTGTCCTAGACCATTCCCCCACACTGGCCACAAGGGGAATCGCTTTCCATGGTACATCAAAAATTTATCAGATCATTTTCTTTACAAAAATGACTGTCCGATCTGGACCATTTTCTGAACTGGAAAATGAATGTTTGTCAGAAATATCGAACCACTTTCTGGATTGGAAAGGAACTACCGAACCTAGACCATTTTCTGAACTGGAAAATGACTGTCCATAAATCAATAACATATCGGTGCTCTCTCCCAATCTAGGAGTAATCTCTTCCTTTTCCAATAAGGAAGTCATCTCCATAAGTACTAGCTTGTCCCTTAATAATGCAAAATTTTCATTTTGGATAGAAGATTTTCCAAAATATCTACTATTTGCTCATCTATGAAGATATATTGGAGAACCAATTCTCCCCTCTTGACTCTATCATGGAGAAAATAATACTTGATCTCAATGTGCTTCGACCTATCATGGAACACCGGGTTCTCTGAAAGCTTCACACAACTTTGATTATCACACTATATCACGGTCGAATCCAACACCTGATCGAACAATCCAGAAACCAGCTTACGAAGCCACATTGCTTTCGTACAAGCATCACAAGCTGCAATATACTCTTCTTCTTCAGTGTTGAGTGCTACAGACTTATGTTTCTTGTTAGCCCATGATATGATGGCAAAGATCAAACTGAAACATATCCAAGTAGCACTTCTTCTGTCATCTGCACTCCCTGCCCAATCTGAATCGATAAATCCATGCAATTGTATATCATAACTCAAATGTCCCACAAAGAAAATATCTGGCTGAGTATTCTCCAAATACATTAACGAGCCAATCAATTGTCGATACAAAGACGGGTCTATTGGATCCGAGTCTCTCAACTTCTTCAGATTTGTCATCATGGATTTGCAATCCATCATCCCGAACTTTTGAAGAACCATTTCAATATACTTCCTCTGTCATAGGAAGTTTTCACCATGCTTCTGTTGTACATGAGAGACACTGCACCAAGTTTGCTTGAATCCATACAAGGTCTTCTTCCATTTGAACACAAGGGTCTCTTCTTGGTATATCTCAAAACCTTGAGGTTTCTCTACATATGCTTCTTCTTCAATTACTCCATTGCGAAGAACAATCTTTACATTAATCTGATGTAAAATCCAACCCATGGATACTACACGAGATATAATGGCTCATGTAGAGGTATGTCTGGTTACTAGAACAAGTTGCCATCATAGTCTTCTCCCTCCTTCTGGGAGAACCCTCTAGCCCCGAGTCTCGCCTTATATCTATAAATGCTTCACAATTTCTCACATATATTGTTCTTCATCACAACTTCCTTTAATTCCTTCTGCTTAACTGTTTCTAGTGGGTTCAAACTGGTCAATTTGTTGTTCTAACTTTTCTTTCTTTCTTGGAATTTTCATGTTCTTCCTCATGTTTCTCTTCAATGTTGGAGTCCATGGAATCTTCTATAAATTACATTCCCTTATTTCCCGAAGGCTCCAACTTTTTCCTTCCTCCATAGGAACATAAATGTATATGGACAACCAAGGATATTCAAGGCTTCTTTTCGAAGAAGACTTCTTCTAGAGTCAAAATGCACACGTGCTGCTTATCATGGATGTTATTTCCAATGAAGAACATGGATATATACTTCATAGTCTTTATGGATTCTTCTTCAATGGATCATATCATTGGGGATTAGCTCCCTCCTAATTCTATCTTCATGCCCGAGTGAGCAATATGCATACTCTTCTTTTGGAATTCTGTGATCAACTCCCTCCATCTGAGAGAGTCCATGCTTATGTCTGCTACATCTCTCTTTTCTTTCTTCAAAGTGTCACAAGCCTATTCTGGCTTCCTTTTGATTCTTGTCTTCCTTCAAGTCTGACTCCTCTGAGTCTCTTTAAGTTTGTTTCTATATGTTCTCATTGTTGCCCATCTGGCAGTTGTGTCATCCTTATAAACTTCTTCTATGAAAACTTCTATAAGGTTTTATTCATCACAAGGCTACCTGCCCGAAACAAGAACAACAAGAGCAAACAAGAAATATATATCTAGAGGAGATGTTAGTTTATTTTGCGAACAAGTACAATAAGCATCTATATCAATAGTATTCATACGTAGTCAAGTATTCATTGCACCTAGAAATAATAGAATCTTTCAAAGATTGCTTTCATAATTTGTAATGCATCAACTATCACCCTTGATATATATCAATTTAATCGAACCTGGAACCTGAAGCCTCACTTGCTATGGAGGGTGCACTTATTCTTTTGAATGCACTGAATCCCAGATTACAGCTTGGACAATATCTCTAGTACTTTCCCTACAAACACACTCATGTTTTGCTAGATGATATAACTTAGATAGCATATACAAGTGCATGCCTTTGAAACCTTGTAGCATCGTCCAACTTGTATTCCAATATGAAACTAGATACCATCTTGACAATAAGAGATTAGAAACTCAATCAGAAGATTCAATGATTAGAACAAGCTATAAACTCTAAAATTTCAACTTTGACCACAAAATCAATTTGACCAGAAGTCAACCTTTGACTTTGACTTTGGCCAAAAAATTCAAACCTGACGTTTTTGCTAGTTGATAGTACCAAGAGGTGCACTAGGCTAGGGTGCACTAGGATGTCAAGGAATTAGGTCGAATGCTTTACTAGAAGTGCACAAACACAAGGGTTAGGGCTTGTTACAACTGCATAATCAGAAAACCTAGTTGCAGCTGTAACTGGTGCCATAATGAGCTTAACAAATAATTGTCACACTACCTTCCAGTGGTTAGACTGTCGTGAAGGTGGTGTGGGACCATAAACTGTTAGAATAAAAGAGATGTTCTCATTTTTCCATAGACATTATAGCAATATTTTCACCCAACCATAGGCACAAAGCCACCCCCTAGCACCTTTAACCTTGACTGAATGAATAATTATGGAAACAAACCTTAAAAATAACAGCCAACCAAGATAGCATATCTCTCTCCAAGGATAGCGTACCAAGCAAAGAATCCAAACCATAACCAAGGAAGAAATTCCAAACCATAACCAAGTAGAAAGTCCAACCATAACCAAAAGCCAAAATCCTAGTTGCAGTAGCTGCAACTGCACTCCCTCTCCAAAACTTGCGCACCACTAGTATGTGTGATCTATGAGAGTGTGAATGACAAATGAGCTTTAACTCCCTCTTATTTATAGTGCTCTTTGTCATCTTTCCAGGCCAACTTCTTCTTTTATAGGTTAACACTTAAATATTAATTCTTTTATTGAGCCGACATGTCTTCTAGGGTTTCTACACATATGTTTAGGGTTTGTCTTGCTTCCCAAAATATTCTAGTCTCGTCAAAGGTTACACGTAGAGGTTAATACCTCCCAAAACTACCATAATATCAACATTTCTTACCTTACCTCAAAACCACCACCTTCACTTTATCCTCGCATTCGTTTTTGCTGCTCTAGTTAGAAGTGCCTCAATTGTGCTCGGCCTTTGGCGAAAAAGTAGTTGCGCTCTTTAGCTTTCCAACATTCTTCTTACATGTATGTTGGCTCTTATCTCTCCATTCATGGATGGTTAGCTCTGCTCCAGATAAAATTATTTTGTTGGCTCTTAGGGTTTGCATGCAGAATGTGTTTGTTTTCCGAAGCTTACAATGGATTTGTTGTGGGAATTTTGGTCGTGTAACTCACATCTCAATTTGGGTTTCTTCCTGTTTTCATTTAAATGTTTCAAACCGTAAATATTGTTCAATAATTTATTCTATTTGAAGTATATGGTTGTATGTGCCCGGATCAAAGGTGGTATTACTATAATTTGGTTGTTGGCAAATAACTATGGGTGAACGTGTTTAGTTTGACTCATTTCGTATGATTAATTTTGAGGGTTTTCTTTGTAAAAGAAAAATAACAGTCGGGTCTTGTGACTATTATGTAGCACCCTGACCCTGGAGGAAGTGCAGTCTTATTATTACCACGACTTGTGGTGTTATGGGTGGCCTATGTGTTTTATCTTGTTGTAATTTTGATGGGAAGGAGTCAATTTTTCTTTGCCTGGAGCCCACCTTTCAAACCTTACGCCCATATGCCTGCTCCAGGCCTCATTTCCCCTTCCAATATACATGAAAGTGAATAAAGGAAAACCCAAATTCAAAGTTGTGTTTAACTGTTTGACCCAACAGTGGGAAAGATTGATATCACCCACAAAATCATGGCTCGTTTGTTATTTATCTATGACGTGATTTGGCCGATTTTGAGTTTAGTAGGAATTCTATGGAAACAATGCCCACCAGGTTCGCATGGGGTTTCAAACCCGATTTGTTTGCAGCTGTTATTTGAGGTTGTGATGTAAATGTTATATAACAAAAGGATGATAGATTTATGTTTCTCTTCCTCTCATGATGTTTTGAGGCATTTTGTTATGATGATGACTGAGTCAAATTGTTTTGTAAACAATCTCCTACATAACGTTATGCTAGTTTTTAAAAGGAGAAATGAAATTCGCAGGTTTGATAATCTTGTAATTTTTCCTTTAAGTTTTATATTGCGTAGTTTAAAAAGATTATTGCCATGTTATGGATTTTGTGTGTTGAAGTTTAAAAGAGGGTTATGGCACAAACAAAATTTGGTGGAAGTTTTGGAAATAAATGTGCATGTCAAACAATGGATATTCAAATGATTTTGTGGATATTGGCAATGTTGATTTTAAAGTCATTGAATGCTATTTCTTGTAATCGAACAATAATCACTATTATTACTATTCATTGTCTCATTTTTTCGCTCATTATGCGCCCGCCACCTTCCCAATAACATTTAATCCACCCCCTATTCTGTTATCTTGAATTTCATTTTTAAAGGAAAAGGATTAAAGAGGACTGGATGATGATTTTAGTTGGAAATTGTGATATGGAGATATTGTTTTTGGAAGAAAAGGGCTCTACGTTTTGCTTGAATAGTATTCATTTGTTGGGTCCCATCCATGCTACCATTTTTCATTCATTATAAATCCCCTCATATTCCCAATGACCCTATCAATTCCTGTTCAATTCAAATTGATTATTAAATTCAATATTTTGTGGGTTGTGTCAATGGATGGATTTCATATGCTTATGTTGTGAATGATAGAGCCAACTTCTTGATTTTATTTAGGTAGAGTATTATTGAATGGATTGTTAAAATTTTTCATATTTTGATTGGAATATTGCTTCAGGATGATTTTCTTTAGAAGGGGCAACAATGGCAGAGGTGCAAACAAAGGTAGAGAAAATAATTGGCAAAGAGGCCATAGAAGGCCACAATTTTCAATACATTTTGAGGCTGATCTGCAAGGACTAAATCAACTTTTCCAAGCTGGGTTTTTTAATCTAGTTGCCCAAGGAATTATGCAACCTAGACCTGAGAGGCCTCCTTTCCAACCACACCAAAATTTCTCAGGTATCCGTGTCCCCCCTCATGTTTCTATGCAGCCAGAACCACCTACCAATGATGGCTAACAAGAGATATCCCATCATCCTGTTGCACATCATAGTGGTTGGCCTACAGTATCATTGCCATTGCCCCCTCCTCCACAACCATTCAACCAAAATGCCCAAGTTGATCGTGTTGCCTCGCTAGTACAGTCCTCTCATGCAAGCAAGAGATTAAAAACTGCCATTCTCGAGCCAAAATTAGATAAAGGAAAAGAAGTGGCTAATCCCTCCCAGTCTTTCAAGGAATCCTCTGAATCAATGTCCTCTCATATCCACCTCAAAGATAGTTTCTCCCATGTCATCAATGAAATTCATTCACAAGGTTCCAATCAATTGAAGGTTGTTGCACAAGACAAATCAGAAAAGGGATCAAGAGAAGGCAACAATGAAAATAGGCAAAACACTTCTCACAGTAAATATGGTTTTTAATGCTTTTAATCTTATTTTCTTTTGAGGACAATTTTTATTGGTATGACAGAATGTTTGGACAACAAACACACATTTAGAGAGAATGTTTTGGACAACCTGGATATGATTCTACTTTTGGCTATAGTCATGTTTTATTTTGATACTAAAATATTTGACTATTTATATGAGGATGAGAGTTACAAGGCAAATATTTGAGTTAATTTTTGGGGTATTATATTTCATATTTTGATGATCATTAAAGAAATGAAAATTGGAGTGACAAGGGATCCCACCTATTTAATTATTATTTAAATAGATCCTTATTTATGTATGTATTATTATTATTTTGTCTCAACTAATTAGTTAAGCTAATTAAGCTTAACAAAATAAAGGTAGTTGAACTACCATAACTTATTGGGAAAGAATAAAAGCTCAATCAAAATAAGAGACAAAGGGGAGAGAGCAGAATGAGAAATTTTGATATAAGGTCTGCTCTGTACTTGTGAGATACTTATTTTCTTCATTCATTATGAGTTTATTAGAAAGCTAAACTATCTTGATGACAATAGGGTCTTATTGAAGACAACAAGATTCAAAACTAAATCATATCTTTCAACAACTTGTTTATAAAGGTGTAATTCATATTTCATGACTGATAAAGAATATTTTGCAGAGTCAAGTGACAACATTTTTATGGCAAGCTGATCCAAATCTTTAGCTTCACTTTCTTTTGTTGTCAGAGTATTTTTGTATGATGCTCATTAGAGACTTCTAAAACTGACTTTGGTCCCCACCCTCTGATCCAGAAAGGATCCAGAGAATACTAAGAACAACTTAGAACTCGTAGAAGCAACTCAAGATGCTCAGAATGGCCTCGGCAGACAGGAGAAAGGGCAAAAATTCAAATTTCTTAAAACTTAGTGAAAATGACATCATCACAAAGAGAACATCACAAGATTTCTAACAACACAAACGGATCGTCAAACAGAGTTACAGATCGAAAGATATTCACGGTCAAAGTTTGGTCAACCTAGCCCAGTTTACAGGGGGATGAGTCAGCATTCGTACTGCTGACGTCAACACCAGTACAGATGATGTCAACATACATACAACACATGTGGCAGAAGCAAGAGGTGACACATGTCATGTTGACGTCAACATGGTGATGTGGCAACACCATAGGCTGCCACATGTCACCTAGATTTGGCACTTCTGGACCGATCTGTGGACCAGTAGGATTTTGCCACATGGCAGTCCATATGGTCCGTATAGTGACATGGCATGGTGAGTTGGTAGTGATGTGGCATCCATATAATGATGTGGCATTGACATGGCAGGCTGACGATGCAATGGATGATGTGGCTGAATAGGAGGTTGCAACGTGGCCCAGTGATGCGCTGGCATGTGACAGTGGGAAAATGACCAATGACATCTCGTATCCGAAATTTGAAAAAAAACAAATGATTTGGTGGGTCCACACCAAATCTGGCACCAACTATCGGATAGAACCTTCGCCAAATCTACCAGAGCGTATTGGTTATATATATGTGTATTGTTATAACAACAAAGCCAAAAGGGGGAGGCCCGCGGGTTTGACCCCCAGACCTCCTCCCTCCATAACGCCTTAATACTCACGCCTTAACCAATGGGCCAACGACCCCTCATTGTAATGAATTTCGGTTTAATTACTTAAGAGCTACATCCGCCAGAGCCCACGGAGGCATGCATGCATACGATCGGGCATGCATTACGAGACAAGGTACAACAACATTAATTGCAGGTTGCAGGGCATGAAAACCTAGACAAAATTCTTCTTGGGCCTGGGAGTGCTAAATTTAGATCGAGGTGTGGATATAGTCATTTTTGGGTAATTCAACGCCAAGAATTTAATGGTGTTGTCTGTTTCCTGATCCGAGCAATATTTATGCAGCTTGATTTTAGAATGAGGTATACTTATGTATTTTGCCAAATTCTTTTGCCGAGTTAATGAAAAATCCAACCCATTTGAGAGTAGGACCCGAAGACGTAGTCCACCAAGGACGAACTCCGTTATCAAGTTTTTGTGTTCAGATTTTATGTCTCTTCATTATTGAGTTTTTCTTTCTTTAATGGTGCACTTTAATTTATGCTCATTTAATGCAATTCTTTATTAGTCACTCGATGAAAAGATCCCAGATCATGTTGGTATCAGAGCAATCATCTTTGACTTGAATTGTTGGGTGTGAATGCTTACTAGGGCCAAGCATAAGTATGGTGAAGGAACTCTTAAGACTTTCAATCCCAAAGTTGGCCATGCATCCCGAAGGAAGAAAATGGTAGAAGAAGACAAGCGTGATGAACAAGAGAGAAACTTTCATATGGTCTTTTATCGCATGTTAGAAATGGTCGAACGAATGTATAGAGATTACGAGAAGACGATGAAGAAGAAAGGGAAGAAAAATGAAGCACATGCTGATGATGATGCTTCGATAATCCAAGGGGATGGAGGAGACCCTCCTGAGCCTCCATCTTCACCATCAAGTTCTAGTTCTTCTTCCTCTGAGCATTCTCATCATTCTCATCATTCTATCCATAAATCCTCTTTTAAGAAACCATTATTAAAGCTTGATTCAAAATTTGCTTTACCTATGTTTAATGGAGATGCTAAGCCTGAAAAGCTAGATAATTGGATCCGACAGGTTGAAGTATATTGCCATGTTCAAAATATCGATGAAGAGGAAGTTAAAGCGTAACTGACTTCTCTTTAGTTGCAAGGCACCACTCTCGTATGGTGGGAGAGCAATCTTCAAGACAAAAGTAACTGTGGTAATCTTCTTTCCTCATGGTCAGAATTGAAATCAGCGATAAGGAAGCAATTTTATCCATTGGGTTATTTACATAAAGCAATGATGGAATGACAAACTTTAAGGCAAAGTAAAGGTCAAACTGTACAAAGTTTCACAGAAGAATTTAGGAAGAAATCTCTTTCATTAAACATTCCTTTGGATTCTTATGAAACTTTAATGAAGTATATTGGTGCACTTCACAATTATATTCATCATACTTTGCTCTTGTTTAACCCCACCAGTCTTGACGAAGTTTGTGTGCAAGTCACTCACCTTGAGAATAGGGGAAAGCATGTTTGAGAAGATCCCACAAAGAAACCTTCCAATCTCCCACATAAACCTTTCAAGAAGTTTAAAAGGAAGGACAAGAAGACCGCCACAATGACGAGAGAAGGAGGAAAGCCATCTTGCACTCATTGCAAGAAAAGCGGTCATGATGATGAACATTGTTGGAAACTGCATCCAGAGAAGAGACCGAAGCAGTTCGGTGGAAAGGGGAAGACAAAAACCGTTGCTATAGTGCAACAATATCTTGGTTTCGATTCAGGGGACGAAGGAAAAATCACAACAGTTGGAGTACAAGATAAATATTCCCTTCATGCTAGTTCAAATTCCAATAATGAATCTCATGATGATGAACAAAACAGGAATGAATTATTTCACATAAGAGTTGTATCTAAACACACTATAATAGATACATTATTTGATTTGGGTTCCCAAGTATACTTAATATTTGAAGCACTTTTAAAGAAGATGGGTCTTGAAACGAAACCACATTCGAAGCCTTATCCTCTTGGTTGGGTATGTGATAAAGCAAAACTTAATGTCACCAAAAAATGTAGGGTCAGATTTTCCATTGCTTCAAAGTTGATTGATCAAGTGGATTTGGATGTTGTATCACTTGATATATGTGGCAAAGTGTTGGGAAGTCCTTATCTTTATGATAGAAAATCAATGTTCTTTCGTCATGAGAGCAAGTACCACCTTACTAAAGGGGGAGTGGAATATAATTTTGGAGCTCACAACATGATGATAAATACAACACTTGTTAGTGCAGGGCGAATGAAGAGACTCATAAACACTAATAAGAGATATGTACTCCTAGTCGTATGAGAGAAAGATGCTGGGACATCCGACGCTTTCTAAGGATGTGATTCTTCTCATAAGAAATAATTAATTGATATTGTTTCTAAGTATGATGATATTTTTCAGGAACCAGATGGATTGCCTCCTAAGAGGAAAATCCAACATGAGATACATCTTCAGCATGACTCTCCTCTTCCTAATGTGGGCATGTACATGATGTCAATTGTGGAGATGACAAACATCAAGAAGCAGGTATAGGGATTATTAGATCAAGGGGTCATCAGGCCCAGTTCATCTCCTTGCAGTTCTCCGATCATGATGGTGCCAAAGAAAGATGGCACATGGCGAATGTGTGTTGATTACCAAGCCTTAAATAAAATCACGGTGAAAAATCGATACCCTCTTCCTCGTATAGATGATTTACTTGATCAATTAAAGAATGTTGTTTATTTCACTAAGTTGTATTTGTGCAGTGGATACCATCAAATCAGGGTTGCAGAACAAGATGCATAGAAAACTGCCTTTAAAACCAAACAAGGATTTTTTGAGTGGTTAGTTATGCCGTTTGGGCTTTGTAATGGTCCGAAAACTTTCATGCGTGTGATGAATGATGTATTCAGGCCTTTCCTAGATGACTTTGTGATTGTATATTTAGACAACATTCTTATTTTTAGCGGGACTTGCAATGAACATGTGAGGCATGTAAATCTAGTATTGAATACTTTGCAAAGGGAAAAACTGTATGTAAAATTATCTAAATGTGAATTTGGAAAAACTGCACTTGTATACTTAGGCCATATTGTAGGAGGAGGACAATTGAAAATTGATCCTTCCAAAATTGATGTAATTGTAAATTGGCATGAGCCAAAAAGTGTAGCCAAGATCCGGAGTTTCTTAGGTGCAGTCCAGTATTGGAGAAGGTTTATTTCAAACTTCTCCTTTATAACATCTCCTTTGCATTCCTTAACCAGTGTGAAGAACAGTTTTCAATGGGAGGGAAAGCAACAAAAATATTTCAACACTTTGAAGGAGAAGATCAGTACTGCACCAATATTAGCATTGCCGAATCTTCAATAGCCTTTTGAGATCGAGACAGATGCCAGCGAATACTCCATGGGTGCAGTATTGATGCAATATCGTAAGCCTATTTGTTACCACTCTGAAACTTTTAACCAAGCTGTTGTTAACTATCCTACATATGATAAAGAGTTGTATGCATTAGTTCAAAGCATAAAGAAATGGAAGCACTACTTATTAGGGAAGGAAACGATCATACATATAGATCACCAACCCTTACAGTATCTCTAAGAACAAACCATGTTGAGATTCAACAAGAAGATCCTAGTGAAAATTATGCACCTACACTAGGATGGAGCCTTAGGCTATTTTTAGGTGGAAGTCTATTTTTAGATGATGAGCAAATTCTATTTATAGATGATGTCTATTTATAGATGGTGAGTGAATTCTATTTATAGATGTATGTCGACTATTATTATCCCTTAATAATAGTTGGACAATAAATATTAATCTATTCTTAATGAACACTTGGAAATAGTTAATTGAAGTGGCAAATCAATTAGTTATAGGAAATTCGAGTTCAAAGGTTGACTGGTGGGACATGCAAGTTGAATTAGTTGTAATTGAGTGATTCGAAGTTGTAACAGAGTTGGATGTGTAGTTATGTGATTTGTGAAGTAGTTTAACTTAGTTAAGTGATTTAAGCTCAATTGTACTAGTTATAACTGAACTTACACTAGTGAGAGATCAATGAATTAATTATTAATTAATTCACAATCAGTGATCTCACATGCAACTAAAGATTTACCACTGTTAACTACATGCATGTCAGATCTAGTGGAGACCCAATTGAGATAACAGGTGAAAGGGACAGTTTGACTATCAATTGTGACATTAGTGAGTGCACTCATGCAACCACACACACAATGGATGTGCCCATGAGGATTGCACAGCCTAGGCAAGCAAGATTTATTCATTGCAAGAATTTCTATTAGTAGGGATTGCACATAGGAGGCAGGTTGTCTAGAAGTAGTAAATTGGCACATGAATTTGTCAATTTTTGTATGACAGTGTGAGACGATTGTATATTGTATTAAGAGATCTTGGATTGGAGTTTTGTATGAGATTGTTTCATGATCCATGATATATACATAATATATGATAGTGGGGTTTTTAGCTTTATGCTTTCCCGGTAAAACATCTGTGTTGTATGTGATTGATCTTTCTTCTTAATATTGCAATTGGCGATCATGTTTTAAATTCTGCAAGAATATTTGTAGAAGCGATTATGTATTTAACAGTGGCATATAATTGTTAGATCAGGAGAATCCAGGCAATACATAATTTGTATTAAAATTTCTACATGGTATCAGAGCACAGAAGATTGCAGAAGCTGAGTTTGTGATTGGATAGAATTCAAATTTGCAGAAAGACTCTCTTGGTGCTACAACTGATTCAAGATCGAAATGGCTTTCAATGGCTTGATGTTAGAGTATGCACTCGAGGGCAGCTCAAACTATATTGATTGGAAGGATAGGATGGAGGCAGTACTTGAAGACAACGACTTGAAGGAATTCATTGACAAAGATGTTCCTAAGCCAGATGTTGTAGATGCTACAAATCTTGATGCATGGCAAAAGAAAGTGGCAAAGACGAGAAGGATCCCGTTGGAGGGAGTACGAGACCACATTTTCTCAAGCCTCCATGGTAAATTCACACCATATGCAATGTGGAAGACTTTGACGGATCTATTCCAAAACAACAACGACCATAGGAAATTGGCGCTCAAAGATAAACTCAAGAAGATTAAGATGGAGAAGGGCGACTCCATTCCAAAATATCTCACGAAGTTTGTCCAACGTCGAGATGAGTTGGGGAGTGTGGGAATAATAGTCATTGATGATGATTTGGTGAGCTTGGCTCTCCTAGGACTTCCCAAAAATTGGCACAATTATCAAGACTCTGTCAATGGAAGGGAAAAATTGCCAGATTGGGAACGACTATGGTCGGATTTGGTGCAGGAGGAGTTTAGGCGGAACACCAAAGATGACTCTTCATCAAAGCATGATGATGAAGAGGATTTTTCTTTGGCTACCAAGGCAAGAAAAGGGAAGGGGAAGAAATTCCATTCAAAATCCGAGTCTAAAGGAAAGAAGTTGGATTTGTCCAAAGTGAAGTGTTTTCACTGTCACGAACATGGGCATCTCACTACTAACTGTCCACAGAAGAAGAGGAACAAGAAGGCTGCTAGAGTTGCAGCTGGTGAGGCCCTTACCTCGTAATTTGAAATTGACTTCTCCTTGATCACATGTATGGCGTCGAGTGCATTGGGATCGGTGTGGTATTTGGATAGTGGTGCTTCCTTCCACATGGTCGGAGATAAGGAGTTTTTCAGTGACTTGGAGGAGAGAGATCTCAAAATGCATATAGAGATGGGTGACGATGGACGATACAATGCGACTGGCATTGGTACCATTACCTTTTAGAGGGAGTCAGGTAAACCATTTCAATTGAAAGATGTTATGCATGTTCCAGGTCTGAAGAAAAACTTTGTCTCAGTCGCAATGCTAGAGGACAGAGGCTATGACATTGTTTTCAACGATGGAAAAGCTTTCCTGCGACATAAAACAATGGGTCAAGTCAAGAAGATAGGGATTCGAGTTAAGAATCTCTACAAGCTGGAGGTAGATGGTTGCGCTGCCATGATGGGCAAGGCAGAAAAAGTGGTGAGCCGGGATGAGGGCGAATTATGGCACAGGCGATTGGGCCATCTTCATCATGGAGCCTTGAAAATCATGTTGCAAATATCTACTGGACTTCCAATGGGAACACTTGCTCAGTTAGATCAGTGCATGGGTTGCACCATGGGGAAGTATGTAAAGTCCACATTTCATGAAAAGGAGAACTGTGCTTCGGTGATCCTAGAGAGAATTCACACAGACGTGTGTGGACCATTCTCAGTTGCTTCAACAACAAAACATAAGTATTATGTTATTTTTGTTGATGACTTTTTTCGTAAATGTTGGATCTTCTTCATGCATAAGAAGGATCAAACATTCTCAAAGTTTCGTGAGTTTAAAGCATTGGTGGAGAAACAGTCGGGGAAGCAAGTGAAGGCTCTGAGGAGCGAATAATGGTGGAGAATACATCTCTAATGAATTCAAAGACTTCTGCAACAAAGAAGGAATTCAAAGAGAACTCATAGCGCCTCATAACCCACAAAAAAATGGGGTCACAGAGAGGAAGAACAGAACGATCGTGGGTGCAACACGAGCGATGTTGCATGATCAGGGCCTACCAATGCATTTGTGGGCGGAAGCATGCAACACTGCGTTTTATGTGCAAAACCATTTTCCTCATAGAGTACTTGGCATGAGTACACTTGAATAAGATTTCACTTGTAAGAAACCTGATGTTTCTCATTTTAAGATTTTTGGCTCATCTGTTTATGTGCATGTGACCAAGAACGCCAGGAAGAAGTTGGAGCCGATAGCTGAAGTTGGGATATTTGTTGGGTACACAGAAACACCCCATAATTATTGTGTGTATTTGCCTAACAATAATATCAATGTTATGCGACGATATATAAAATTCGATGAGGGGAAAGCCATGCAGTTGTCGCTTAAGAGGGGAGCTAGACTTGCATGCAGAGGAGGAACTGCTGGTTCCCAAAGATGAGACTCAAGATGTGGATCAACCACATGAGGAGGTTCATGGAGCGGAGTAAACCACTCATGCCGAGCCATCCATCAGAAATGGAAGAAAGCGCACCACATAAGTTGATAGATTGACACTAGTTGCTGCACAGAAAGTAGGAGCCCCTATTTCACAGCGTAGACAAAGACAATCTCTTGATCGATTTACTTGATACATGTCTCTCATGAGCAAATGTATTGTGACTGAACCATGTTCCTTTCAAGAAGTAGTGCAAGATCCCACTTGGGTTGATGCAATGGTGGAGGAGTATGAATCCATGGTCAAAAACAGTGCATGGGAAATTGTCCCAAGACCGGTTGACAAATCAATGGTAGGTTCGAGATGGATCTACAAGGGTAAGATTTTAATCATTGTTATTTATGTTGATGATTTAATACTGACTGGTGATGAGCAGCTGATACACTCATGCAA
The DNA here is from genome assembly GCA_009831015.1 of Picea engelmannii. NCBI lineage: Eukaryota > Viridiplantae > Streptophyta > Pinopsida > Pinales > Pinaceae > Picea > Picea engelmannii. Next base: position 199,365 of record ML781067.1, read on the forward strand.
GGAGGACCTTGCAAAGGAGTTCGAGATGAAGGATATGTGCCTCCTTCATTATTTCCTTGGATTGGAAATATGGTAGTGAGATGGTGAACTTTTTGTGTCTCGAGGAAAGTATGCAAGGGAGATACTAGGTAAGTTTCACATGGAGGGCTGCAAACCCATGGATACTCCTCTTCCAAGAAACTAGAGGAAAGAAGATGCTACTTCTGGAGAGGTAGTGGATGTTACTATCTATCGACAATTAGTGGGTTCGCTAATGTATCTAGTGAACACGAGACCAGACATTTGCTGTGCGGTTAACCAGCTGAGTCAAGCGATGGTTAAGCCTACCAAGCTCTTTTGGAAGGCAGGTAAGCATTTCCTGAGATACCCGAGGGGCACATCTGAGTATGGATTATGGTACAGACAAATGAATGAGGTGAAGTTGCATGGCTTCACAGATGCAGATTGGGCAGGCAGCCCAACGGACATAAAGAGCACATCAGGGGGGATCTTTAGTATCATATCTACAACTGTTTCTTGGTACAGCAGAAAACAAAGATCCGTCGCACTCAGTTCAATGAAAGCGGAATACATGGAAGCGAGTCAAGCCGCATGTGAGGCTATCTGGATGCGAAAGATCTTGGTTGGTTTGTTTGGTTCTCATTTAGATTCGACAATGATTCATTGTGATAATAAGAGTTTCATTAAACTCTCGATTAATCATGTGTTTCATGATAGATCTAAGCATATAGATATCCGATATCATCATATCAGAGACTGTGTGCAAAAAAAGATCATGTTGCTTCAGTACATTCCTACGAAAGATCAGGATGCAGACATTTTGACGAAGGCGCTCACCAGGAGAAAATTCGAATACCATAGAGACAGGATCGGGGTGAAGGATAATCCCTTTCTTGTTGAAAGGGAGTGTTGAGATTCAACAACAAGATCCTAGTGAAAATTATGCACCTACACTAGGATGGAGCCTCAGGCTATTTTTAGGTGGAAGTCTATTTTTAGATGATGAGCAAATTCTATTTATAGATGATGTCTATTTATAGATGGTGAGCGATTTCTATTTATATATGTATGCCAACTATTATTATCCCTTAATAATAGTTTGACAATAAATATTAAGCTATTCTCAATGAGCACTTGGAAATAGTTAACTGAAGTGACAAATCAGTTAGCTATAGGAAATTCGAGTTCAAAGGTTGACTTGTGGGACATGCAAGTCAAATTAGTTGTAACTGAGTGATTCAAAGTTGTAACAGAGTTGGATGTGTAGTTATGTGAGTTGTGAAGTAGTTTAACTCAGTTAAGTGAGGTAAACTCAGTTGTACTAATTGTAACTGAACTTACACTAGTGAGAGATCAGTGAATTAATTATTAATTAATTCACAATCAGTGATCTCACATGCAACTGAAGATTTTCCACTGTTAACTACATGCACGTCAGATCCAGTGGAGACCCAGTTGAGATAACAAGTGAAAATGATAGTTTGACTATCAATTGTGACATTAGTGAGTGCACTCATGCAACCACACACATAGTGGATGTGCCCATGAGGATTGCGCAACCTAGGCAAGAGGAATTCATTTATTGCAGGGATTTCTATTAGCAGGGATTGCGCAGAGGAGGCAGGCTGTCTGGAAGCAGTAAATTGACACATGAATTTGTCAATTTTTGTATGACAGTGTAAGACGATTGTATATTGTACTAAGAGCTCTTGGATTAGAGTTTTGTATGAGATTGTTTCATGATCCATGATATATACATAATGTATGATAGTGGGGTTTTTAACTTTATGCTTTCCCGATAAAACATTTGTGTTATGTGTGATTGATCTTTCTTCTTAATATTGCAATTGGCGATCGTGTTTTAAATTCCCCAAGAATATCTGTAGAAGCGATTCTGTATTTAACAGTGGCATATAATTTTTAGATGAGGAGAATCCAGGTAATACATAATTTGTATTAAAATTTCTACAAACCAAACTGCAACAATCTCGACACTACAGATGGATGGGTGTTCTACAACAATTTCACTTGGTAATCAAGTACAAAAAGGGTACGAGTAAGAAGGTAGCTGATATGCTTTCTAGACCTCCTATTGCCACTTCTATTATTTTGAAGAATACTTCTTTATCTCATGATAGCTATGTGGAACAATATGCCATTGATGAAGATTTTAAAGAAGTATATGAGAAGCTAACCCATGGTGCATAGGTAGAGAAATATTGTTTGCAGGGAAAACTACTCTACCATCTTGGAAAGCTATGTATCCCTACAAGTGAACGAGTCCAAGTAATACAAGAAGCTCACACTTCTCTTGTGTCTGAGAATTTTGGGGTAGGAAAAACTATGGCTCATTTGCAGAGGTTTTGTTACTGGCCTCAAATGAAAGCAATTGTAACTAAATATGTAAAGGGGTGTGTGATGTGTTCTACTTTTAAGCCCACTAATAGAAAACTAGGGCTATACTCACCACTTCATGTTCCATCCCATCCATGGGAAAGTATCTCCATGGATTTTGTAGGGGGTTTACCAATGTCAAAAGGGGGTCATGACTATTTGTATGTTGTAGTTTATAGGTTCAACAAGATGTGTATCTTGATGCCATGTAAAAAATAGATCACTGCTGAGTAGACTGCTAATCTCTTCTTTCAGTATGTTTGGGTTCACTTTGGGTTACCCACATCCATTATCTCGGATCAAGATACTCGATTCCTTTGGGATTTTTGGACAAGCTTATGGAGAATGATGGACACCAAATTGAAGAGGAGCACAACTTTCCATCCACAGACCGACGGATAGATAGAGGTGGTAAACCGAACAATGGTACTTTTTCTTTGAGGCTACTGCAGCAAGCATCCCAAGTTATGGGATGAATAGATACCCTATGTACAACATGCTTACAACCGAGCCTTACATTCCTCCACTCAGTTTTCACCTTTTGAGACATGTTTTGGGTACCTACCTAAGGTTCCTTTGGACTTGATGTATGGGAGATATACTGATGCAAATGAAGAAATAACATAGAATAGAGCCTGGAAGTTCATCCAGAGGATCCAACAGGTGAACCATGTAGTCAGTGAAAAGTTGGAGAAAAGTCAAGCATAATATAAAGCTTGACATGACAAGCACAAGGTCGATCATCGGTTCCAGGTTGGAGACCATGTATGGCTTCACATCAGCAAGGAGAGATTGAAGGGAGAAGGCAAGAAACTCAAGCCCATTCATTATGGGCCCTTCACTATCTTGGAGAAAAGTGGTACCAATGATTTTCATCTAGATATTCCACCTTATATGCATATTTACTTAGTTGTAAATGTAGAGAACTTGACACTTTTTGAGCCTCCCATGATCATGGATCGGGATGAGGAAGTTTCAATACCTTCAGTTGATGAATTTGCTCATGATTACTTGGATGAATTAAAGGAAGATATCATCTTGGACAGAAGGACGAGGACTTCACGCATGGGTGATGTTGATTATCTTCGAGTAGGCTTAAAGGGAACACATCCAAGAAAGGCAAAGTGGATAAAGAAGGACAAAGTGAGGGGACTCTTCCCTCAATTATCTGTTGATTGATGAAAGCTTTTGGTGGTCCATAAATCTCTTAGTGGGAAGGCGTTATCCAAAAAGGATCCAGAGAAGACTAAGAACAACTCAGAACTCGCAGAAGCAACTCATGATGCTCAAAATGGCCTCAACAAACAAAGAAAGGGAGAAAATTCAAAGCTCTCAAAATTCAGTGAAAATAACATCATTGCGAAGAGCACGTCACAAGATTTCTAATGGTGCAAACGACTCATCAAATGAAGTTACGGATCGAAATATATTCACGGTCAAAGTTTGGTCAACCTAGCCCAGTCAACAAAACATCCATACTGCTGACGTCAACACCAGTATGAATGACGTCAACATCCATACAACACACGTGGAAGGAGTATGAGGTGACATGTGTCATCCTGACGTCATCATGGTGATGTGGCAACACCAGAGGCTGCCACATGTTACTCAAATTTGGCACTTCTGGACCGATCCATGGACTAGTAGGATTTTTCCACGTGGCAATCCGTACGGTCTATACAGTGACATGGCATGATGATGTGGCATGGTGAGTTGGCAGTGATGTGGCACTAACATGGCAGGCTAATGGTGCAGTGGATGACATGGCCGAATAGGAGGCTACCACGTGGCAGTGGGCAAATGCCCAATGACAGCCCATATCCGAAATTTGAAAAAAAACAAATGATTTGGCGGGTCCACCAAATCTGGCAGACCTAGCCAAATCCGACACTAACTATCGGATAGATCCTTTGCCAAATATTGTGGAGTAGATTGGTTATATATATGTGTATTGTTATAACAACAAAGCCAAAAGGGGGAGGCCCACGGGTTTGACCCCGGGACCTCCTCCCTCCATAATGCCTTAATACTCACACCTTAACCAACAACCCCTCATTGTAATGAACCCTGGTTTAATTACTTAAGATATGCATCCGCTTGAGCCCAGGGAGGCACGTGCGTACAATTGAGAATGCATTACGATACATGGTACAACAACATTAATTGCAGGTTGCAGGGCATGAAAACTGAGACATAATTCTTCTTGGGCCTGGGAGTGCCAGAGTCGGATCAAGGCGTGGAGACAGCCATTTTTGGGTAATTCGACGCCATGAATTAAGTGCTGCTATCTGTTTCCTGATCTGAGAAATATTTCTACAACTTGATTTTAGAATGAGTTATACTTGTTTATTTTGCCAAATTCTTTTGCTGAGTTAATGAAAAATCCTACCCATTTGAGAGCAACACCCGGAGACGTAGTCCACTAGGGACGGAATTCGTTATCAAGTTTTTGTGTTCAGATTTGATGTCTCTTCATTATTGAGTTTTTCCTTCTTTAATGATGCACTTTAATTTATGCTCATTTAATGCAATTCTTTATAAGTCACTCGATGAAAAGATCCCGGATCACCCTCGCAGGGGTTTGTAAAGAGAATTTTGCTTTGTATCTCAGAATGAAGTTAATAAAAAATCAGATTTCTGATTTTAGTATCACATGTGTATCTTAATGATATTTTTCAGATTTTGCTTTTATCCTTATCTGCTATCCATGTACACACTTATGTGTATTTCCTCTTTCTTTATTTTGCACAATTACATATAAAATATAAAATCATCCTTGGTCCCTCGTACATATTACCTGTGGATTAAGTGATTGTTTTGAATGTAAGGCTATAAACTCCAGGTAACATTCCCAACTATCTTGCCTTAGTCTAGCAAGATCTGAAAATGTTTGAGTAAGGTTCTCCGTACCTTTTCCTCAACATTTATTTAGCGACCATACTAGGGAAGATCTTTCCATATCTCTCTGGTCGATTGTATCATGACTGTATTTTCTTTTCATATTTTGTCTTCTTACTCTTTGAATGATTTTTCCATGACAGTACCTGCTGTGAGACAACCTAATATTGGGAACGGTCTTGATGACCATAACAACATTGCCCTGACTTTATTCAACACTATTTTAGAAAGCGCCAATACTCATGCTGAACTTGAACGCTCTCGAGAAGCAATAGAAAGGGACATAAATATTTGTGAATGTTGGGAAGCACATAAATCAACAGTAATATTTCCTCTTACCTATTTAATCTTTTATTTCATGTCCTTTAATTCTTGAATTTATCGAAGAAGAAGACGATTGTCCCCTTAAGTTACCACTATTTCTGAAATAGGAAGGAGAAAAATTGTCTTATTAACACAACAAAGTGCTCTTAGGAGAACTGTATCCGATTCTACGAGTTCATATTCATCACCCATACCTATCACCTTCAGTATGACGTCTTCGGGTAAAGGTAGTGGCACCGAAGGTTACTCCTCCTCAAAACCCTATGCTTCATTTGTGATTGGTAGTATCTATAGTCATCAAGTCCCTATTCAATCTACTACTGATACTGCTAAGGTCATTAAGAAATATGGAATTTTTCAATTTGAGGAAGATGCTACAACCACCCCCTGGCATGTGTCTTCTCGCTTGAATCTCGCACTAGCCACCCAACCATTATCAAAATTCAAAGATCATTTACCTAGGTTCTTAGGAAATGGTACCGTTACCACAAATGAACACATGTTAGCATTTTCTAATGCTTGTCATAACATAGGGGATAATGATAAAGACACGTGCATGCATTTATTTTTCAATTCTCTTGAAGGGAAAGCTGCAACATATTTTTTTGACCTCCCGCCCAAAATGCTTTCAACTTGGGAAGAACTAGTTTATTGGTTCAAATCTGCTTATGGACAACCCAAGAGTCCAATTGATCAATTAAGGGAATACAAAAATATTTCCTATAAGGATGGTGAAACCATTAAGTCTTTTAACCTTTGTTTCACCAATCTATATAATAAAATCCCCGAACTCATTCGTCCTCAAAATCAAGCTGCTTTCATGCATTATTATAATGATTTACCTTCTCCTTATCGTCATAGAATTGAAGAAAAGGCTATTGACAATCTTGGTTCCACCCTTTAGATTTCCCTAGAATATGAAGAGCAACTTGAAAGAACGTGTCTTCCTAAGGGAGAGTTGGTCAAGCAATCAAACATGTCTGCCATTCTACAACTCATGCAATATATGAATAATAGGATGATAACCTAAGAACGAAAAGGTTTTTCCTCTTTCTCTTCCCCCGAGGTATATTCTTCTTCCCTAGTGCCTTTTAGAAATACTACTGAAAGAAATTTTCAGCCAAAGGCCATAATGACTCACACTTGGTGTAACTTCTGTGAAGAAAATCATGATGAGAATATCTGCAAAGTTAAAAGAAATGATAGAGATAAGATATTTAGCAAAAGGCCCGATACCACGATCGTTGTTTTATATTGGGATGAACCAGAGGATGTTATGGTAGTCAATACTAGGAATAAATATTACACTGGCAAGAGTAAATTTTATCTTCCCCGCACTTCTTCTGCCCCAAGTTCATCTTCTCAAAGTGCCGATACACAAACTGTCAGAACCTCAAAAAATCAAGGAATATCTTCTGCTCTTCCGTCTTCTAAGAATAATATCATGAACCAATTGGCTAATATCAAAGATGATTCTACCCTTTTGGACATGGTTGTCGTCCCAAAACAACATAAACATCTTAAAGACTTTATGGAAGGTAAGATTCCTACCATAACCAATTTATTTGAAGAGTCAAAGGAAGAAGATTCAACTGTAAATAGGATAGGTGTAAATAATTTTAGGAACCTTGTAAAAAATCCTCCTTTCTATATCTTAGTAAAAATCATGGATAAAATAGCTCATTGTTTTCTAATTGATGGCAGGTCTAGTCCAAGTGTGATGTCTAAAATAATCATGGAAGAGCTTGGCTTATCTTGTACCAACGAAAATTTTAGAAGCATGCTCTCTTATGATAATCTGCAACAATCAACTATAGGTGAAATCAAGGATGTATCCTTAGTTTTGTGTGCACATCCCGAGATAAGGACAACTCTCAATATCCAAGTAATTGATACGCCGATGAGTAACTACTCAATTATTTTGGGAAGGGACTGGCAAGCCTTAACTGGTGGATACCTTTCACTTGATTGTACACATTTATCCATCCCTCGAAACAGAAAGAACATTATGGTTGTTAGGGAAGGAAGAATTTCACCCTATATAGAGAGTGTTCCCCAAACCAATGTAAATTATCTCAAAGAAGATTTGGGGGTGTACTCTATCTTTGCTGATGAAGGTGACACTATATTTGAACTAATTGATTTTTATGATGGCATGTGGCACATGCATTTCGATGGCTCATGTTCAAACACAAGTAATGAAGTTGGCATCATTCTTTATTCCCCTATAGGAAAAATTCACAATTTATCTTATAGGTTGGAATTTGCTTGTACAAACAATGTTGTTGAGTTTTAGGCCTTGTTGTTGGGCATTGAAAATGCATATAACCTTGGTTTTGGCCACCTTATAGTCTTTGGTGATTTTGAGCTTGTTGTGAATCTTGTACGAAAGATTTATGTACCAGACAATAAGTTATTTAGATATTATACCCAAGCTGTTTGGATGTTGATTTCAAATCTGTTATCATTTAACATCACTCATGTTAAGAGGGAAATTAATTCAATGGTTGATAGATTATCTATTTTTGCAGCTTCTCATACTCGAAATATTTTGCCTCAAAGACTTGATTGTACGTTCCAATATCTATACCATCCTCACCTCCCTGACAACGTAGAATCATGGAAAGTTTTCCTGAGTGACGAAGGCATTTGCGCTTTCATACAAAATGAACCTTTTAAGCCCAAAGAAATCATCTTTGTTGAGGATGAAAAATTTCCCTAAAGGCTTGACTCCTCTCGAAAGTTCATTTTTGTCAAGTGATGTAAGGAAAAAAGAAACACATAAGGAAGAGGAGTCAAAAAGGAAAGTTGGTGATACCATTTCCTTGAATATTAGGACATCTGAATCTCCAAAGATCATTAAATTAAGTGCCCAATGTTCTGATGAAGAGAAAGCGAAATTCACGAAATTACTTCGTGATTTTCAAGAAGTTTTTGCTTGTTCATATGAGGATCTTCGTTGTTTTGATCCTACTCTCATACAACATTCCATTTCTATCAGAGAAGGGTAAAAACTAGTTAGGCAAAGACAAAGACCTATTAATCATGTGCTTGAAGCCACCATTAGGAAAGAATTAGAAAAAATGTTGAAAGCTCATATAATCTTTCCAGTTAAGTATTCTGAATGGGTTTCAAATCTGGTCCTTGTTCGAAAAACTACCGGTCAGATCAGATTATCTGTTGATTTTCGCGCATTAAACAAGGCAAGTGTCAAAGACCATTTTTCGCTTCCTAATATGGAGATGATTTTACAATAGGTTGCAGGGTCGCAAATGATGTCCTTACTTGACGATTTTTATGGATATAATCAAATCAAGGTAAAAAGGAAAGATAGATATAAAACCACATTTACCACACACTGGGGCACATTTGCTTATGAACGTATGCCATTTGGCTAATCTAATGCAGGTGCCACCTTTCAAAGAGCTATGCATATAGCTTTTGATGATCTAATCGGTAATATTATTCATGTTTATCTTGATGATTTAACTATTTATTCTAAAACGGTTGGATCATTTCAGTCATCTTAGAAAAGTTCTCACGCGTTGCAGAAAATTTGGCATTTCTTTAAATCGTTCCAAATTTATTTTCGGTGTCACGAAAAGTAAGATTCTTGGTCACATTATTTCTGATTCAGGGATAAGTATAGATCCTGAGAGGAATACTGTTATTCTAAACCTCCCTGCCCCCACCTCCAAGAAAGAAGTTCAAGCTTTCATGGGCATTATTAATCTTGTTCGTAGATTTGTTCCTGATTTTGTTGTCATGGTTAAACCAATCCATAATCTTTTAAAACAAGATCGTTCTTTTTCTTGGACAAATGTTGTCGAAAATTCTTTCCTTAGGATTAAGACGACGATCAGTTCTGCGCCGGTTTTGGTGAAACCGAATTTTGAGAAAGATTTTATCGTATATACCAATGCCAATGAGGAAGCAATTTCTGTTATCCTCTTACAATGTGATGACCAAAACAATGAAAAACCTGTAGCTTACACGAGTCAAAGGATATCAGACAACAAGGTCAAATATTCTTATATTGAGAAACATGCTTTCTCTATTGTCAAAGCTAAAGAAAAATTTCGTCATTTTATTTTGGGCAAACACACACAAGTGAAAGTCCCTTTGCCTGCTGTCAAGTTTCTACTTTCACAAAATTACCTTTCAGGAAAACTTGCACATTGGCTTGCCAAAATTCAGGAGCATGATTTGACAATTATGACTTTAAAGACAATCAAGGGATAAGACTTAGCCCTTCACTTAGCTCAACATACTGAACCAAGTGAAGAACTTGACGATCAAGATAACCCTCTTTCAACGTTATTTTATATTGAAAATCAAAATCTTTCTATATCTCAACATCCTTGGTATAAAAATCTGGTGTATTATTTGTAGTATCAAAGGTGCCCAGATGAGTTGGATCCTCATCAAAGAAGGAGACTCCACCTTGAAGCTTCTAAGTATATAATTTTAGGAGACTCCTTGTTTAGAAGATCTGCTAATGGATTTTCTGCTACGATGTGTAAATGATGAGGAAGCATATAAATTATTACACAAAATCCATGGATCATCAACATCTGTCTTCATATTGGTGGACATTTTTCTGCTAAAACTACTGCTTTTAAGATCATAAGAAATGGTTATTATTGGCCTTTGATCTTTCATGATTCTTATAAATTTGCAAGGTCTTGTGATAAATGCCAAAATTTTGCTGGTAAAGAACGTCTTTCTTCCATGCCTTTACAACCTATCCTTTCAGATTTTCCTTTTTCTAAGTGGGGTCTAGATTTTATTGGTCCAATCAATCCTTCATCCTCTGTAGGGCATATCTTTATTTTGATAGCCACTGATTACTTTACTAAGTGGATTGAGGTTGTCCCTCTTAGATATGCGCAAGATGAACACGTAATCTATTTTCTAGAATTGAATATCTTTTCCAGATCTGGCCTTCCATTAGAAATCATTACAGATAATGATCCAACCTTCATTTATGCAAAATTGACCCAATTTCTTGCTAAACTAGGTGTCAAACATTTCACTTAATCTGCTTATTAACCTCAGAGAAATGGACAAGCAAAGTCCACTAACATAAATCTAGTTAGGATTATAAAGAGAATCATAGAAGAAAAACATCTCCAGTGGCACACACTTCTAACTTATGACCTTTGGGTAGATCGTACAACCACTAAAGCAAGTACATGCTTTACTCCCTTTCAACTCGTATACGGCCAAGAGACTATTCTTCCTATCGAACTAGAGATTTCTTCTTTATGGTTGATGTTACAGAGTGACAAATTAAATTCTTTTAATGTTTCCCAAAGGATAAATACATTGTTATCCTTGGAAGAACAAAGGAATTTTGCCTTGGAAAATTTGAAAAGGAGGCAAAAAATGGTGAAGAAGTATTTTAACAAACAAGCAAAGGATGCTGAATTTAAGATTGATGACAAAGTCTTACTATGGGACTCAACTCATGCTGAGAGAGGGAGACATTCTAAATTACAAAAGTTATGGCTAGGTCCATTTAAAATCATTTTTATCCTCGACACAAATTCATATCTTCTTAAAGACATAGATGAGAGATTGTTTTCTTACAATACAAATGGTTCCCACTTGAAACATTATGTGGAACCAACCTAATCACTAACTCTATTTTTTGTAAATATGACTGATGTATATATTTTTTGTCTGATGTTTTTTTTTGCCACTTTGGTTTATTGAGTTTTATTTTATGTTGTTTGTTTTGCATGGTCATCAGAAATAAAGTCTGGATCAATTTTTCCATAATGATGTCATTCTGTAAATATTGTTGATCAATGAAAATAACATAGACACCACTGCTATGATATCTTCCTTTTGAGACACTAATGGAATATCTTTTTGATTTCAATACTGTTGTAGTATGGTTGTTTTTTTTTTCTTCCTTGTTTCTAGTATCCCTTTCTTCCCTCCATCCTGAGATTCAAAAGTATATCATAAGCATTCTCATTGAAATTTTAAAAGTGTTATCAATTATGAACCTTATTGATCATTATGCATACAAGACCAATTCCCCTCATACATCTCACTTTCCATAATTTATTCCCTGAAGTCCCATCTCATATTTTCCCTTAAACCATCATTTTCCCCCTATTTCATAACTATTTTCTGAGCAGTTTCAATCACCTACTTCTACTGTTATGTGGAGCCAAACATTTTGAGTTCTAAATATGTTGAGAATAGATTTCCCTGTGAAGTTGCTAGTTTGTTGACGCCAAAAAGCGTAACATAAAATTCCTGCTTGCAAATGGGTTGCAATGCATTATTACTTATATATATTTTAAATAATACTAGATAGGTGGGACCCCTTGATAAAAAAAATGATAGAAAGCGCCCCTCTTATTGCGCTCATGATTACCTTACGAGAAAGATTCACAGTTTGAGAATACAAATGGAAATCCTAACCTATTTCCATGTGCAATTAATGGATGTTAAGGGTGCGTTAGCAATTTGATTTTAAAACGGAGAAAATGTTTATTTTATTAAACATATAAGTTTACTCTTGCTACACCTAGATTTTGATATTGCTTCAAATATAAGCCACATGCAACTCATGGTATATTTGCATACATGGGAAAATGATTATTATGATTGAATGTATACTCCAGTAGCAAGGAATATGGGACATGTTATTTCGGTGCTAAGGGTTAAATGGGCATATTATTGCTATGAAATTCATATGAGAGGCCGATTCGACTTTGATTTTGGAAATGGTATGTTATGTTTTATGGATATTGGATGTATGATGATTGATATTCTATGTTTTGAACAAGGTTTTTGGGAGTTGGAAGGGCTCCATATTTGGCTGTGGTTGATGGAATTTGATGTGAAAAGAGGGGAAGCTATGTCCATTTATTGCACGTCGTTCCCACCGTCACTTTCTCCTCGCATTCGTTTTTTCTACTCTGGTTAGCAATGCCTCAATTGTGCTCGACCTTTGGCGAAAAAGTAGTTGTGCTCTTTAGCTTTTGGGAATTCTTCTGACATGTATGTTGGCTCTTATCTCTCCATTCATGGATGGTTAGCTCTGCTCCAGATAAAATTATTTTGTTGGCTCTTAGAGTTTGCATGCAGAATGTGCTTGTTTTTTGAACTTTAAAATGGATTTGTTGTGGGCATTTTGGCCATGTAACTCACGTTTCGATTTGGGTTTCTTCCCGTTGGCATTTAAATGTTTCAAACTGGAAATATTGTTCGACATTTTTTTCTATTTGAAGAATTTGGTTGTATGTGCCTGGATCAAAGGTGGTATTACTATAATATGACTGTTGGCAAATAACTGTGGGTGAAGGTGTTCAGTTTCGCTCATTTTGTATGATTAATTTTGAGGGTTTCCTTTGTAAAAGAAAAATAATAGTTGGGTCTTGTGACTATTGTGTAGCACCCTGAACTTGGAGGATGTGCGGTCTTATTATTACCACGACTTGTGGTGTTATGGGTGGCCTATGTGTTTTATCTTGCTGTCATTTTGATGTGAAGGAGTCGTTTTTTCATTTCCTACATCCCACCTTTCAAACCTTACGCCCATATGCCTGCTCCAGGCCTCGTTTCCCCTTCCAATATACATGCAAGTGAATAAAGGAAAACCCAAATTCAAAGTTTTGTTTAACTGTTTGACACAACAATGGGAAAGATTGATATCACCCACAAAATCATGGCTTGTTTTTTATTTATCTATGGGGTGATTTGGCCGATTTTGAGTTTAGTAGGAATTCTATGGAAACAATGCCCACCATGTTCGCATGGGGTTTCGAACCCAGTTTGTTTGCAACTATTATTTGAGGTTGTGATGTAAATGTTATATAACAAAAGGGCGATAGATTTATGTTTCTCTTCCTCTCATGATGTTTTGAGGCATTCTTTTATGATGATGACTGAGTCAAATTTTTTTTTAAACAATCTCCTACATAATGTTATGCTAGTTTTTAAAAGAAGAAATGAAATTCACAAGTTTGATACTCCTGTAAATTTTCCTTGAAGTTTTATATTGCACAGCTTACAAAGATTTTTGCCACATTATGGATTCTGTGTGTTGAAGTTTAAAAGTGTGTTATGGTACAAACAAAATTTGGTGGAAGTTTTGGAAATAAATGTGCATGGAAAACAATGGATATTCAAATGATTTTGTGGATATTGGCAATGTTGATTTTAACATCAATGAATGTTATTTCTTGTAACTTAACAATGATCACTATTATTCCTATTTGTTGTCTCATTTTTCGCTCATTATATGCTCGCCACTTTCCCAATAACATTTAATCCACCCTCTGTTTTGTTATTTTGAATTTCATTTTTAAAGGAAAAGGATTAAAGAGGATTGGATGGTGATTTTAGTTGGAAATTGTGATATGGAGATATTGTTTTTGGAAGAAAAGGGCTATGTGTTTTGCTTGAACAATATTCATTTGTTGGTTCCCGTCCATGCTACCATTTTTTATTCATTATAAATCCCCTCATATTCCCAATGACCCTATCATTCCCTATTCAATTGCAGTTGATTATTGAATTCGATAATTGGTGGGTTGTGTCAATGGATGGATTGCATATGCTTCTGTTGTGAATGATAGAGACAACATATTGATTTTATTTAGGTAGAGTATTAATGAATGGATTGTTAACATTTTTCATATTTTGATTGGAATATTGCTTCAGGATGAGTTTCTTTAGCAGGGGCAACAATGGCAGACGTGCAAACAAAGGTAGAGGAAATAATTGGCAAAGAGGCCATAGAAGGCCACGCTTTTCAATACATTTTGACACTGATCTGAAAGAACTAAATCAACTTTTCCAAGCTGGGTTTTTAAATCTAGTTGTTATGTAATAATTCTCATGCGGATAGGTGAATCTTCCCTTGGAGTACAAACCCCTCTACCAAGACAAAAAACTACCTTTGGACACTACCATTCCTATAGATAAATTATGCCCATCGAAAAAGAGAGGAGGGATAGTATGATGTACCTCACTTTCGAAGTTTGTCCACGCTTCTCCAATCCACGAGTTTCAAACAATACCTACAATGGATGACAAGAGACAAACAAGTATCTCCTACTCTAATGGATTAGACAAAACCGATCTATCTATGAAAGATTAAAACAAGCATAGACAAGTACATGTAAATACATACTAGAAGGAAATAGGCCAAGTATATATATGAGAAATTTAAAAAGACACTTACAACCTTTAGATGATGTTGTAGTAGCCTCCCCAGGTCCTCCTCGTCCAAGCCCTTGCTCGAAAGATCCACGGTTAGAATAACAATGCTTTGCTGATTATTTCTCCTCCTTGTTCACCATGAGAATGCCTCCATTTATAGTCTTTGAGAGGCTCAACCACCTTGGTTATATTTGGGTTTGGTTGAGGATATGACTCCATCAGTTGTGATATATCCCTTAGATGCAGCCTGAGGGTTAGATTCGAGCCAAACCAACTCGATCCATCCATAACTGTAGTTAGATAAAAAGGGGATGTCTTCCAAGATTTGCTCAACCAATTTTACGCTCCTTTACAATGGGAAATAGAGCACTACAACGCTTCCTGCTAGATAGACAAAGAGCACTAGTGCTCCTTGCCTATGAGCAGGGGAGCGCTGATCTTCCAAAAGTTGTCAAGATGACCAATTCCCATAGAAAACACTTTGTTCCAATTGTCAAATGAGGGGGCTTCTTCTTCTAACATGATTTAGGGGTTGTATCAAGTGTTTCTAAGGTGTCATTCATGATGCGACACTTATGTGACGACAATGCTACATTTATGAAACTTGTGAAAAAAAACTGCGACACTTATGACACTTACGACAATGAGAATGTGACATTATTGAACTGAGGAATTTTGATGTGTAACAGATTGCCCCCCAAAGTGTGAAGTCAGAAAATGAAAGCTGATGGCTGAAACACTTTGTAGATTCTTTGAAGCAAGGGTATGGAGTCGGGGAACCTGGTAGAAGCTGAAAACAACCATCAAACAATGTTAATATGTGTTCCAATCCTGAAGCAGGCATACCTATGCTTGGACTATAAATGACTCAAAGTATGGCCGCCAATAAATACACTGCGGATCCATGATGATATTGACTAAGGGTATGGACACCAGAGATAGAATGTGGATCCATACTTCTATGACATGAAATGATCGTAGCCACACAAAATACACAATGGAGCTACGAGATGATAAAACATAGTCACAAACCAATACAACATAGATCTATGTGACAACATAAGTATTAGCATGCTCAAATGACTTCCTTCGCAACCTGGGAAAAACAATTATCATAATGAATGCTCAACCCATTGTCTTCATCCCAATATCGATGTGGTACGAATCTAGCAATGTGAATAGATGTTTTGATGTCAAACATGGTATAAACCACTTGATTATCGATCATTGAGGTACACTGTTAACAAGTGCGAGGGAAATCACTAGTGAAGTTAATGACTCCCAAGTTACCCTAGTACAATCCAACGAATGTGAATAGATGAGCTAAGGTCGAAAATTTGTGGAATCATCTGATCATAGGTCAATGATGTAAACCTACCATCGGAAGCTAGGAGGCCTGCCATTGAGGCATGCAGGTCCCAAGTTACTAACTGGTTTCTAAGTCTAATTCCCAGATGATGTGTTGAAGTCGATAGGAAAAGACTCGTCGAAGGAGGGCCTTGATGTATCCCCCATCATCGACACAACACTGACACAGGAAAGTGATAATATATAGCAGATGAACACAAACTGACACAAGTATGTAAACTGGTAATTTTTTAGATGGTTGACTCTCGAGGTGGAAACTTCCCTTGAACACTGAGGAATGACATGAGACTTGGCAACGTAAACGTATAATTGACCAAAACATAATGAAGCTAGTGCTAAGACATTCTTTGGATGATTCAAAGGAGTGGAAAGACTCGTAGGATTGGTTTAGTGTAGAGTTTTAGCGGATTATCCAAGTGTTCAGTGTGAAGGTTAAAACAAGTGTCATGTTCAAGGGTGACTGCAAGAGCTGTTTACAAAAGTTTTCAAGAAACTTGATGCACTTCCTTTAATTTTTCCCCCATTTAGATACATGAGTACCTCTTTTTAATTTAATGAGCTCGAGGAGGATAACACATGCTCGATATAACTCACCTTCGACAAGTTCCTCTTCCTTTGGTTAACAAACTGGAAGAAGTAAGGGTTTGTCCCCATATGGGCCCTTCAATGTGTAGTTTAGCGAGTCCAGAGAAGGAAAACTCAACGGTTTTTCATATTTAGAGAGTCTGAAAAGAACTTAAAGGTGACTCCAGGGTTGTACTTTTTCATAATTTTAGTCTACGTGGTCCAAAAAAGAGATAAACTATTACTTGGAAGACGCCCTTTCGAACCTTTTAACGAGTGTGAAAAGAAGCAAGATCATTTGACAATCTTTTCATGTTTAGAGAGTCTGAAAAGCACTTAAAGGAGACTCCAGGGGTTCCTTTTTCATATAACCTTTACAAGTCTGAAAAAGTGATAAAAGTATACTCGGTTACATTCTCATGTATTTGTGACTGCGATAAAGAACAAAGACTAAGCTCATTGGTTGTTACAAGGTCATCGAAAGAACTCCACACAAATTTCTGTAAAATCAAGCTGTTATGGGCACAAGATATTAGTAATTTCTCGAAAAAAATAATAAAAAACCAAAAAATAGACTTTATAATAAGGAGAAATGACCTAGTTGAATATATCAAATATCAAACTAGGTCAGAAATTTATTTTTACCCTTGTTATTTACCATTTTCCTCTAGTCTTTGTATTTTTACCTCTTTTGAAGCATTTTTTGAGTGTTGATTGCGAGGGCCATGGGCGATCATTTTCAGAGTCGTCCAAACTAGGTTGGTCGTCTCTTCCTCCTCATTCTTTTTTGTGTCTTTTTGTTGTATTTCAGCCTTTAGTTTAGGTGTTCTAGGCTCCTTAGGAAGCCCTAGAGCATCAAAATGGATCGATGCTCCCTCAAGGCATTGAGGGGAGCACCGATCATGATTTCAATCCCTTGGTGTGCGCATTGAGGGCTCTTTAGCGCTCTGCTAGATTTTTTGAGGGAGCGCTAGGTGCATAACTCATTTTTGTTTTGATTTTAAGGCTAAAAGGAGGCAATTTCTTTCATTGAGGGTTTAGCTAATGATGATCAATTGATGTTTTTGCAGGTTTCATCCATAGTTAGCCATGGTTGAGTGGAAATAGCGTCAACACGAGTTCGATGGCATCTCCACTCTTCAATACCCTCAAGAAAGGG
Organism: Picea engelmannii; assembly: GCA_009831015.1. NCBI lineage: Eukaryota > Viridiplantae > Streptophyta > Pinopsida > Pinales > Pinaceae > Picea > Picea engelmannii. The sequence goes on from ML781067.1 coordinate 217,261, forward strand.
CGACCTTGCACAATTGTGGCTTGCTCAAGTATTTCAAACTTCAGAACATGAGAAAAGAGGTGTTATTTCTTGAATACTTGATTGGTTTATGGGACGACGATGAGAAAGCGTTTCGAATAGGGCCGCATATGCTTGAGATTGAAATGGACAATGCATAATTTTTGATGGGGCTCTCAAGGAGAGGGGCACCCATACTTTTGTCTGGACATAGGGCTACTTCGAGACCGACCGAGGCATATGTTGTCGAATACTGTATACCAGGGTCACATGTGGTGGGAGGAAGATCGTGATAAAATATGTGAGGGATCTAGCACTTCGATCCATCCTATTCGCCATCACCAAGCTGGTGGGGAGCACTAGTTCCCATCTGGCTTCTAAATCCAAAATTTCTTATGCCATTCAGTGTTTGGAACCAAGACTATTCAATTGGAGTGCAGGGTTCCTAAGGAATGTCAAAGAGCAGATAGCCAAATGCAAGAATGGAAGACAAAAATAGTTTGGATATGGTTCTTTCTTGGTTTCATTTTTTCTAGAGCGGATCCCCCAAATGTAACCATAGGTTGCAATGATAGCACATCCTGTGACCGAGCCTCGTATGGAGAGGTGGACCAGTGTTTCCCACAAGTTGGGGAATCAACCCTTGTCTTTCAGATTCATTACCAACTTCTTTGCATGGTGGAGGAGGAAGCTTGATGTGATTGAGGACTTCCCCTATGTTGGGGTAGATTTCAGAGGCAATTTTGACTTGGTACTTCCTGAGGGCATACAATGGGATGCATTAGGTATAAAAGACCATAATGTTGTAACAATATTATATATATATATATATATATATATATATATATATATATATATATATATATATATATATATATATATTTTTGGTTGTACAACGAGGGATCTAAACCATTTTTTTTTCATCATGCAGACATAGGTGCATCATGTCCGACAGAGATGCCATCATTGGGGCATCGTGGGGATGCACAGGAGGCAACCGAGCATGACGTCGTAGTGGGAGGACTCCGAGAGGTGGAGAGAAACCTTCAGGGCTTGACGATTGTTGGGGCTCAGAAATGTCCTATTTTCATCCACCTTTCCCTTCACTATTCCTTACATTTCATCGCCCTATTAAACCTTCGTCATATCATTTTCATAAATACATTTGGGTTTCACATTATTATTTTCCACTTTATTCATTTTAGTATTAAAAGTGAATTTATGATTAAATATTAGAAAATATACATGTTTTCATATATATCTCAATTATGTGTGAGATTTGTAATGTGTAGGAATATGTGAATAATTAATTCAAAGAGACTTCTCGAATATCTCTTCCATCATTCCAAAGGAGATAAGTATTCAAGCCTCTTTTCAAGGAGAAGATCATGGAGATCTGGTTAGAATATCTTATCTAAGATATATGAGAGATATGTGTGAGGATTTGAAGGGATCATATCTTGTAATAATGGGAAAGTAGTTGAGAGTGGTTGAGAGAATAGTGGATCTGCAATTATGAGATGGTTATCTTCTTCATGTATATAAGAGAGTGCTCTCTCTTCATTTCATAGGCTTGAATTTTCGGAGATAGTCTTGTAATTAGGAGAAGGGGATTCTTAGCTTTGTTATTCTTTCATGTTTTGTCATTTGACTATTGTAATATAATTTGAGATTGATATGTTGTGTGCGCTCACATATGTCATTGTTGTTAACTCTTCACATGTTGTATTTCCCTTATGCAATTTCATGCTTTCCTAGTTAGTGTTTCAATGATTTATTAGACTAGTTTGATTTCAGCAACATAGATTAGATTAGATTAGTTCTACTTCAGTCTTGCATATACAGTGCGTGTGCTTCGCCAATTTACGTACCCCGGGTTGACAATTAAATAGTTGGGCAAGCACTACAACGTTATTATAACGACATATATTTCACCTAACATTTTGGCACCATTGCCGGGGAAGCACAAGCGATTGAGGTATCAATTCCCTTTTATGCAAGAGTGGTAATCAGAGACTTGTGCTGAAGGTTCCTTCTTAATGGAAGGAATTAAGGGTCCTGTTCTCTATTAGAAGTAGTCAGCTTTCAATTATTTTCATGAGTGTGCTAATCAGAGACTGGTGCTAAAGGTTCCTGCTTAATGGAAGGAATTAAGGGTCCTGTTCTCAGTTAGAATTAGTTAGCTTTCAATTATTTTCATGAGTGTGCTAATCAGAGACTGGTGCTAAAGGTTCCTACTTAATGGAAGGAATTAAGGGTCCTGTTCTCTGTTAGAAGTAGTCAGCTTTCAATTATTTTCATGAGTGTGCTAGTCAGAGACTGGTGCTAAAGGTTCCTGCTTAATGGAAGGAATTAAGGGTCCTGTTCTCTGTTAGAAGTAGTCAGCTTTCAATTATTTTCATGAGTGTGCTAATCAGAGACTGGTGCTAAGGGTTCCTGCTTAAAGGAAGGAATTAAGGGTCCTGTTCTCTGTTAGAAGTAGTCAACTTTCAATTATTTTCATGAGTGTGCTAATCAGAGACTGGTGCTAAAGGTTCCTGCTTAAAGGAAGGAATTAAGGGTCCTGTTCTCTGTTAGGAGATAGATAGCTTTCAATGTGTGTCAATCATTTCAATTAGCAATGGGTTCTCGCAACTGTGAAGAGTGTTTTTTTGTGTTTCAGCAAGAGTAGTTTGTTTCAAGAGTGTTTCAGCAAGTGTGATTTTCAGATTTTCATTTTGATTTGGATGCTGTAAGAATCCCTTCTTTTTAACATGGTTTAACTATGAGTATAAGCTTGGAACAACTCACTCAGATCCTTGCGAAAGATGGGATTTCCTCTTCTCAGGAAGAGAAGATCTTGATAGCAGCCGAGAGCTTAATTACTCCTCCAGAAACAGACGATGAATCAACACATGAAGAATGCGAATAGGAGGAGGAGGAGGACAATGAGGAGCTGCAACATGATCTGAGTGAGACAAATTACGCCTACGAGAGCCTCATCGAACGATGGTTTCAAGCAGGTACCAGGTTAGAGTCATTTAGTTTTTCTTTCTATTTTGATAATTTAGAGTTTCAACAGTTTTTTGATTATCATTTGTATATTTATGTATATTTCTGATTATCATTTGTGAAATTGAAAGAGCACATACTCATACTACTATTACGTGAATGGCTTCACTGGAAGTTTGACTACACGTAACTGCTTTCTAATTTCTAATTAGTATAGAATAGGTAGGCTTTCATTTTCAGTTTTTACTTTTATTTTCAGTTTTTTTTTTCTTAGGAATAAGTATGCTCTCCTCCGCGCTTCGTGCGACCGCGAGGATCAGAAAGTAGGGATGATTAATAATGTTTTTTTTAGGAAGTATAATGATGCCTAAATGCTCCATTTGCAAAAAAGAAAACAATTAAGAATAAACATGTGATGCTGGAACAACAACTGCAACAACAGCCGAAACAACGTCACTGTCGCACTCTCGTTTTTTTATTATAAATTTTCAAAATAAAAATTTTAAAGTTTTTTTTATTTCATTTTCTGAAAACACAAAACGAAATAATTGGTCTGCTGAAACAGTCTCTGAAACTATGTCACTATATGCTGAAACAATGGTTGCAACTCTTTTCGACCTGATTTATAATTGGTTTGCGTGGTAGCAACTCCATGCTGTTGCCTTCGTCCCTCATCCTATAAATGCCTGGAAATTAACTCTGCAAACAAAACAATAAACAGTTCAAAAATTTACGTTTGCAATTAGAACCGTTTTGGGAATAATGCACATAAAAGGAAAATTTTAATTAAAAACTCATAAGAGCATGACAGGATTATCAAAAGCATCCAGTTGTTGAATGAATTTGTATCCCTTGGCTTGGCATAAACCCTGCAATTTGAAACCTGCAAAAACAATAAACATGAGACTATAAAAAATGGAGTTATGAATTAGTTGAAAATATGGCATAACTCCTTCCCCGTATCCTTCCTTGAATTAGTATGATTCCTAGCTAGCTAAAGTAACCTCAAAACAAGACTGTCTCCCATCTAAAAAGCAATAAAAACTGCCTATCCGTAATAGATATCGAGACCTGTCCTTATTTTTTGGTGTTTTCTTTCCCGGATTTTCTCTGAGATTGTTATTTTTAATCTAACAGCCTTGAGTTATTGACGGCATGTTGGGACACTAAATCACATTCAGGCTTGTGTTGTATAACAATCACTTAGATATGGCGATAGGTAAGGATCCTTGTTGCTATCATTTCTAAGTATACATCTTGAGCGAAATATTTGGGAGCCATCGGAGAGGAATCACGAATTCATGCGGATCCACCCAATATTTTGGCACCAAAATCTCGCACGATATCTTTACGTATGATTCTGGCAGATACTGTTTTGATGAGTTGTTATTTAAATACCTTACAGCGCTGCATTTGCCTCTTGACCTGGGTCAGTTCACACATTACACACATGGTGGAGGGTCTTGCTGCACGAATARCATCTTCAGGAAAATGGAATGGAGCACAGAAGAACGTAAGATCAAGATACTATTGTAAGATACTAGTGCATAAGGAGTCCCTTACCATTAAAGGCAGACCAATACCATGTATCAGTGGTATTTTCTTGGGCACATCGACTGAAGTGCGCTCAATAAGTGAATACAAGTGTGGTTTGGATGATCTCACATTATTTTTGTTGCAACAACGTCTTAGCAAATACATAAAGCAATCTGTGAGGTCTTTATCGCAGAAAATTTCAAGGGAGGCAACCTTTTATGGTGCATTAATGAGGTGATCACATACGTGCTGTTGCTAACTTGTTTGTTACAGTTGTGTTTCATGGCTTATAATCATACTGTTTTAGTTTGCATCCATCTTAGACTGCAGCGTAATTGGAAGGTCAGACAAAGGAAGGATCGCACTGTTGGATCTGGGGAGAATTCAGGCTTTGTTGTTTTGTTATCTAATGATGTGCTAAGGGATCTCAGGCTGCCTTTTCATTTATTGTCTTTGTGCATGGTACACTTGAATCAATATGCATCTGGCATGCTGACTGCAAATCTCCCAAAACACTCAAGGCGCTCATTTCATGTTGTGTTTAATCAAGGAAAGTCAGGTCGCCTACAATGGGAATACATCAGAAAAAAGACCTCTTCTATTGCACCATTTAGTAATTCAGTTGACAATTCACAGATTGGAGACCAAGAAAAAAGTTGGAGATGTCCAACCATGGATGCTTAACATAAATCCAGATGAGGCTTTAGCAGTCAACTTTGCATTCCAGCTGCATCACATGCTCGATGAAAGTGTGTCTACAAAGAACCCACGTGACCGGCTTCTAAGGATGGTGAAGTCTCTCAATCCTAAAGTGGTCACAGTAGCAGAACAAGAGGTTAACACTAATACTGCACCTTTCTTACCCCGGTTCATGGAAGCGCTAAACTATTACTTATCAGTGTTTGAGTCTCTAGATGCTACACTTTCACGGGAAAGCAGAGATCGTGTGAATGTTGAAAAACAATGCCTTGCCTGAGACATAGTGAACATAATTGCATGTGAAGGGGAAGAAAGGATTGAGAGGTATGAAGTCGCAGAAAAATGGAGAGCTAGAATGACTATGGTAGGATTTAGTGCGTATCCTCTCAGTGCTAATGTCAAGGACACAGTTAAATCTTTGCTCCACCAATCATACTACAATAGCTACAAGACTAAGGAAGAAGGAGGAGCTATGTATTTTGGATGGTTGGACATAATTCTCATTGCGGCATCTGCTTGGCATTGAGAAGCAAGGACTGTAAGAAGGTTCTTGTACAAGAACTTCTTACAATCTATCAATACCATTGCAGAAATTGCGTCTGACTTTCATCGGTGTGTTCAGAACTTGACACGATGACTTTTTATAGGGGTAAAAGATGAAACTAATTTAAGGAAACAATGGTTTTTACCTGTCCCGTTCAATCAAGGATAGTAGTGATAGTTATTCGTTTGTATTTTGCTTCCTCATGCAGAGGAGAAAATGCTAAGTCTTGCTAAAATCAGTGATATGCTTGCCTGCACAGTGGGCAACCAGATAGACAGTTCTATGTAACTTTCAGGAACTTATGCTTGACTAGCTGAAGCTGAGACAATACTGTGATTTTTTTTATTTTGTATAGTAATAATTTGTTTGCCTTTAGCATAATTTTTTATTTTTCTTTTTCTTTTGTTATAGAAATAAAACAAAAACACTAAAAATTATAAAAGCTTTAAAAGTTATAAAACTCAAAACATTGCAAATGGATCTTCTCACTTCCTCGAACATTATTGGAATCATGTTTTCGTATTTAACATTAATTTCTTGAGTTACTCGAAACAGGTTTTGACAAGGGAGATTGCCTACGACAACAGGTAAGAAAGACACATTTCATTTATTGTTGGCATTTGTACTCATTCCTTCATTTTATGTTTTTCAATGATCTCACTATTTTGCTGCAGGTTTAGTACTAACATTTTTCAAGTTCGAAGATGATCAATTTCATGCTGAAGTGATTTTCATGAATCACAGATATTTGTAAAGAAAACATGCCTCATTGATAGCTTGAACAAGCTAAATTTTTCATGTCACACCTGTCATGACATCTGCTGTTACACACCCATCTTTCAGGAAATCAATTATGTCATGACATGATCACTTACCATTCTCCTTCCAATCTTTTTCGTCATCCATGTACTAGAGTCCACTATTTCATTGCCTTATCCTTCATGACTTCATGTACGCCTATTTCTCTGAATCGCATACATTCCTTTCAGTTCATTTTTGCCTTCTTTTTCCATTCTAGTTCCCCTTTTGAATAAAACTTATTCCCTTTCCATGATTACATTCCCTTGTTTTCCTCGCCATGCTGATACACACTGTTTGCTCGTGAGTTCTTTCCATTGATAGTCCTACCAAATATTTTTGTACAAACTCGCGTTGACTGATGTGGGATTCCTTAAGGCCCACCTTTCAACAAGTCTTGCCCCATCGACCTCAACACCTTATCTGGGATATAGACTAGAGTCCATTTTGAGTACCTAGAGGCTTGCATGCCTTAATGGCAAGTTCTCTTGCTGGCAATCATGGGAATACATCAATGTCCCTTGATCGTCAGATCTTGCAAGTGGCTCAACATCAGCTCATCTATTCGCACTTCGCAATATGTACTCAGGTACCTTGGCACTCATTGACATCAATGGTGAGTTTGCCTCGCATTGGTTAATGACATTCATCAATGGCCGATAATCCAATGATTTCTTTTCATGCTCGACATCAACACATTTATTCGCATGACTAGGATTGTACCATTGGGTTTTGTAGCAGGTGAAGACTATACACTTTTTCATGATTCCCTCAGTAGTTACAACAACATGACTTTAGATCTATGAGAGCACGACAGTTCCACATTTTCATACTTTCTCTTTTCCATGATTCATCAACACCAGTTCAGATTCCTCCACTTCACATTCTCTGATTCAGCAGTGACATTCATTGTAGTTCCAGCCGTTGTTGTTACAATAGTCGTTGTTATAGCAGTCCCTGTTACAACCGATTACAACATTCATCGTTACAGCAGTTACAACAGTCTCTGTTATGGCAGTTGCAGTAGTTCCCGCAGTCGCAGTTGTAGTAGTGCTGCTACAATAGCAGTCACCTTTCACATGATCCTACAACAATGCCATATTTCACGTTACAGCAACAACGCCATTCACAACTACATCTTCATGATCATGCACCAGTGACACCTTCCATCTTCCAGTAGTCATCACATATTCTTTACCCCAGCCGTTACAGCAGTTGCAGCTACAGTACCAGTCATGATTTCCTGATCCAGCAGCCGCAACAACTACATTCCTATTGCATATTTCATCTACATTTTGGGTAAGTGGAGGTATGTTGTTTTCTAAGCTTTAATCATGAAATTCCTTCTATGCTGACTTGAATATTTTGGAAAATTCCCTCGCTACACTTCATTTCCTTTTCCTTCCATGACCTACACTATGTTGCATGGGGACATGCAACCGATTCAGTTGGGGGGCGGAACTATATTCATAGCCACCACATTTTTCCACTATCATCATTCGATTTTTCCACTATATTCATAGCCACCACTTCTATCCCGTATACAAACTGGAAGGGTGTGAATCCAGTTACGGTTTTAACTGAAGTTCGATAAGCCCAAAGTGCGGAGAAGAGTTGCAAGTGCCAAGAGGTTTTTTTCGCCCCCAACATGCATTGAAGCATGGTCTTCAGGACTTTGTTGATGGCTTCAACTTTTTCATTGTCCTGAGGATAGTAGGGGGATGAGTTTTCTTGGTGAAAACCTAGCTTAGTGCGCAATTCACCCATCATTTGGTTCTGGAAATGGGATCCATGATCAATTACAATAGCTTGTGGGACACCGAATCGAGTGATGATGTGGTTGAACACAAAAAGTGTTGCAATACGACTATCATCAAGGAATGTAGGCATATACTCAACCCATTTAGTGAAGTAATTGACGACAAAGATGATATAACTATGCCCCCTCGGATGAGGTAGGCTTACATTGCATAAAATCGATGCCCCATTTTTCAAAGGGGCCGACAACGACAATGGGATGAAGTGGAGCTGGGTGGGTACGTCCTTTCCTCTAAAATATTTGATAGGGTGGGCATTTTTTAATGGCCTCAATACAATCTTTGAATATAGAAGGCCAAAAATAACCAACACGTAGAATTTTTTGGGTTGTAGCCATCCCAAAAGGATGACTGCCGCAAGCTCCAAGGTGACAATCATTTAAAATTTTTTCAACCTCTTCATGGGTTAAGAAACATTGGAGGAAAATATCAATTCCATGATGGTACAAGGTGTCACCAATGATAAGGTAGCGTTTTGAGTGGTGTCTAATGTGAATTCGTTCATCACATGAAATACTAGGATGAAAGCGTTGGGTTTGGAGATAGAGAAAAATATCTCCATACCATGTATCAGACGTACTAATAAGGAACATGGATTCATCGGGAAGCAAATCACTAGGCTCAGTATCCTCATTAGTATGGGCAAGATCACAAATTAATTCCGTAAAAACCAACGACTTCTCAGCCCCTGATTTTGAAAACTCGAGATCGAATTCTTGGAGAATGATGATCCATTTTGAATATTTTCCCCCAAGTATTTGATGAGTCAAGATGTGCTATATGGGGTTTGAGTCTACGATGACCGTGGTAGTGCGTAACAAAATGTAATGGAGAAATATCTGGATGACAATAACTGCCGCCAAATCTAACTTTTCAACATGTGAATACCGGAGTTTGGGACTTGATAGACTTTTACTCGGATAGTATATCACATGTTCGGTGCCGTCTTCATCCTCCTGTACTAACACCATAGCAATAGTGGAAGTGGAGGTGGCCACATAAAGGATATAATCTTTTTCATAATCTGGTGGGTGAAAAAGGGGTGTGTTCGTTAAGGCATGCTTAAGAGCATCAAATGAGCACTGAGCGGTGGCATCCCAGATGAAAGGGGCATCTTTCTGAAGCAATCTCATGAATCCTTTAGTGATTTCAGCGTAATTTCAAATGAAGCGATGAAGAAAGTTTACCTTTCCTTGCAAACTTTGTAGTTGAGTGAGGTTGTTGGGAGGAGGTAAAGCTAGAATGGCTTTGAATTTTAAGGGATCCACCCTAATCCCATCTTTGGATACTACAAATATGAGGAGTCTCCCTGATTCGACAACAAAGATGCATTTATGGGGGTTCAAACGTATGTTGTAAAATTGACATCGAAGAAAGATGGCTCGTAGGTGACCAATGTGGTCTCGTCGACGAGACGAGTAAGTGGGTAAGTCATAGAGGTAAGGTTCAACAATATGTTTGATATCGTGGAATGCATACAACATGGCCCACTGAAAAGTGGCTCCAACATTTTTAAGACCAAAAGGTAATTTTCGAGAAGCGAAAGTCACCAAAGGGCAGATGAAGGTTGTTTTATGTTGATCAACTAGTAAAATGTGGATCTGGTTATATCCAAAAAAGCTATATATGAAAGAGAAAATGATACTTCCGACACAATTATCGATAATTTGGTCGATAAAGGATGGAGGGTAATTGTCCTTGGGACAAGCGTTATTAAGATCCTGGTAATCGACACAAACATGAATGGTCCCTTGTTTCTTGGTGACCGAAACGATGTTGGAATCCCATTCGGTCAAAGGGATAGGGTGAATAAAACCATATTTCAAAAGTTTTTCTACTTTTGCCTTGATTGCCACAATTTTCTTAGGATGGATTGGGCAAAGTTTCTATCTCACAGGTTTAACTCTTGGGTAAGTTTTGATTTCATGAAAAAAAATTGATGGATTGATCCCTAGCATTTCTTCGTAACTCCACGCAAAGATGTCGCAAAATTATTTAAACAAGGTGGTATAAGTTTCAACTTCGTCAGCTGAATAATTTTCACCTAGTTGTATGTTTTTCACAATACCTTCTTTAATGGATATGTCGACAATGATAGTGAAAGAGATGTTTCCCAAATTCCCCTCAGAGATGGTATCCTGAGTGAGTTTTGGAGATTTTGGGGAGTCGCTGATATCACTAGGAAAGATAGATGAAATATATTTCTCTATGTCATCCAAATGGGGAAGAAAGGATGAACAATGGTGGTTGTCATCCCATGGTGCCTCCTCGATACTAAGCATTTCCATAATAGATTCATATGATGGAAAAATATGTAGGATGTAATCGAAAGTAGAGGATAGGGAATCTAACCATGATGGTAACAAATAAGTTGTAGATGCCAGTAGATATTGGTTGTCCAGTGAAGGAGAGGTGGACTGTATGGTGTCATATTTAAACTCCGCAGGACTAAGTGGCATGGTGTCACCTAGCATATCAAATTCTAAGGGACTAGGCACGATCCAAGGATCAGATGATTCGAAGGATTGATGTGCCATAGTCGAGATCATATTGATCGTTGCGATGTGTTGCATAGTGGGAGGAAGAGGTGTAGGGAAGGTATCCATGAGAGAAAAGTCTCCCAGAAAAGAAATGTTGTTGGTCATTTGAGTGCAAGCGTCAGGGGTGCAGTAATCTAATTGATCGAAGGTCACAATTTTACCTTGATGAAAGAATTGGATGCATCTAAAAATTGATGAAGCGACGATAGTCATAACATAGAACCAAATTCTCCCTAGCAACAAGTTATAATTGAGGGGAACATCGACTAATTCAACATCTACAGAAACAATTTTGCCTCCGAATTGAACGACCAAGGATTGTAATAATCCATGAGGTCGGAAACCTATTCCATCAAATGCTCGTTACATGGTGGGAGATTGATTAAGACCAAGTGATTTAAGGCCTTTTGAACAAGCCAAGGACATGACACAGGTGGATGCCTCCTCGTCCAAGATCGTGCGATGAATATGTTGATTATGGACAATGACATCGACCTAGAAAGCGAGTTGGTGAGAGAGTTGTGATTTCAAATTATCCAGGTTAAATGTGATAGTGTTGGATGACTTGGGATCTATAGCTCCGATCGCTACCAAGAGAGTCCTACGGTTTCTAGGGTAGTGTTGTAGAACTTCGAGAACTGACATAGCGTAAGGTGCTTGAGCCAAATCTTCAACGATGTTGTAGTTTTGAGTAACACACGAGTTTGGATTAAAGGTCGACTTTAAAATTGTGCTCTTGGGAAGGCATATAATAGAGTCAAAGCTAGGTTTCTCAATATGGAGTGGCCTAGATGGAGGTGTAACTGTAGTAGGCGGTGGATCTGGTGTAGTACTAGTAGTTACTTTCTCCTTATCAGGTTTACCTGGAGGTGTGTCATATTTCGTAGTACGAGTGGTCAAATATATCCCATTAAAAATGTAAATGTGTGCACTCGATGAAGCTTCCTTGTTAGGAGGATGATTTGGATTACCTCCTATCAGAGGTGCATGAGCTTGGGAAACCAATGACTTCTCTTGTGGAAAAGGATGTGTCAAGACAACGGGTTGAGAATTTCCTTTAAATTTTTTGGCAACTTCATCTCGATGAGGAAATCTTGTGTGTAGTGATCGTCACCACAAATGAGACATGGACATTTTGGTTTGCACTGTGGTTGTTTCTTAGTATGAAGTGGTTGCGTTTGTGTTTTTTCATTTTTCGTTTGATTATTGTTTTTCTTGGGTTTATTCTTAGTTTTCTTCTTCCCCTTGGGTTGTTGTGGAGAAGCAGATTGAACTGCATTCACCTCAGATATTTGAGTTAAGAGGGAGTTTGATGAGAGTGAAGTCAATACAATAGCGGGGGAAGTGAATGAATGATTGGTCATGCCACTCGACTGTGCACTGGACTGGGTTTTGACGGAACCGATAACTCCATCCACATGAGTAGTAGAGGATGGTTTTGATGGATCGATTGATGGACATGGAGCATTTGGAATCAATTCATACAAAGTACCGGATTGGGAATAAACCAAGTCTAGATATTGGGCACAAGTAATGGATTCCTCTTCTATAATGACACCACCCATGGCTACGTCATGAGAAATCAGAGGCAAAAGAGATTTGGTGAACCATTCAACCAACAATTGGTCAGGAATGGTTGCTTTAATCAACCGCAGTCGTCATCTCCACTCATGAATATGATCAGAGATATGTACAAAGTTGGTATGACGAAGGGAGGTCAAAAGTTCTGTGCTGGATTCATAACAGTTAGGTAATTGTAAATACATGAGGAAAGCCATGGCAAGTGAATCAAAATCTTGAAAAGTTTCGGGTTGTAATTCAATGTACCATTTAGTCGTTGTACCCGTAAGTGTATGCTGGAAAAGACATAACTAGATAGAATCATCCATTGGTGAATTTGATGAACACCATAGATGAAAAGTCATAACGTGGTTATTAGGGTCTTCACCGGGTTTACTGTCAAATTTCAGGATATCGGAAGGCAATTTAGCATGAATAACTGGCCAAAACAAAGAATGAAATATGGGATCATTTGTCAATCTCGACAGATCCGATAAATCTAGAGTATATAAGAACGATAGTTTTCGGTTGACCTATGGATGATACTGGTGTGGCATAGGGACACCAGTAGGGCCGTAAATTGGTTGAGGTGGATAATTGTAGCCAGCATGCCCTCCCATATGCTGTTGTTGTTGACTGAAAAAGGTAGGATTTATTTGTTGAGGAATGTGCATGAAAGGAGAGGGGAAACCCATTTTCCCCTGGGGAGGATAACTAGTGTAACTCGGGGGAGGATAGTTTTCTTGAGGTGGATAACTAGGTTTCCCTTGAGAAGGGTAACTAGGTTGAAACTGAGGAGGGTAAATATGTAGCCCTTGGGGAGGAAAAGATGATTGACCTTGAGGACCCCAAGTGGGATTTGGGACTCCTGGGAAAGGTTGTCCATAGTGTAGTCCAAAAGGATTGAGATTTGGAATTCCACCTTGCGTTTTGGGGTTTGATGGCCCTCTGTGATGTGGTTGATGGAACTGACCTCCTTGGGGTGGTCCCCAGGATTGCGGGGGGTTTCCAGAAAATGAAGGTTGATATTGTCCCCCCTGCCATTGGTTGGGTAGAAACTGGGGTATGATCGGTAAGAGGGGGTTCCCCCCCTGTTGGAATTTGCATGTTGGAGGACGGTTTCCCCCCGGTAGGGAGTTGACCCACAGTTGGATTCAGTGGTGTGGTAGGGTTTTTCATTCTATGATGCAAAGATGCCCAAAGATGATTCTGTGTAGTATACAAAGTTGTAGTTTGAAGAGGGATGTGAGGTGTAACCGTCAAGGTACTTTGAAAATGATTGGATAACATGACTCCCGTTTCACTGTGAACTTTCCCTGAAGCGGTAGCAATTTTGACTATTGGTTTGATAGGACGGTCTATGGGCTGACTTGATGGTCCTACCTCTACATCGACAGTAGTAAAGGCATGTGGAGGGTCAAAAGGCGGTCAACTAAAATTAATTTTTTCATAAAGGTCTCGTCCCGATGGAGTTATCCATATGGAACGAACATGAGTTTGATGAGGGTCTACCATTTCATCAGAACAGATAGGGGTAGTGTATTATTCGTTAAAATTCAGTTGTATTGGTTCCATATCTAATTGATTATATGGCCTTGACGGTAGGTGAGGGTAATATTCTACTACAATGTTACCAGAAGAGTCCAATCGAACAAGGAGTGGATTGACATGAACAGACAAAGCTGTGTTGATAGGAAGGGTGGAACCTTCCTCAATCGTAACTAATGCTCTCTTGGGATTTTCTAGCAAAGTAGTAGCAACACTCCCATCGTCTGAATGATTTTCAACCTCTTCACGATAAGTGTCTTCAGGTGAGTTAGGAGGTAGGGGTTCGTAGCCTTCTGGAGGGAACCCTTCCATCCTACGTGATCTACAAATACCTTTATCAGCCACAGTACCAATTTTTAAGACAACCTAAAGTAAATAAACAACACTCGCTAAAAAATCTAGAAAACCAACAAGCAAACAATGCCTTCTCTTAATGAATGTACTAGTTGGTGATGAAATCCAACATCGCGTGATCAAAGTGAGAAGGGGATAGGATATGAGCGGGTGGATCAATTACGTTGGCGACCTACTTAATAGACTTACACCTTGGTGGAAGCTTCCTCACGGTTTTACCCATGGGTTACCCTCCAAGGAGCCCAAGTGAGTTTTGCCAACGTCTGTTCCAGGTACATCAAAGACTTCCCTTCACCGTCACCTTGTGTAAGGACCCTAAGGATTGTGGCTACTAAGGATACCAAATCCCAGTCAACCTTTGAGAAGGTACAATCGATAGCTGAGTCCGAACATATGGGCAGTATATCTATTCCGAAATTCTTCAAGATAACTGAGGACAGTTGGACTGGTAAACTTGAGAGGACCCCAAACAGATTCAGAATTCACGAAGCTTCGAGACCAAATGAAAACAATTAATCCTCAATAAGAACCCCCAATATACGATCGTACTACTACGAACGATTAAGCCTTAGAGGGATAATATCTATTGCTCTCTCTAACGCGACCTTGTGCATAAGCCTTGTGTGAGAGGGGGATCCCAGCTATGCTTATACAAAAATTGGATTTACTCTCCCTATCACAATATTCTGAGTTTGTCTTGAATGATTTGGAGAGTTATTCTCACATCCTATTCCAAAGATCTAGTCCTAATCTAGTGTTGGTGTAAAAGTCTTAAAAATAAAAGTTTCTAGTTTGATTTTAATTAGCGTTCATTTTCATGGATGTTCGTTACACAAAGGTGAATGAAAGTGAAATTGATGATGTTTGATACTCGACTCCAAAAAGAAGAAAAGAATGAGATGCAAAATTTCTTTTCGATCAAATCCTAGCTTCGGGAAGGGGAATAGTTTCTTTTCTTTAACTAACAAACACTTAAGGATGCAAAATTTTATACAATTTCATTCTCAACAAGAATTGAAATAATTTGAAAAATTATAAAGAAAACCTTTCCAATATCCAAAGCCAATGCATACAGGTATTTCTTTGTTTGATTGCAAATGTAAATTGAGGAATTCGTCTAATGCTTCTTGCTTTCACTAATAATGAAAAATGACTTCACTACTGTGATTTTAAAAGAGGAAGAAAGAGCACACAAACAAAGACACTCTCATCAGTCAATAAGAAACCAAAAGAAGAACAAACTATCCACTCAAAGAAAAACACCAAAAATAAAAAAAAATAAAAAAAATAAATTAGACTTAATAGTCTTTCAGAATTGAGCAAGGGATCAAAGACAAAGAAAACAAATGCTAAGATCAATAACTTTCCTTATGAAAACCTCTAATCAATCAGATAATAAAAAATACCAGGAAAAAGAAACCAAGTTTGAGAGAAAACGATTGATTTTGCAATAAAGAAAGACAAAACAA
Source organism: Picea engelmannii (assembly GCA_009831015.1). NCBI lineage: Eukaryota > Viridiplantae > Streptophyta > Pinopsida > Pinales > Pinaceae > Picea > Picea engelmannii. The sequence goes on from ML781067.1 coordinate 233,114, forward strand.
ACCCAATCAAGACTAAAAGAATGAAAATCAAAAAGTTTTAAGTCAAAGAAAAGACAAGATCTGATAGAATAGGATCTGAGCTAGAGAGAAAGATCAAAGAACTATGCCCAACAAGCAAATAGTCAACAATTTTTCAAAGCAAGAAAAATCGACGCTCTGGTGATCAAGGCACCAGAGCACTACAATGCTCCCTAATACACTCTAGGGGAGTGCTGATCAAGCTATCAAGGCAACAAATTATATTGGAGAGGTCTCTAGTCCTGAGACAAGTTTTGGAAAAACCCAGAAAACCCAACAACTCAGGGAAATTCAATCAGAGACTCTGTGAGACAACTTAGCAAAGATGAAAAGATGCAAGGATAGATTAAATCAACAAACAAGATCTAAAGATAGACAAAATGCAAGGAAAAAACCAAGGAAAGAAGAAAGAATGAAAGTTCCCTCCCCAGTGGAGTCGCCAATTTCTTTTATGGAATAATTCTCCTGCGGACATGTGAATCTTCCCTTGGAGTACAAACCCGTGTACGAAGACAAAAAACTACCTTTGGACACTACCATTCTTATAGATAAATTATTCTAATTGAAAAAGAGAGAAGGAGGGATAGTATGATGTAACTCACTTTCAAAGTTTGTCCACGCTGCTTCAATCAGCAAGTTCCGAACAATTCCTGCAGTGGATGACAAGAGGCAAACAACTATCTCCTACTCTAATGGATTAGATAAAACCGATCTATCTATGAAAGATTAAAACAAGCATAGACAAGTACATGTAAACACATACTAGAAGGAAATAGGCCAAGTATATTGATGATAACTTTAAAAAGACACTTACAACCTTCAAATGATGTTGTAGCAGCCTCCCTAAGCCCTCATTGTCCAACCCCTTGCTCAAAAGATCCATGGTCAGAATAACAATGCTTTGTTGATTATTTCTCCTCCTTGTTCACCATGAGAATGCCTCCATTTATAGACTTTGAGAGGCTCAACCACCTTAGTTATATTTGGGATTGGTTGAGGATATGACTCCATTAGTTGTGATATGTCCCTTAGATGAAGCCTGAGGGTTAGATTTGAGCCAAACCAACTCGATCCATCCATAGTTGTCCTTAGAGAAAAAGGGGATTTCTTCCAAGATTTTCTCAACCAATTCAACGCTCCCTTACAATTGGAAACAAAGCTCTACAACGCTTCCTTCTAGATAGACAAAGAGCGCTAGCGCTCCCTACCTATGAGCAAGGGAGTGACGATCTTCCAAAAGTTGTCAAGATGACCAATTCCCATAGAAAACACTTTGTTTCGACTGTCAAAGGATGGGGATTCTTCTTATAACATGATTTAGGGGTTGTATCAAGTGTTTCTATGGTTTCCTTCACGATGCGACACTTATGTGACGAGAATACGACACTTATGACACTTACGACACTTGCGACAAAAGTGCGACACTTACGACAAAAGTGCGACACTTACGACAATGATAATGTGACATTATCGAAGTGAGGAATTTTTATGTGTAACACTATTTGGCCAAGGAATTATGCAACCTAGACCTGAGATGCCTCCTTTCCAGCCACACCAAAATTTCTCTGGTATCCGTGTTCCCCCTCATGTTTCTATGCAGCCAGAACCACCTGCCAATGATGGATGGAAATAGTTCATCCATCAGCCTGTTGCACATCATAATGGTTGGCCTACAATATCGTTGCCATTTCCCCCTCCTCCACTGCCATTCAACCCAACTTCCCAAGCTGACCATGTTGCCTCGCTAGTACATTCATCTCATGCAAGCAAGAGATTAAAAAATTCCATTCCCGAGCCATAATTAGATAAAGGAAAAGAAGTGGCTAATCCTTCCCAGTCTTCCAAGGACTTCTCTGAATCAATGTCCTCTCATCTACACCTCAAAGATATTTTCTCCCATGTCATCAATGAAATCCATCCACAAGGTTCCAATTAATTGAAGGTTGTTGCATAGGACAAATAAAAAAAGGGATCAAGAGAAGGCAACAGTGAAAAGAGGCGAAACGCCTCTCACAACAAATATGGTTTTTAATGCTTTTAATGTTATTTTCTTTTGAGGAATTTTTTTATTGGTATGACAAAATTTTTGGACAACAAACACACATTTAGACATAATGTTTGGACAACATGGATATGATTCTATTTTTGGCTATATTCATGTTTTATTTTGATACTAAAATATTTGACTATTTATATGAGGATGATAATTACAAGGCGAATATTTGAGTTAATTTTTGGGGTATTATAATTTATATTTTGATGATCATTAAAGAAATGAAAATTGGAGTGACAAGGGGTCCCACCTATTTAGTTATTATTTAAATCGACCCTTATTTATGTATTATTATTATTTTGTCTCAACTAATTAGTTAAGCTAATTAAGCTTAACAAAAGAAAGATAGTTTAACTACCATAACTTATTGAGAAAGAATAAAAGCTCAATCAAAACAAGAAACAAATGGGGAGAGAATAGAGGGAGAAGTTTTGATATGGGGTCTGCTTTGTACTTGCGAGATACTTCTTTTCTTCATTCATTTTGAGTTTACTAGAAAGCTAAACTATCTTGATGATAACAAGGTCTCATTGAAGGGAACATGATTCAAAACTGAATCATATCTTTAGACAACTTGTTTCTAAAGGTGTATGATCTATCTTTGGCAGTCTATGTGTTCTTGTTTGTTTATGAATTATATTTCATGACTGATAAAAAATATTTTGCAGAGTCAAGTGACAACATTTTTATGACAAGTTGATCCAGATATTTATCTTCAGTTTTATTTTGTTGTCAGAGTCTTTTTGTATGGTGCTCATCGGAGACTTCTAAATTTGACTTTGGTCCCCACCCTCGTAGGGGTTTGTAAAGAGAATTTTGCTTTGTATCTCAAAATGAAGTTAATAAAAAAAAAAAATTTCTGATTTCTATCTCACATGTGTATCTTAATGATATTTTTCAGATTTTTCTTTTATCCTTATCTCCTATCCATGTACACACTTATGTATATTTCTGCTTTCTTTCTTTTGCACAGTTACAGATAAAATATAAAACCAATCTTGGTCCCTTGTACATATTACCTTTGGATTAAGTGACTATTTTGAATTTAAGGCTATAAACTTTGGGTAACATTCCCAACTATCCTGCCTTAGCCTAGCAAGATCTGAAAATGTTTGAGTAAGGCTCTTCGTACCTTTTCCTCAACATGTATCTTGAAGTTTAAATAGCTCATGAAAAATATTGCTAGTGAACATGGGGTCCTGATCGAAGACAGTGGAAGTGGGCATACCATTTAGCTTAAATATATGATCCATGAAGGCCTTAGCCACTGATGAAGGACTGAAAGGATGATCTAGGGCACAAAAATGAGCATCTTTTGAAAGACGGTCAACAATCACCATGATGACTAATTTGTTTCTCGCTTTTGGGAGTCCCACAATAAAATCCATTGAAATGTTTGTCCAAATATGTGTTGGGATTGGTAGTGGTTGCAATGCCTCTGGTATCTTCACCGTCTATCCCTTATTTCTTTGGAAATAATCATAGAATGTTGCAAAACATTAGATATATGTTTTCATGCCATCCCATAAGAATTAATGCTTTGTTATTTCATAGGTTTTATGAAAACCGGAGTGACCTGCTATCAATGATAAATGTAGCTCCTCTCAGACTCATTGTTTTAGGGATGAATCTTTTGCTAGAACAATGCACCCTTTATACTACAATGTATCTTGTTGCCATGTATAACTTTTAGGTGGGTTGGGATCTACCAAAGCCATTGTATGAGCTACCTTAAAGTATTGTTTGCTAGCCATTCCCTATGAGCTTCCTCGAGTCATCCTAGAATTGGTAATGACAAGGCAAGGAGTGACCCATCCTCTTCGAATTTTCTAGATAAAGCATCAACCACAACATTCTCTTTACCCTTCTTATATATGACTTCATAATCATACCCCAAAATTTGGTGACCCATTTATGTTGCTCTGGTGAAGACAACCATTGTTCAAGGAAGTACTTCAAACTATGATGGTTAGTCTTGATCCAAAAATTCCTCTCTATGAGATATGGGCACCAAGTCTCCACTAAATGAAGGATAACCATCATTTCCTTCTTATATGTGGATTTTCCCAAATTGTGGTCACACAATTGCTTACTTGTGATTGCTAAGGGGTGTCCTTCTTGCATCAATACTGCTTTGAGAAATTTACCCGAGTCATCACATTCCAAGACAAAAGTCTTATTAAATTCAATCACTGCTAATACTAGAGTAATGCACATGAAATCCTTTAATGCAACGAAGGCTTGTGATGCTACCTGACTTCCAAACAAAGGAATTCTTTTTAAGTTGTGAAGTTAGGGGAGTTGCAATTTTATCATAATTTTTCACAAATTTCCTTTAGTAGTCTGTAAGTCCTACGAATACCCTCAATCTCTTCGATGTTTTAGTATAGGGCCAATCTTGTATAGCCACCACTTTCTTGGGATCAACTCCTACTCCATCCTAACTTACAATGTGACCCAAATATTCAACCTCGGGAGCCCCAAAATCACATTTGGAGCAATTCACAAATAATTAGTTGTCTCTCAAGAGTTGCAAGGAATTATCAACATGATCTATGTGTGATCCCCATGTTTTACTATAGATCAATATATCATTGAAGAAGACCAACACAAAATTACATAGGAAGGGTTTGAAAATCTTGTTCACAAGGTTATGAAAAGTGGGCGGAGCATTACGAAGACTAAAATTCATCACTAGAAACTCATAATGACCTTCGTGTGTTCTAAAGGATATCTTAGGGATTTTTGTCTCTTTCATCCTGATTTGGTGGTATCCTAAATGAAGATGAAGCTTAGTGAATTTTTTTTCTCCATGAAGTTCATTGAGGAGGTCATAAATAATTGGGATATGAATTTTTTCCTTGATTGTCAACTTATTGAGAGCCCAAAAACCAGGACACACACATGAAGTGTCTTCCTTCTTTAAGACCATGACTATTAGTGATAAGTAAGGGTTGGTACTGGGACACATGACCCCTGCCTCCAATAGTTCCTGAATGATCTTTTCTATTTCATTCGTTTGTAAGGGTGTTGATAAGGACATACATTTGGTGGTTGAATTCCTGGAATCAAGGGAATGTCATGGTTGTGCTCTCCTTGAGTAGGGGGTAAACCCTTTGGTGTCTGAAAGTCCTGTTGATGTTTGTTGAGAAACAACTCCACGCTTGGGTGGATTTCACGTGTCGATGGGGTATCGAAAATACACCCAACCCCCTAAGTACCATTTTAAGGGATGGGGTATCGAAAATTTTATTTTTCCTCCATCATCTCAAAACCTTTTCTCAAGGGCACCATCATCTTCTTCTGATAAAGATATTTCCAACAACTGTCATCATGCTCCAAACTGAGCTCTGGATCAAAAGTTATGGCCCCTTAAATTTTTAGGGTCATTACCATATCCTCCTCATGTCACTTCATTTCCACGTGGCTCCTGCCACTTGTCTTCCAACATGGCATAAACGTGGCATCCACCACCTGGCCCTTCGATACTCTCCCTATCAGACCCTCGACCCATTCTCTAAATCGATGGATTTGACTCTTTTGGGCCCCTCTCGTCGGAGTGCCCTTTCCACAGAATTGAATCCCCCTCCCACTGTATACTCCAACCATACGTTCCCCAACATATCCGATGACTCTGGGGTCAGTTAGTCAATGACTCTGGGTGCATCCGAGTCTTTATCTGCACGACGATTAATGCCTAAATATTTTAACCCATTTTCTCCTTGACCAACTCGGGACCCACATAGATTGATGACTGAGATCACATCTCCACCTATTCGTTGATTTATGGATATGATCACCTCTCGGAGTCCCTCCTGTCAGAGTGCCCTGTAGAGCCTATAATAGATCAATGGTTTTCATTTAATCATATCCCTCTTCGATCAATGACTAAGATATTCCCTTAGATTTTTCACCTACATGTTCCCAAATCCTCTTGGCACGTGACACCATCTCTGCATGACACATGGAACCATAGCCACCTCACACATGGAACTCATATTTCTCATAGATGTCCACCTACAGGTGCCGAATCACTATGTCACATGACACCTTCTATTCTTGAAATGTCACACCATCCATGTCATCCTCTTGAGCTCTTAGCAAAAAATCAATGATCCAGATCGTTTGTTGTTTCCCGTTGATCTTGGTAGATCGATGACCCAGATTTCATCTCGGGGTTCCTCCGTCAGAGTGTCTTCTTGCAACCTACTTTGAAGACCACCTCACAATGAATAGTCTAGATCTCTTCACTTGAGATCTAATGGTAACGGTTAAGACACCTGTCCCCATGTGAAAAATTGATGTGGCTCGTATTAGGCCTATCCTGTGAATTGAAAATTGACACATGTCCACCTCTATACACGTTAGTTTCCAAATGTACAGACATGTGGCCCTGCTACCTAGTCATGACACATGGCACTGAAAATCCATTACAAGATCCAACCTAATAACTTGATTCTACTTGACACGTGGCACAATTCCCACATGACACATGGACCAATCTTCGTATGCCATGTGGGCCGATTGCAATTTAATGCGTCATCATTAGACGTACGAACATCCTCAGTTTGCAGGCTTATAGTTCAAAACCAATGACCAAGATCTGATCTTCCTTTCGCCAATCTATAGTCTTGGTCATCCCTCTAAGTAATCCCATCATAGTTCCTTCCCCACTGGGACCACCATTCATTTTGACCATCCCTCTTCGATTAACAGTCTAGATATTTCAACACAAATATATAATGACTAAGGTTCAAGTGGAGTTTTTAAGGCCCTTCTTACCCAACCGGGCCACGCTCGGCTCATCGTCAAGTCGACTATCGCCACGTGTCACCCTAATGGACACATAAGCTGCCACACTGGTATTACACGTCATTATGATGTCATCTCACTCTTTCATTCCCCAATTAGGATGAATCATAGATTGAACGACTGAGGTATCACCTCAAACTCTACCTATTTTATGGTCGAGATCACCTCTCGAAGTCTTACTATCAGAGTCCCTCATCAAGATCATGCACAAGTATTTTTACAGCCTAACCTCTGATCAACGGTGGAGGTCTTGCCACCCACAAACCCTACACTCGAAAACTAAAGTGCCCATTCAAAAGCCTGAGATCGAAAGGGACCCTCTACTGATTCCTTCGTTCACATACAGACTACCATGTATGATCCTTGGGTATGTAGGCGCTCCCCATTAACAATACGTCGCCTTCCCTCTTAACCTCTCTTATACTAGACCCCATGAAGATGTACGACTGAGAAATAATCTCATCCCTACTCTGATTAACCATCGATATTGTCCCTCAGACCTCTCTCATCGTAGTGTATTCACTGCGAGTCTCTAGGGTTACTCCAACCATCATCCTTCGACCAATGGTCCAGATATTCTAACCCTTAATTCTTCGACAAATCGACAGTTTTGTGTATGTCTCCCACGGGCCTCATGTCCTACTTTGATGAAGGGTCAGGATCTATTTGCTACGTCGATCCAATGACTATGATTCCTCCATGATTAAAACCTAAATTCTTCGCTAGGGAGGCATTCCGTTTAACGATCGAGATCACTTCACCGCTTAAAATCAATGACTGTGATTCAATCCACTCAAGATATGGGCTTTTTGAATGATAACAACCTGAAATTGGACTTAGCCAATTCGGGGATCTATTCAGGCTTATCACAGGGTTTTACTAGGTGTCCTTGACTCTGGATCTTACTTGCAAACTAACTAAGACATTCATCCCTCAAATCCGAGTTAAGGACCTTACCTCCTATAAGCCATCCATCTCAATGGTTAATGGAAACACATGGGTTTCAATGGTTAGGGTCCATACCTGGAATTAACAGTCCGATGACCTTTTATAAACAACTCGATACCATCATCCTCCTACTACGAGCCAGGGAATAATGCATACCCACTTGTCCTAATGACAAACTATGATTTGATTATCACAAAATCACATTGGTCAACCAATATAGAGTATTTCACCCCCCCCCATAACCTATCACAGTGATTATATGTTCCAATGTATAAGTCCTCTAGAATTTGCGTAATCCCCCCATTCCAACAAGTGCATGGATGTGCATATGAAATGAGCAATCAACCCAGTAACATGCATGCAAACTTAGGGATGCACTATGGGAATTTAGTCACCTATGCACATTCAAATATGAATAATAAACAACTAATCCTTACTATTAATAAACAATGGACACAACCATAATGATACTTATCTATTCAATGAAAGGATTTATCATCCAACTGATTGTGGGTATTTTCCTTTCCACCCAACCATAGGCTCTGTGCGTTCAATCACTTCGACAGTAGGCCATCCCCGTGCTAAGCCATGATACCACCAGGGAACCTCTCTCTCTAGTTCTCAACAATTTGTTAGGAGCACTCTCCTTCATACTACTCTTGGTACAGATTCCCCACACCCGCCTAGCTCAAGTCTCAACAAGATTTTTCAGATACTTTCCTAATATCAAACTCACAGCTTTCTCTGCTCACGTCAGGTTCTGGACTCTCATACAAGTCCCACGACCATTTTCTTTCTCTGAGACTCCCCGAACTCTCATCAAGTTCTCCCTTCATCACCCAACTTCACAGCTTTCTCTCCATCTTCTGAGGCCATCCTTCTCGATATTCTCCCTCTGCACGCCATCGCCCAAGTTCTCAACCTGTCCCCTTCCTTCTGTCATAAGGAAACTCGGGTCAACCTCGGGGGTTGTGGAATGGTATGCTGGGTACCTTTGGCTGACAACTTCTGGTTATCATATCCAGGCCCTCTATGCTTCCATTCATTGGGGTGGTTGGTTTCTCAACCACCAGTCCTTTTCTCTTAAAGTGTGCATGGATAGCTTTAACAAACTAACTCCAGGTGATGTAACATGCATATGCTTTTTTATGCCATTCCCACCATTGTCATTGTTTCAAATCTAGATATACGACCCCACCCTAAGTTTCATCACGTCATCAGTAATGCCCTATAGGGTGAAGTAATGTTCCATCTCGGTGACCCATCCTAATGGGTCAGAACCGCCAAATTTTTTTAGTTCCACCTTAGGAGAACGGTGCCATATGTTATTATCCATTGGTCTATAGTTATGTGGACCTGAAAAGGGTTTTGGGTGGGTAAATAGTCCCGGGTTAGAAGATTCTTCCTAATGTGGATTAATGTGTTGTGCAATCCAGTGTTATTTTGGTGTAACTCGAGTTGTCATAGGCCCCCGCTTCTTAGTCAAACTTTTTTCCAAGCTATCCAATTTATCATCCAACTTTTGATCCGAACTACTTACTGTCTGCTAAATTTCCTAAAGCTGGCTATTAAAACTCATGTATTGAGCATCTAGTTGATTTAATTTGATAGTAGTAGAGCAGGTGGCGATATTTTATGGAGATTTGGTATGAGGTGGTTTATAGGACTCCACCATAGGTGAATTGATTGAAAAAGGTGACCATGTCATGAGGACAAAGGAGTGTTATGGGATATAGCTCTCTGATATACTTGTGGGTCCCAATAGTATTACTCAACCCAATATCGGGCATTAACTAAGGAGACTCAACCGTGCCTTTAGTCGTACTACTTGACTACCTAGGCATTAGAGAGTGATCTCTCAAACTATTTTTCTAAGTGTATTATAACAACACGATGGTCGATTAGCTTATATAAAGTTGGTTTTAGGCATACTTAGGGGACTTCTTATATACCTTAGGGTACATGGAAGTGATATTCCATATACAGGTACTGTCTAATGCGGTACTACTCGAAGGGTACCAACATAGGTTACAAGGGTTTCTAACAATGTGATTCCACTTGTATTTCTTGCATGTACTCTTCCCCAAATGTAGTTTTACCCGTTTAATGATGATAGAACATGTCTCTAAAAAAATCTAAAAAATTAAGAATTTTGTTGAGCCAAGAAAAAGTTCTTACAATAACCAAAAAACAACTTACTTGTTCAAGGTGGGGTTTGAGGCGGAAAATGTAAAATGATCACAACTTTTTCCATACTTATCAAAGTGTATATTATGACCCTAATTATGAAATGCCACAACTTCTCTGGATATACTAGCACTAGTTTGACTGAAATCTATGCACTCTATCAAAATATATCTAATCTGCAAAATTTGTGGTCGTCACTGGGAAAACCTTAAAAAAGGTTGATTTTAAATCAATGATATCTCCACTTCCTGTACTCCATTTTGGATGATTTTGTTTTTCAAATTGGGAATTTGTTTTGAGAGGAATTCATATATATGTTTGATTTCTTCAAATTCTCCACATGAATTTTTAGAAATCAACCTGAATTCTTTCATCCTCTTTTTTCCATAAAAAATCTACAAAAAGAAAAAATATTTCCCACTTTGTGCCTCCAAAATCTCCCACCTCATGCCCAAAAAAGGATTTGATACCACTTGTAATGTAATTAATCCCAAAACTTTGGAGCATTCACATAAAATATAGTGCAAAACCAAGGAACAAAAGAGAAAATAGATAAACCCTTAGTAATATCTTTTGATAATAAAAAATAGAGAGGTATGTTCACTTGCCTCTTCAAGGGGGAAACCTCATAGAACAAAGCTCCAAATACAATAAAAATTATTGATAAAACACTACATAAACTTCTACTCAACATATAGCTATCCATAGAGAATCTTAACTACCTAAGGGCCCATTTACAATGAGGGATGCCTAACTAATTTGGGCCTTATTAATAAAGATGACCCTTTTTACAATGAGTGACCATTAACTAATTATTTAATGGGTCTTATTCTCCTATACATTAATAAAGTATCTAAGCAAGGGGGTTAGGGTAGGACCTTAAAACACACACATAGTAAATAGAGATTTATCCTAGAAACCTTTAATTATGAAAACCAACAAACCTTAGAGCCACACCTCTCTCTTTTTCCTTGTATTAACTTTCACCATTTACAATACAATATAGGTATTATTTGGCATCCAAAACCCTAATACATTAAACTAGATTAGATTAAAACCTTAATCCCTTAATTGATATTGGATTACCATGGGCCGAAAAACACAAAACATGCCAAAAAAACAAAGAATATAACACATTCCCAACAACAATTGGAGTGGAGTTAGATTCGATCGGGCCTCCAAAAAATCCATAATTGTGAAAATTCACATCGGACATTTACTCCAGGAACTACATGATGCAATCCAATCTTTTGAATGGCTCTCTTTCAAGCATATTTACACGTAACTTAATAAGAAAGCCAATAACCTCTCAAAAGAAGCGCTGACTCTCCTGCTAGGGTCATTTGGAATTCAAGATTTTGTTGATGGTGTTGAGTCCAGTTCCATGGATTTCAATTTCTAATTTCTTTTTGCGATGGAGGAATGATGTTTCAATTGTTTTGGAAATCCGATTTAAAAAAATGGTAACCGATATGAAAGTTCTAAGGGTTTTTTTATCAGCAAAGTTTGTAAAAGTTGTTTTATTTTTGTATTGTGAATTTTTTTTGTAGAGGCTTATTTTTGGGAAGAGTATCATGGGGCCACTGTACTCTGACCAATCCTTATGAGGACCAGAACATATATGTTCATCCCTCATGAATAATTTTCCCTGCAAAATAGAAATAAAAAATTCGAGTGGCATATTTGGGAAATCATTGTGTCAAATTTGCATGGTTCTATGAGATTCAAAGGAAAATGAATAGTTATGGCGGTGTTGGGAATTACCATCCTCAAGAGATATATGAAATTCAAAGGATCCTTTGTAGGCATGAAGACCTTATTAAAGATAATAGAACTTCAATATTCTTAGTTACGAGGAAAGTGCATGGTCAAGAGGAAACCCATAACTATTAGTACATAGTGATAAAGGAAACCTTGGACTCATCAAAGGAGACAAATTTGATATCTATAAGTATAATGTATCTTGATTCAACACCAGGTATCTAATTTGAATAAGGGTTCTCAATCTTCTCCCTCCATATATATAATTTCCATGGGATTATTCCCTTGGGAGCCCAAAGAAGAAGAAATTGATCACCAAATTGCAGAAAACGTGGACATGGAGAGTCGATAATATTAGCCTTCTCATGTCGACTAGGATGAAGCACACAACAATCATGTATTTCGTTAATAGAAATTTTTTTATATGTTTTGAATAATAGGTATAGTCCCAATATTCTTTTTTCAAAATCTACACTAGTATAAGCTTTTGGATATCCTCTACGAAGGATAGTACTATTATTTTTGCATTAATATTTCTTGATTTTGGTCAAATGTCAAACTTTAGTACATGTGAGATCTTTTTCTTTGTATTATTATGATGCCAAGTGAAACTACAACAATTTTCTAATACAAATGATAATCGTTACTATTGAGAAAAATATATATGAGATCCCTTATTTATGGAACAAGTGACTCTCTTCCTTAGTTTATGAAGGTGCACATACCTTATCTCTTCTAAATTCGAACAACTAACGTCTACGAAGGAAGCCATGTTAATCATTTGGGTTCAAATTTTAGTGAATACATAATTGTTATTGATATAGGTTCATCTTAAACCCTAATTTTTTAACTATGGAATACATATCCCCAAGAAACCCTCGAGGAACTTCCTCTTATTCTAAGGATGGTACCTAGGATAAACCAGAGTTGTCAGAAGCTCGCAACATAGGGCTCAAGGCCATTACACTAATATACTCATTAAGAGATCAACATGTCACTTATAGAAATTGAACCTAGGTGGGGATGATAACAATCATTCATCCCAACCACCCAAGATAGACCCAATTAACATATTAACCCCTAATTTATCTAGCAAAGAGAAGTATTAAAAAAAGTGGCAAATTTTTTTATTCTTAAAAATTATTTACATAATTGTTATTAGTAGTATTAGTAATATAGTTTGTTTGGTTATATATATTGTTGGAAACATAATCCATTAGGGTTATGGTATTATTCACTTAAGAAGGAATATGAAGAGTCGAGTGAATATGAACTGCCATAGGGAGTCCAAGAGACCTCTTGGAAGATGAATTGAAAGGTCGTGATTATTTATTTATATGTGTATCATATTAATGAAAAGTATTCCACGTTGATCTCCAATCTAGTGTATTCTAATAGTGGTATCAAAATTCCTCTAGTTCTTATGGTTTGAATTAACCTATGGTAATTGTCCATACTTGAGTTTTTGATGCAAACCCCCACCCCTCCTAGGGGGCTCACGCGACCTCCCGGTCTTAGGATCTTTTGCTGGAGCTGAATTAGCTGTCGGATCCCTGCTGGATCCTCTCTTATGTACACAAGCCCTTTTAATTTCCTTAGGTGCAGGTATGAACGAAACAATAACCTGCAGGCACTTTTTCTAAGCCCCTTTTTCCTTTGGGACAAAGCCACCGATGCTGGCCCCTTTTTCCCTGGTGGAAAAGCATATGATTGTGGATAGAACTAAGCGCTTAGCCACAAGGCGCTATTCATAGCTTCATTACTCTGGGCTTCATGAGATTTACCTGCAATACACTTTAATTCTCCTGAACGTCGAACTGACGAAATCCCAAAGAGTTCAAGGATCAACGGTCCACGCTTCTTGCCATGATATAAGGCTAAAATGAACTCCAGGACTCTAGGATTCATTAGTTTTCCAACCTCCACTAGAAACTTCTCCTGAATTGACGAATGTCGAACTCTCGAAGATTTTAGAGATCAACGGTCCACACTCTATTCTAGATCCACGGTCTAGATTCACTCTAGGCTTTGAGACTTTTCACACTAAACCAACTTTCACCCACTATCTTCTGGATAGCCAAATTCCAAACCCTTAAAGATCTATGGTCTACGTGTTCCCAACAACTTTTGACCAGGATTTACTCCAGACTTTGGGATTTCAGGGAATTCTTCCCTTTGCGCAACAACAACCAAATTCTCCCGGAGTGTCGAATTGCTGAACCACTCGAGGATCCAATGGTTCACACTTAACCAATGATCTATGATGTAGATTCACTCTGGGACTTCAGGCTTCGGGGATTTTTCCTCTCTTACAACAAATGACTTAAAATTGTCGGAGAAATGAAGTCTGAAGGACTTAGGGGTTTAACAACTGCGCGTCTTTCCTTGATCCAATAGCTGTGAGGGATTTTGACTTCACCCGAACAAATCTCATCCGTTCTCCTTTAAACAAAGATATTTATCCTCTTGGGGGACTTACTCTCGCTATCCCTCCTCGATCTTTGTCACTTGAATGACTTCAAATTTGGCGCACACCTTGTGCTTCCCTCATGATCTTTTCTCTTAAAAGACTCGAACTTTAGCGCACACTTTGCGCTTCCCTCCTGAGCTTGGGACTTAAAAAATTCACCTGGACAGTCCTCTGATCTTGGGACTTGTAAAATTCACCTGCACACTCCTTGCGCTATCTCTCCTCAGAGATTTATCAATACTTAACGAAGTGTTGACTCTGTGCACTCTTTGAACTGGTCAACCCTTTGAGCTTTTATACTTCTGCGAGTATAGGCACACTCCTTGCACTCACTATGCGTAGACTTACGCTATCTCTCTTGAGCTAATTCAACCTGTAGACGACTCGGCCTCCACACTCCTTGGGTGGGCTTTATGCACTCCTTGCACTGCTTTCCCTTCTGAGTTTTTACACTACTGTGAGTGTAGGCACACTCCTTTCCCTCTCTGTGTAAACTTACACTATCTCTCCTGAGCTTGACAGACCCTTGAACTCGGTCCGTCACACACTCCTTGTGCTAACTCTCCCTTGTGATTTTACACTGTTATGAGTGTAGGTTCACTCCTTGCGCTCACTCTGTGCACTCCTTGCACTATCCCTTCTGAGCTTGTGACTGGTTCTGGTGTGCCCACCAAGCATGCTCCTCACAGAACTCTTGGCTGAGTTCTTGCGCACTCCTTGTGCTAGCTTGTCAGAGTTTTCTAACAACTCTGGTGTGCACTCCTTGCACTATCCCTTCTGAGCTTGTGGCTGGTTCTGGTGTGCCCACCTAGCATGCTCCTCACATAACTCCTGGCTGAGTTCTTGCGCACTCCTTGCGCTAGCTTGTCAGAGTTTTCTAACAACTCTGGTGTGCACTCCTTGCACTAGTCTTGAGAGCCCAGAACACTCACAAATTCCCACAGATAGAGAATTCTATCTATTCCTACAAAGGGAACATTCATATACTCATGGGATTCATAAAAATGCATAGTAAACATTCAGAATCAAACATTAATTCACATATAACACACATAGAGATTCATATGCAGGGAAATGTTCTTTTCTATTAATCTGAATACTTTTTACAAGAGTTTACAAGACTGGATTGCAACAAAGTCTCAGTTCTTCTCTCCTCTCCTGGGCTTCCCGAGCCTTCTTCACCTACTTACATTAAATTGCATTTAATTTACATGTAGTCTGAATAAGATCTAGATTCATCTACTTGTCAAGCATTAAATGAGACTTACATGCAACACGTACAAATAAAATGGGTCTACTCTCCTCGAGCTTTTACAATATTAATTACATTAAATTTGATATTTAAACTCACAATGATAAGGCTGGCACTTCTCTCTCTCGAGATATGCTCCATCCATGTGCGCTGCTGCGCTGGCTGCTGACGTGCTACTGATGCTCCTACATCATACTCCTTTGCTAAAAAATCATGAGCTCCTTCTCATGGCTCCTCGACTAATGCTATTGAGATCCTCCAGGGTCCCAAAATTCACTCTAGAGTTGTACACCTGCTCCTCTGCCTTTCTGCTGCTGCCGTCCTGTTGCTATTGTAAGCTCTCCTCCTGGTTTCCAAACTTTATGTTACAGGGCTCTATTTATCTTGACACTGCAATATCCTCTTTCCATCCTCTACCTATTGTTGAATGTATCATTTGCTGACTTCAACATCAATATCCTTATCTCCTCAATCTCCTTGTCCAACTTTTCTAGGCTGTCTCCTCTCCTGCATTCTGCTCTACTGCTGCATCTCCTCTTCTTCATCAATCTCCAACTTGCTTTGTTGGATGAGTCTCCTCTGGGTTATTGAGATTCCAATTCTTCATACATATCAAAGGGTAGATCATCCTGATTTTCCATGCTAACTTCATCTTCCATGGCATTGGATTGCCACTCCACTATAGACTCCAATTCCACAACAATATTACTAAGCTGTTTCTCAGCCATGTCCTCTGACAATTTTTTTTTCCTGCCAGTTCCTCTGTCTTTAGATTGATTAACCAATCCTCCAGTAACCCCAACTCTTCATCCCAAAGAGAGAGTAGGGAATATGAATGCTCCTCTTGGACATTCCTTTGGCTCAAAACTATGTGGGCCTCCTCTTCTTTCATCTCTTGGGAGGATTTCAACGTCTGCTCCTTCTCCTCCTCCATGACAGTCTCTATTAGCTGTCCTTCTTCTTCTTCACCCGCAACACATGAATCTATATATACTGGCCTTGTATATATATGATAATCCCCCCAATGATGAGAATGCACCTCAGATCCTCCTCCTCTCCTGTCAACACTCCTTGATGATCTGAACTCTCCTCTGAGTTCCTGAGACTCTCAGTCAATCTCATCTCCTCCTTATTTTTGGTCAGCACTCCTTACTAATCTAAAATCTTCTTTGAGTTCCTAAGACTCTCAGACAATCTCATCTCCTCAGACTCTCAGATAGATGAATTCCAAACCCTCAAATATTTGTGGTCCACGTGTCCCCAACAATTGATTGTCAGGATTTACTCTGGACTTCGGGGAATTATTCCCTTTGCGCAAAAATGACCAAATTCTCCCAGAGTGTCGAATCATTGAACCACTCGGGGATCCAACAGTTCGCACTTACTAAATGATCTACAGTGTATATTCACTCCAGGACTTCGGGCTTCGAGGTGTTTTCCTTTCTTACAATAAATGGCTTAAAACTATTGGAGCAACAACTCCGAAGGACTCGGGGGTTTAATGACCATGCTTCTTTCCTTGATCCAACGACTATGAGGGATTCTAACTTCTCCCGAACAGATCTCGTCTACTCTCCTTTAGACAAATAGATTTATCCTCTTAGGGGACTTACTCTCGCTATCCCTCCTTGATATTTGTCACTTGAATGACTTGAACTCTGGCACACACCTTGCACTTCGATCCTGATCTTTTCTCTTAAAAGACTTGAACCTTGGCACACACTTTGTGCTTCCCTCTTGATATTGGGACTTAAATAAGTCACATGCACAGTCCTTGCATTATCTCTCCTATGATATTGAGACTTGTAAAAGTCACCTACGCACTCCTTGTGCTATCTCTCCTCATAGCTTTATCAACACTTAATGAAGTGTTGAATCTGTGCACTGGTCTCCCCTCTAATATTTTATACTCTTGTGTGTAAAGGAACACTCCTTATGATCGCTCTGCGTAGACTTACACTATCTCTCCTGAGCTAATTAAACCTATAGAAGGTTCAACCTCCACACTCCTTGCATGGGTATTGTACACTCCTTGCACTGGTTTCCCTTCTGATTTTTTACACTACTGTGAGTGTAGGCGCACTCCTTGCACCCTCTCTATGTAAACTTACACTATTTATCCTGAGCTTGAGAGACCCTTGAACTTGGTCCCTCGCGCACTCCTTTCACTAACTCTCCCTTGAGATTTTACACTGTTATGAGTGTAGACTCATTCCTTGTGCTCGCTCTGTGCACTCCTTGCACTATCCCTTCTGAGCTTGTGACTGGTTCTGGTGTGCCCACCTGACATGCTTCTCATAGAACTCTTGAATGAGTTCTTGCGCACTCCTTGCAATGGATTCTCAGAGTTTTCGAACAACTTTGGTGTGCACTCCTTGAACTAGTCTTGAGAGCCCAAAACACTCAGAAATTCACACACACAGATAGGGAATTCTATCTATTCCTGTAAAAGGGACATTTATATACTCACAACATTCATAAACATGCATAGTAAACATTCAGAAACAAACATTCATTCACAAAGAACACACATAGATATTCATATGCATGAAAATCTGCTTTTCTATTAATATGAATAATTTTACAAGAGTTTACAAGACTGGACTGCAACATAGTCTCATTTCTTTCTCCTCTCCTCTCTCTTCTCTCTCTTCTACTCTCCTTCTTGCACTACTCTCTCTTATGATTTCAATACATTGGGATTTTTACAAAATAGGGGCTTCTAGAGCCTTCCTTAACTACTTACATTAAATCACATTTAATTTACATCTAGTCCAAATCAGATCTAGATTCATCTACCTATCAGCCATTAAAGGCGACTTACGTGCAACTTGTACAAATACAATGGCTCTACTCTCCTCGAGCATTTACAATATTAATTACATTAAATTTGAGATTTAAACTCAAAATGAGAAGGCTGACGCTTCTCTCTCTTGGGATTTGCTCCATCCATGTGCACTACTGCACCGGCTGCTAATGCTCGTGCATCAATTTTCCTTGTCTAGAAATGTCTGTCTCATTTATTCCCCTAATAATTTTCATTTACTTGTGTAGAAACAATTTCTCTGCTTGCAAGTTTGTCTGTCTACCTGTAGGTCTAGTTATTCCCTTAGGTCAGACGTCTCTTTGGTTATTCTATGTGCCCCTTTGTATGTTAGTATGCCATCCTCATTCATGTCAACGCCATTTTCCGTCCTCATATTTATTGTGCACAAATGTTAGCGTTTCTATTTGTCGATGAGATTCATGTGCAATTATACACGAAAAACATGAGCCATCTCATCTTCCACTCTTTGCATCTTCTAAACAAGGACGAATCAAAATTTTTGACCACACTCTTTTGCTATACTGAAGCCTCATTCGAACTAGCGAAGTTAATGAGATACCAATTTTCAATCAACTTTCTATCAAAAACATGTTTATTTTTTAAGTTCCATTTTGGATCTCCCTAGCCTAGAGTAGCCTCTTGATCTTGGTCATGTTGATCCTTGAGCTTAAGCTTAAGAGATTATAGTACTCGCCCCATAACCTTAGTTATACCGACACCCACTTTCAATTGAAAATGGGAAACAAAGGGACCCTTTGTAGGTCCATTGTACCTCTCCATGATTTCATCGATTCCTTGTAGCCTCCCCTGTGGAGATCTGAGATCTGCAATAAATTCGTTGAATGTTTGTATCCTTATCTCGACGAAGCCTTTGGCCTTCACAAAGAAAAAATAACTCCATTAAAACATAATTTATTTTTTCTCTATATTTACAAAGGTCTAAGCAAGGTAATATCTTGTATTCAATCTCATGTCTATGCTTTTGTAGGAAGAAATCCACCAGACGAACCCTGCGATTGGGTCCATTAATATCGTCACTTTCCTCATTGAATGTGATCTGTCTTTTTATCTATTTGGTTAGACCTCTTACAATGTATTTATGACTGCAACCTTGCCTATGGGTAACTTTTATTTTCAGCCCCTTTAAAGAATTATCGACGTCCCTTATTTATTTTCATAGAGAGGTAGTGACTTTTGATAATCCAGAATATGACCTTTATTTAAGTAATCGATGGAAGAATTTCTCTTATAAAAAGTTCCGATTGACAATTCCACAATCAACACCAAACCTTGAGTTGCGGGTTCAAGAATTTGATAAAATCCTTTAGATGCAATGGATCCATGTCTAACATCGCGATATTGTTTTAGTTGGTTTGGGTTGAGATAAAGGCTTATGCCCACCAAAAGTCTATTTTCATTGGGGTACTCTCTAATCACCAGTTTGAAACATTGCAAAAGTATTGGTATTCCTTGAAATTCACATGATGTTTATTCTTGGTATCTAAGAAATTATCTAGAGATATTCCATCCTTATTGTGCGTATATTTGATGGTGAGTGTGTATACCTTTGTTGTGCTCTCTTCTCCTTTGAAAAGGTTGACTATGGAAATGGTTTGCAAGAAGGTTTATAGCACCAAAAAATTCTCCCCCCCTCCTTTGAGTCTATTCAAAGGAACTAGACCACCATTGTATTCTAGTTTGGTTACTTCTCTAAATTCGGGAGACACCGAGCCGAATTGAATATAATCATTCATCCCTCCTCTGTTGAGTCTATTAGAAGGGGGTATATTCGATATCTACATTCAATTCATTAGAGGGGAAAGTGGGGAAGTACTCACATCATTCTTTCCACATCCATTGGATATTTTCAAAGGACAGGGTCAAACCATCACTTTTACTAGATAGTTGGAAACTAGTAGAGATTTTTTCTAGTGGGGTCATTATTGGTAGTTACCCAACATTTATGACTGCTATATTTTCTGGGATGCTTACAAGATATATTTCTTCCGAAGAAAGAGAGAAATATTCTGGAAATAAGACATAAGTTGGCATTTCTTTCTCCCTATTTGACTCTTTGGAGAACGAGAGAAAGCTTTTGGAAAGAAGACATAGAAATTGACAGTTCTTTGGAGATTGAGAGATGACACATTCAATTCTAAAGATGAATTCAACGTCATAATCAAGAACAATGGAAACTTGGAAATAGTCTTTTTGTAAATTTACTTTTACTTTTGAAATTAAGTTGATTTACATTGTAAACATGTGCATTTTTAGTAGAAGTCGACACCCCTCATTAACTGAGTTTTAATTGTTGAGTTTGATTGTTAAAGGGTGGAGTTGCAAGAAACCCTTTAAGGTCTAAGTGGGTATTTAAATGGATTGAATTGATGAATTATTAGCGTTACTAAATATTCTAATAATATTTATTGTAGACAATATGGTCACAACTAACAAATAAACTCTTCAATTTGTTCTAACTTGTTTGAAAGCTTCACAAGCCAAAATAGGACTACTTGAAATTCATCCTCAACTTCTTCATAATCAACTTCAATGAAATAATTTGCAACATTTTGAACTAGTCCTTGTTCATGTCAATCCTCTTTTTATTGATGATGATTCAGATCAATAGCTAGTGTAGGAGCAACTCAATGAGCCAACTTCACATACAAGTGTAGATGAAGATGAAGTTGTGCATGAACAAGTTCAACTTTCTCTTTCCAAGCCAATTATCAAACCTTGGTAAGAAATTAGAGACAATAATCACATACGATGTATCATATATGCAAAGGAAGTTACCTCTCATATTATGGATTATATCAAATCAATCCAATTCCAAAGCACTGGATTCCTTCAAGAAGTTTCAACTTCACTTGTTCCAGTTCAAGAGAATATTCTTAAATTCCAACATTGTCATCGAGTTGGCCACATGGAGGATCAATGTTTTGATATTCATCCTTGTGAACATCGTGGAAATCATAATCATCCTTTAGACAAATGTTCCAAACGTAAGAAATTTGTAGGAGTATAGAATCACTATGGGTGGATCACTTCTTGGCGTTGGTCATCAATAGTTAAGAATATATATCAATCATATTGAAGGATTCATTCTCAAGTATTGACACATCTTACAATGGAAATATTTTCATCTTCTCACTTTGTAGCTGAGAAGAGGGAATGATATCAGTCATTGAAAGTCAGGATTCAAGTTTCAAATCCCTATCGATTGAGCAAGAACAAGTTATCCAGAGTTAGCGCCATATTCCATCAACATGATTTGGTTTGCGGTTTTCCTTAAACTTCCATTTTGTAGAATACTTACAATTTTTTCTAGACAAAAAATTGTGGTAATCTTAAACCTCCATTTAGTAGAAGACTTACAACTTACACTAGACAAGAGTTTGTGGTTTTCCTTAAACCACCATTTAGTATAATACTTATAGCTTCTTTTAGACAACAGTTTGTGGCCATCTTAAACTTCCATTTAATTGAAGACATTAGCTTCTAATAGCCATTTGGTTTTTGGTCATCCCAAAGCAACCAGATTTAGAGATCACATTCAACCATTAGTAGTTATCCATTTATAGATTTCATCTCTCTTATTGGACTCACATACACCCCTTTAGATCAAGGGGGGAATTTAGGAAACCTAATCCATTAGGGTTATGGTATTCTCCCCTTGAGAAGGAATATGAAAATTCAAGTGAATAGGAACACAGGGAGTCCCAAGAGACCTCTTGGAAGATGATTCCAAAGGTCATGATCATGTATTTATATGTGTATCATATTAATGAAAAGTATTCGATGCTGATCTCCAATCTAGTGTATTCTAACACAAACATGCACACACACACACACACATTTTTATTTTCCAAGGAAAAAATATGTATATTTTATTAGTCTAAGAAAAATACATTTTCAAATGCCCATGGTATTCATAAGGTCCATGGTTCATGATTATATTCTGTAGTATGTCCATTCTAAATTACCGAAATAATCCAGGTTCCTCGTTCCATCCCAACTCTAGTTTTTGAGAGCCCATTTGTAGCACTACTCTTATCCTTGTAAATATGATACAAATATGTACGTGAGAAAGATGCCAATAGATTGAGAACTTCATCTTACAAGCACCATAATGTAAAATTCCAGAGAGAAATTTATTTGCACATCCATTGGATAACCAACTTTGAGTCTTCAAAAAATTGTAATTGGGTTACACCAAATTCCTGTTCTAGTTTCAAAACCAACTTTAAAGACATCAATTCATAGAAGTTATCAGTTTCTTGACCAATTCCATATTTAAAATAATATTGTGATATGAATATAAGTATAGAATGCCTCCTGAACGTTCGTTAGGAGGGTTCCCCTGCGATACACCAACAAAAAATACCATGGAATACCATTAGTTACTGCCATTTCACCTTGTATATGATAGTTAGATTTTTCCTACACTTATGGGTACGCATTTAATATATTTAATAACTAGACATCACATTTGAGGGCAAGTGTCTCTTTGTATTCAAACAAATTTAGATTTCTAGCAAGCCATACTCCCCAAACTATGTTAAGTGGGAGTTCTCTGATCTTGGAAGTCTCCTTTCTATTATAGAAGGTTTTGAAGGCCTCTTCAAATGTCCTCCTTCCCAGAGTTTGCAATCCATATTAATGTTTCTACCCCTTTCCATACCCCCCTAGAGTATGGACGTTCTATCATGAGAAGAACTGTAATTTTGTTTGCTTGGTGACATTAACAACACCATCTCGGCCCTATAAAATCCCTCTTATGAATAACATCCCATGTGGGAGCCTTGTTGTGTAATCTTAGCCACATACAGATCTTTTTTTTAGTCGGGTATTTTAATTTCCATATAATTTTCCACCACCAGATATACCGGTCTTCTCTTCCTTCTTCTACTAGTGCTTTGTAGCCTATTCTGGGAACATATTCTCTAGAAAGATTCAATGACTAGACCAATTGACTGTCTTCTTCCTTAAGCATAATATTTCCACATGTGAGGAGACTTGTGTATATTTTCTATTCTTCTACATACTCTACCCCCAAAAAAATTTCTTCGCATGATAACCACTACTGTTTCCAAGTAGTGGACCTTGCCCAATTGAGACCAATTTGCACTTTATCCCCTTTTTGCAATTTGCCAAATCTACTAGTTGTTAACCAAATGGAAAGAACAGATAACAACTTTCTAGATTATTGAGGCATTATTTTGTTGTTTGAGGGGATTTATGATCCAATGCTCCACTATATTAAGGGCTATATACTTAGTTCTTACTACCTGAATCCACAAACATGTTCCTTGAATTAGCCTCCATAAATGTTTTTACTACAAGATCCTTTGAAAAGAGAAAGACATTTTTTAGGTCCCATCCTCTAATGGATTTTAGTAATTTCCAATTTTTTCCAAGAGGCCAAAACCAATCCTTTTTTTTTTGGTCTTTAGACTAGATAAACTTGTAGAAAAGTTTCTTAATGGATTCCAAAACACCTTTTGGGACCCATGAAAATGATATCCAGTTTATTGGAATCACTTCCAGAACTACTTTTACCAAAACCAAACGACCTCCCTTGGACAACCATCTATTGAACCAAGTGTTTATTTTCTTCTCCACTTTAGCTATCAACCACCGCCAATCACATTTTTTATATCGATTTGTCTTAAAAAATAAACCTAGATACTTTAGACCCCATTCTAGATCAATCATCTTATAGGGAAATAGTTGATCAATAATTTTTTTTTCCTATTTAGATATCCCCCATAAGGTCATCATAGATTTTTCCGTATTAATGACCATTCCAATTACTTTACAAAATAAATCCATGATACCCTTGAATTTCTCAACGACTCTTATAGTGCCTTCACAAATAAATTAATATATCATCTACAAACAATAGATGTGTGATATTGCATGATACTTCGATAGGTACCCCTTTTATACTACCATTTCCTTCTTCTTATTTAAGTATCCTACTTAATCGTTCGACCATTAAAATAAAGAGAAGGGGGGATAGGGGACATCCTTGTTTGAGGCCCATCCTTGATTGGAAGAAAGGGGTTGTTTCTCCATTTAATAATACAACAAAATCTATTGAGGAAATGTAACTCATTATCCAGACAATGAACTGATGGAAAAATCCTAAATGAATTAGAATTAGTCTAATGTAAAGCCAAATTACCCCATCATAAGCTTTGGATAGGTCCACTTTCATCAGCATTGATCTTTTGTTTTTTTGACCTTTATTAAATGTATGTTGTTGGCCCTTGACCAAGTTTTGAGGAAACGATGGTCATGTTTGACCATTCTTTGGACTTCGACAGACTGGTCGAAGACGAAGTGCCTAGGCAAAGCGAAGATCGTGGGATCTCACCCTTTTTGCAGGATTTTTGGGGATTTTAGGGTTTATGTAACAGGTATGGGATGTCGGCCCATGGGTTTACCCATGTTTAGGCCTCTTTTGTAATGTATAAATAAGTAGCTAGGCGATGTAAGAAAAGGTCGGTGTGCTAAGTGCTAGTGTTGTCTATGTGCAAAGAAGTGTAAGAGGAGTTCAATCTGTGTGATTGTAGTTCTGATCGGTTTTGTGCAAGAACCTGTGAGGGTTGCTAAGTGAGAATAGCTGTGAATGATTTGCGCATACTGTATGTGAGACTTGCAAATCTAAGTGCAAGTGGGGTTGTAGTTGGCCTTGTGGCTTAACCTAATCCGGGGAAGGAGGATCTGGCGAGGTGCGTACAGATCTCCTGTCCTTTGTGGAGTTGGATCTATGTCTTGGTGCATGTAAGAATATTGGAAGAATTAATAAAGAAGAAGAAGATTTGGTGGACATAACCCCACACTGGGGTGAACCACGTATATCCCGTGTTGATGTGATTTGTGCAATGTTATTCACGCTGTTTATGCTTATGATTTTTTAGTGCACTATTATTGATGTATGATAGATATATCTATGGTTGCTTAGTGATTTATGATGTGAATGAATGTTAGATCTGAACTGATGCTAAGTGCTTAGAGGTGTTGATCTGTTTATTACAGCACTGTTCTGTATTTATGGTTAATCTGCGATGTGAATAAGAATCATAATTGAATGCATACTATTGGCTAAGTGCTCTATTGAAGTGTGCAATAATAGATCGGTGTCCCAGCTAGGTTGTAGACACTTCATTCCTGCAACCCCCCTGCCTCTACCTCGGGTGAGACTTCATTCGCTTCGCAGGTGTTGCCGAAAGGGCTGGTAGTTATGGTTTTGTTGGTGCGTTGTTGAAGCGTTGAAACCTGGGTCTGCCCTTGTGCCAACAAATGGTTCCATTGTCGGGACCTGAAACTGTGATTTCTAGGAACCGAAGAAAGGAGAAAGCTATGTGCGTAGATCTGTTGATGTAGTGCGCAATACTCTACCTAACTTTTGAAGCTCTGTGCTAAGAGAAGGAAGTCTGATCTAAAGAAAGAGGTAAGATCTTAAAGATTTGTGCTCTGATAAAGGTAAGATAAGTGGAATATTTTTCTTCGAAAGAATGGATATAGGTATGTTTGATAGATTTGGTCCTAGTCTGAAAACTAGGGCACAACTAGAACAAAGAAGAATTGATCTGAATAGATTTGATAGAAATAGTGAAAGATATGTTATTACTATGCATAGAAAGAATTTTTGGACTAACAAATGGATGCAAGACCCTAGAAAGAATTTCTGCAGATTGCAGCTCCATCACTGTGATCCCAGTGTGCAGTACCAGAAAGGTTTGGGGATCGTTTAATAGAAAGAGAGGATTGACATTGTGTTATAACTACAGAAGATCGGGGCATCTTGCTAAGGAATGCCCTGGTACATGTCCTATTTTTCTTTGTTGTAAAGATGTTGGTCATGAGGTTTTGGATTTCCCTAGAATGATTGCTAAAGTTGAAAAGATGAACCTGAGACAAGAAAACCATGAGGAAGGTCAAGAAACTAAGGATATGTTAGAGAATAAAAAAGAATAAGAGAATATATTATTACAGATGAGAGAAACATTGAAGGATCATAGAGACATCAATTTACCAAATATCTTAAAAGAGAAGGAGTGCATAGAAACACGAATAGGAGACTTCGACATAGATTGTGTATTAGATGAGGAAACACATGTGAATATTATGCCATAAAGTACTTGGGAAATTTTGGGAAAGCCAACTATGATTGCTTCATTGGGAAGGATATGATTGTTTAAAGGAAAGATGATAACCCTGTGTGGAAGAGTTACTAACATACCTACGATTTCTCATGGAACATCGACCGAAGAAGAATTTGAAGTCATTAAGTTTGTGGAGAGCAGTGCCCCGTTTGCACTTTTGTTAGGAAAGACTTGGATTGAGAAAGATCGGATCTGGGGGAAAGCATAGGCGGAAGCTACAGAACAAAAAAAGAAAGAATTAAGGGAATTTATAGCCAATAAAATAGAGAGACTAGTACAATAACAAGAGGACAAGTCGAAGCAACTGAGGGCCAAAGACTTAGCTATCGAAATTCAAAGAACACAGGGAGGCTTGAAAAATCTATCCATGCAAGAGAAAAGAGCACCTACCTTAGAAGTAGCAAGCAAAGAGGTATTACATTCAAACCCTTTGGAAGACCATCAACAATGCGAAGTTACTACGCTAAGGGAAGAAAATAATACGAATGGAAAGAGGAATCTAGAAACTCAGATCACAGGGAAGAAGGAAAGAAAACTCAGTAAGAAGAAAGAAAAGTTAGAAAAACTGCAGGAAGTTCCAGAGAAGACTTCGCAGAAGGCAGGCTTGCAGAACTTGAGCCTCACTGGATTAGCTGAACCGCAGAAAGGCACTGAGCCATGACGAAGCTCTATGACCGTTGGAGGCATCCCAACCACTAAAATGATGCTCTAGAATGGCTAGAAACATAGTTATTTCCGGAAAAATCGCCATGAGACCATTGAGACCGCACCATAACAGATGGAATCGTATTGATTAAGACATTTCGATCCATTGGAGGAATCCATTATGATGTTGTTTATTTAATCCATCACATGTTGCACCGGGACCACTTTTGCAAATTGAGATATTCGAGCTAGCAGAGAAGTGATTGCATACCATGCTGTGCTGTCTAAGACCTCGCCACCGATTCGATTACCTTGAGTATCTGTTCGCCTACCCGAGTTATTTTCTTACGAGTGTGAATGTTGGGGGAACATAGCGCAGTAGACAAGTCTATGGAGGAGATCTCGATAGACCTTATGGCTGAGAAAGTTATGTCCGCAGGGGTATAGGCCTCATCGACGGGAGGATTGCAAGCATCCCCCTCTACTGGACCTCGATCTGGGCCATCTCGAACTATGACAGAGAAGAGAAGCAAGCACCATGATGATCTGGCAAACGCAAAGCAGATCCCATCAGTCTTTCCCGACTATATCCCACCCTTGGCTGGTGTGGTTAGTTGTGATAGCATCCTGAGATATTTTGAGTACACATTTATCACTGCGTACCTCCCGAAAGGGATACACGTAGTAGGACCGTAGTTGGGACTGATCCCAACTCTAAAGATAAGTGATTTTAACATCAACGATAGGAAGAATTATGCAATGCTCGCACCACATCGCTACCTGATGAAAACGATTGGGAAGAAGCCTAAGATAGTTCCCCAGTTGTGGATCAAGGAGATCGCGAGATCAACTATCTTGAATGTCATGAAGATCCCACACTTCGACAGACATCAGGAGGTTAACGCCTGCATTAAAATCCTCCTGTCGTGCTTCCATGGTGGGTACCTATGGTTGGATAGGCACATCACTGTGGATCCAACACTGATCCACCTCATTAATGGACTAAGCATGCAGGGACCAGACCCTAAAAAATTCTACCCTGGGAAGACGTCAGATCGCTCCTTGGCACAAGGAATAAAAGAATCATATGGCGACGTGGATAAAGGGAAGCGAGGCTATAAGGTAGCCTCCATCCAAGATGGCGCAGTGCGCCTAGCTTGTCAGCTGATCGCTGACAAGATCGTTAGAAAGAACAGGCCGACACAAGTCACAGGCTTCGTCATCGACCTTGTAGGAAAATGCGTTGAAGGGATGCAAATGAACTGGGCGAGCTATCTTGTCAATGAGTTGGATAAGGACTGTCGCGAAGCGCAAGACCAAGGCTATGAGTTCCACTTTAGTTGGCTATTGATTCTTATAGCATTTGTCGTTTGGGAGATGCCAAAGGGAGAGACATTCCCTAAAGTTGAGCCATCAGAACCACTGACCTAGAGGTTCACCACCTTGTGGTATTCAAGTGATATGGAGAAGCAATGGCAATCAAATGCGATGTTCCACACTTACTATCTATAGCTCATGCGTGCCATTGAGTCATTCTCCCAAATGACTCCAAACACCTTGCATACTTACAAACCACTATCGAAGTTCCGCGTAGACTACCACTTTATCTACATAACTGCGTGCAAGGATGAAAGTAAAGAGGAACTATAGTCATATTATAAATTGACTGAGGAAGACCTGTAAGAGATCACTAAAGAATGTCCAGCTGAATTCCTTGTATTGATTGGAGATGCAGAACTGTCTGAACCTGACCTCATCGAAAGTCCTATGGTTACCCAAACGAAGTAAGGTGGACAGGGTAGCGACAAGAAAAATAAGAAGAAGGAGGAAGTGCATGACATAGACAATGAAGAGAAGGAAAACACATCGGAGGAAACTGCGCCTGACAGAGGAGGAGGCGATGAAGTAAACCAAGAAGAGGAAGGGGAATAAGACAAGCAAGAAAAGGGTGAAGTAAACTGTTGAAGGATCCCCTAATAGAGGCAGAGACATCAAATAAAAGGATGGTTTCTCCGAAGAAACCCTCAACATGGAAGAAATCCCGAGCCAATAAGCCCAAGTCACATAATGTGCTCACAGTGGATGATGTTGACCTCATCATCATAGCTGTAGAAGATGCTTCTGAGGGTATCTTTCAATGACATGAAGCAAAGCAGGAGACGATGTATGACATAATAAAGGCGGAGATGAAGGGGGTACAACAAGCCATCTACTCAAGCCGCACAGTGTCTACTGCGCCATCGTCATCAAAATATGTAGAATTGGGGGATGAGCCCACCCAATTGTGAAGGTTAGCAGATGCGACAGAGGCTCACCTTTGTCGAGTCCAGGAAGAAAAAGAATAGGCCACAGAGACCTTGAAGAAAGTAAAGGAGGAAGCCCTAGATCAACTTCGGGTTGTGCAACAAGACGAAGATGACATTAGAGCAAAGTTTGAGGAGGACAGAGAGAAAATCCAGAAAGAGAAAGACCAGTTACTTGCAGAGCATATTGGGATTAGACAAGCAGTAACTATAGCGCTTCGCTCTATGTCGGGCTCAACCCAAATAGAAGAAAAGACAACAGAGAGCCAAGTGGAGAAGCTCACTGAAGCCATTCAACAACTTCAAGCAAGAGTAGCAGAGGTAGAACTTCAAGCAATGCCTAGCACTCCGCAGGAAGTACGAGATCACAGAGAAGAAACAACCAGGAGTGTAGTAGAAAGAATCAGGGTGTTGGCTACAAAATGCAAGAAACTCAGTGACCGAAGTGCGGAGACCGATGAGAGCCTTGTAGAAAACTCAGAGCTAAGGGAATTGGAGGCACAACTCTAGGAGGCGAAGCATCAGGCTTCCATTGTGCAAGCATAGTTGAAGATGCTTACTGCAGTGTAAAAAATGAAAAGGTCACAGGAGCAGCACGTAGTTCAACAATAAGTCATTGCCATCCAGATCCGAGTTATGGAGGTGACCCAGAGACTCCAGCCGATGCAAGACGAAGCTTGCACACTTTTTGAAGAGATCGAGGGACAAGGATCATAGTTGGAATAGGTGGTCGTGAAAATGGAGCAATGCTTGAAAGGGCCTGTCACCGAGCAAGTCATCCAGGAGTTTGCCGAGCAGGAGGCTTTGGTGAAGTAGCAAGTCACGGTAGCTTGAGCTAAGCTCAAGGCCTTCGAAGTAGTGTTTCCCATATCAGAGTGACTCAGGAGGAGTCACAAGTGAGTGTTGGGGGCCTATTGGCCCTTGACCAGGTTTTGAGGAAACATTGGTCATGTTTGACCATTCTTGGGACTTCGACAGCCTGGTCGAAGATGGAGTGCCCGGGTGAAGCGGAGATCGCGGGATCTCACCCTTTTTGCAAGATTTTTACCCATGGGTTTACCCATGTTTAGGCCTCTTTTTTAATGTATAAATAAGTATCTAGGCGATGTAATAAAAGTCCGGTGTGCTAAGTGCTAGTGTTGGCTATGTGCAAAGAAGTGTAAGAGGAGTTCAATCCATGTGATTGTAGTTCTGATCGAATTTATGAAAGAACTTGTGTGGGTTTCTAAGTGCGAATAGCTATGAATTCTTTGCACATACTGTATGTGAGACTTGCAGAGCTAAGTGCAAGTGGGGTTGTAGTTGGATTTGTGCCTTGACCTAATCCGGGGAAGGAGGTTCTGGCGAGGTGCACACATATCTCCTATCCTCTGTAGAGTTGGATTTGTGGCTTGGTGCATGTAAGAAGATTGGAAGAAGCTAATAAAGAAGAAGAAGAGTTGGTGGACGTAGCCCCACACTGGGGTGAACCACGTATATCCTGTGTTGATGTGATTTGTGCAATGTTATTCATGGTGTTTATGCTTATGCTTTCTTAGTGCACTATTCTTGATGTATGATAGATAGATCTATGATTTCTTAGTGCTTTATGATGTGAATGAATGTTAGATCTGAACTGATGCTAAGTGCTTATAGGTGTTGATCTGTTTATTACAACGTTGTTATGTCTTTAGGGTTAATATGCGACGCGAATAAGAATCATAACATAATGCATACTATTGGCTAAGTACTCGGTTGAAGTGTGTAATCACAGATCGATGTCCCAACTAGGTTGTAGACACTTGAGTTCTGCAACCCCCCCTGCCTCTACCTCGAGTGAGACTTTATCTACTTCGCAGGTGTTGCCGAAAGGGCCGATAGTTAGGGTTTTGTTGGTGCCCTGTTGAAGTGTTGAACCCCGGGTCTGCCCCTGTGCCAACATATGCATTCCTGGGCAACCTCGATTGCCTCATGAATTTTCCTTCCCTCTAAAAACCCAAATTGTTCTCCATCGATTTGATTTGAGAGAACACTTTTCAATATCCCCATGAATACCTTTGAGATAATTTTGTATATGAAATTGCATAAAGATATGGGTCTAAATTTCTCAAAGGTTGTAGGATTATCTTCTTTAAAAATCAATGCTATGAATGTTGTACTCAAGGCTCCCAACATTTTTCCTTTAATTCTTGTTTTCCCCACCATTCTTCGTAAATATTCCTCTATGAAATTGTAATAGCCCAATAAAAATTCCACTAGTAGTCCATCAAGCTAAGGATTTTTGTCCTTTTGAAAGATTTGCATAGTTTGAAACAATTATTATTTCCAAACCTCCTTTATCAAGGCTTGATTATCCTCCTCATTGACAAAACTAGGAAAGGAGTTTAACAACCTAATCACTTCTACTATTGTAGCACATGTGTCTTCCTTGAAAAGGGAGGAAAAGTGATCTACTCCTTCAAAAGACACGTCCTTCAAATTTGTGTCCCAGTTACCATCTCCCTTATCAATTTTACAAATAGAGTTTAAATTATTTCTACAATTGACATACCTATGAAATAATTTTGTGTTCCCATACCCAACCTGTAACCATAGTTCCTTTCTCTCAAGTCTCCATTATTTTTCTTTTTCCATCAAAATGTGCCTCCTTTTATCTTCTAATATCTTTACTTCAATGTTTAGATCCTCTTTGATAAACCAAAAGCCTTCCCTATTGTGGAGAACCTCCAAGGCTTCCTCTACTTCTCTAAGAGCCCTATCATCTTTCAATTTTTTGACCCTTTCCAAATTAACAACCAATTTTTTTCCTGTTTTAAATTTTGTTGGAATTGAAGTGGAGCAGATCCTCTAAAATTACCATTAAAAGGTTTCTAAACAACTTTGATTTTTCCCACAAATTCCTCTATATTCATCCACTTTGGATTTAGTTTAAAGGGACCAATAAGTTTCTCTATTGTAGGAGCCACTTCTAACACCATGGGATTATGGTCAAAGTCCCCTCCATTGATGACCCATTATTTGATCTTAATGACTTCATCTAAGAAGGATTCATAGATTGAGAACATGTCAAGCCTCTTAGCAATTTTCGCTTCCCCAACACTCTTGTTAGTCCAAGTGGGATATATCTAAGTGTTGATGCTAGTGGGAGCATCATATAGGTATTTCTACATAGTTCTATGTGTCTACACGTGTTGAAATCATCAAAATCCTTCTATATTGGTAACTTTACTTTAATTAAAGGAATTATTAAAGTAAAGTGCTTTTATTAATTAATTATGTAACTAGTTAATTGAGTTATTTAAATAAAGTGCTAGAAGTAATTAGAATGTAATCTTAGAATGTAACTCTCAAGTGAGATGAGAAGTAATCTCAACCGTCAATCACTTTGGAGATTAGGTTTAGATTATAACTCATGATTATAAAAGCAAGGCTAGGGTGAAGGAGGAAGCCACTTGAGACTTGACACTTGGCATGTATTGAGGGAGTCGAGACATAGATCTTGGATTAAGAAGGACTTTGATTCAAGGAGATCTTGGATAGGTGGAAAAGGAATTCCATCTAGAGATCAGGTCAAGGATAAGGGAGAACAAAGGTAGCGCATGTGGGTTTCATCTAGAGGAACCCATATGAAAGTGTAGAGCCATATGGAATTTTCCATATAGTATTCATGTACATGTACACAGGTTTCAGTGGAGCCAGTCATATATGTACGTGGGTTTGCTGAAGGAAAGGAATGTACACCTAAAAAAGAATGCAGTTCTGGGCCATACAATATACCAGACTTTGCCAGGTTTGTCTATACTTGTATTTCTCCAAGTGGGACATTATCCATGTTACAGGAGCCTTGATTTTAGCATAATAAAATCATTCTCAACAATGGTTTTCCCTCCGAGGTTTTTCCAGGGCTATCTACCCAAAAATATTGGTGTTTATGTGTGCATGATTTGGTTTCTAGTTTTGCTTCCGCTAGATTTATTGAGTTGAATATTTCAACAATGTATTTTTGTTTTGTGTGCTTCTAATCTGATTGTAGTAAGGAAATCACTAGATAACAAAGTACCTAGGTACTGGAGTAAGAAAAATTTCAACATGGTTTCAGAGCACATGATTTTAGGGAAATCCAGATCTCATATCCATAACCAGCAGGCGGAAATCGAAGGACGGATTTGAGGGAAACAATCATACTGAGGCAGAACTAAGTTTTTACAGGTTTACAGAGGTGTACAGGGGCCAAAAAAATCATAATCATGTACATACACGGGACGCTCTGAGCACAGTCATGTATACACGGGTTGTAGTGGTTATAGTTGCATACATATGTAGGTTTCAATGATCACAGTCACGTACATACGTGGGTTGCAGTGATTACAACCGCGCACATATGGGGGGGTATAGTTATGCCATGCACGTACAAGCCAATACAAGTCAGTATAGGGGAATTTTTTTAGCAGCAGGTTATTTTTCTAGGGTAGGTTATCAGGTCTTAGGGATGGAAATAACACTTTTGAGAGTTGAAGACATATTTGATGGAGCATCCAACTTCCTATCTTGGAATAAAAGAGTAACTTTGGCATTGAAGGAGTATGACCTTTGGGAGTTAGTGGATAAAGTAGTTACTCCACCAAAATATCCGACAACTTTGGAAGCTCACAACAAGAAGGAGATCAAAGCAGAGAGGGTCCTCCTAGATTCCATGAAGGATCATCTAATCCCTCACCTATTCAATAAGAAGACAACCAAATATATGTTTGATGCCTTGGTAAGTTTATTTCAGAGCAAGAACATGAATAGGAAATTGGTCTTAAGAAATAAAATTAGATAAGTGAAAATGTCTATATCTGACAATGTTTCTGGCTATCTCATGAGGATCACATAGGTGCGTGATAAACTTGTAGCCATAGGGGAGAAAATGGAGTACGTAGAGCTCGTGAATGTGGCATTGAAACCATTTGTTCAAGGATTTTGTGCTCAAGAAAATCTCCCAGATTGGTAGATACTTTGGGATGGTTGCATCTAAGAAGAGACTCAGGAGGAATCTAAGAGTAGCAAGCAAGGAGGTAGTGGTGAGAAATTGGCTCTTGTCAGTAAGACAGAGAAGGGGAAAGGAAAGAGTTATATCAAGAAGGGTAACAATGATGGAGGTTCATCACAACCAGGAAAAAAAGGACTTGAGTAAAATCAAGTGTTTCTCATGTCATAAGAATATACATTGCGCATCTCAGTGTCTAGAGAAGAAGAAGAAGGGTAACAAAAAGACAAACAACAAAAATAGTAGAGACACAACTTGATTAGTTTGCATCAAAGTTTAAGAAGGATTTCTCACTAGTTTCTTGCCTTTCTACCAACACAACTGCGAGGAGTGTGTGGTTATTGGACAATGGTTCATCTCATCATATGACAGAAGCACGAGAACTATTTAGCAGTTTTACGAAGAGTGACTCAGATGTTCATGTGAAGGTTGGTGATTATGCCAAGTGTGCATTGAAGGGAGAGGGAACAATTACATTCCAACTCGAGTCAGGGTGTTCATTGGATTCTCATGATGTGCTTTATGTACCGGGTTTGAAGAATAATTTTCTCTCAGTCTCAGCAATGGAGGAAACTGGTTTTATCATCACTTTTCAAAGTGGGAAAGTACTTACACGTCCAGAGAAATATAGTCCAAACAACACAGTGGTTATTGGGGTTAGAGAGGGAACTTTGTACAGGTTGTAGGGAAAGCTTGTTCAAGATTTGGTACATGATAGTGACTACCTATGTGAGTTGTGGAACATGAGGTTTAGACACCTACACTATAGGTCATTGTTGATTATGAGGGGGATTGTTACATGTCTTCAAGAGTTCAGTCTTGAGCAATAAGGAGCGTGTAGAGGGTGTGCACTTGACAATAATTCCAAGGCTACTTTTCCTAGCAATGGGAGTAGGTCCAAGGGGATATTAGATCTTATTCATTCATATGTGAGTGGGTCGATATTAGTAGCATCATTACAAGGATCATCATACTATGTGACATTTATTGATGGTTTTTCTAGGAAAACCTCGATCTTCTTTATGCAGATCAAGGATGGGGTCTTTAGTCAGTTCAAAGAGTTCAGGGCTGAGGTAGAGATCCACAAATGGAAGAAGATAAAGGTATTGAGGTCAGATAATGGGGGAGATTACACCTCCAATGACTTCAAGGATTTCTGTAAGGAAGTAGGGATCAAGAGGAAGATGACAATCTCATACAACCCTCAGTAAAATGGGGTTGCAGAGAGAAAGAACTGGTCCATCATCGGTCCTTCCAGGGCTATGATACATGATCGGGGGTTGCCTATGTTTATGTGCGTAGAGGCATGTAACATGGCGGGGTATGTGTAGAACATGAGTCCTCATAAGATATTGGGGGACAAGACTCCAGAGGAGGCATTCTCAGGAGTGAATCTAGAGATTGGTCATTTGAGGATATTTGGTTGTCCAGTTTACATCCATGTTCCTATGGAGACGAGGATGAAGTTGGAGCCTTCAAAATAGAAGGGTATATTTATGGCTTATAGCAAGACCTCAAAGTCTTACAAGATATTCATTCCATCACATAGGAAGATAGTTGTGAGTAGAGATGTTAAGTTTGAGGAGAACTTGGCATCTAGGAGATCTCTGATGTCATCAACAATGACAGAGGACAAGGAGAAACAAGCTCTGAAGGATGAGTAGCAATCAACAATTCATAATTCATGTGGGGAGGAGGAGTTAACCCCTTCCAATCCTACCAGGAGACCTAGATGGCTATTATAGAAATTGAAGGATGCTAGTGAGGCCCCTAGAAGTGCAGTCAGAGAGAGCAAGCCTCTGAAGAAGTTTCCAAACTATATGGTGCTTATGAGTAGCATCATTGATGCTAAGCTTTTTAGTTTTGAGGAAGCAACAAATCATCATGTATGGCAGGATTCCATGGTAGAGGAGTACACTTCTATTACGAGGAATGATGTTTGGGACATAGTGTGAAGACTAGAGGGGAATTCGGTTGTGACTTCCAAGTGTCTCTACAAGATCAAGCATGGTGTAGATGGTAGCATCTAGAAGTTCAAAGAAAGGTTTGTGGCAAGAGGGTTATCCTAGAAAGAGGAAGTGGACTGTGAGTAGATATTTTCTCTAGTCACCAAGTATGCGTCTATTCAATCTGTTATTTCTATTTCTTCAGTTATGGGGTGGAGGATATATCAGATGGATGTGAAAACAACTTTCCTCAATTATATCAGTGAGGAGGAAGTATGCATAGAGAAACCCTAGATATTTGAGGTACATGGGATGGAGTCTCATGTGTGTAGGCTTAATAAAGCCTTTTATGGATTCAAACAAGCATTGAGGGCATGGTATTCTAGGATTGACGAATACTTGCAAAGTATGGGCTTTACCAAGAGTGAGGCGGATCCTAAGTTGTACTTCATACTTGTTGGGGCATACCCACTCATATTGGTTCTGTACGTTGATGATTTATTTCTCACAGGTGTAGATGAGATTATTGTAGGGTGAAAAGTAGATCTATCTAGTGATTTCAAGATGAAGGACATTGGATTGATGCATTACTTCTTGGGGTTAGAGGTATGGTAGGTATCGGGAGAGATATTCCTTGGACAAGGGAGTTATGTAGTAGAGATATTGATGAGATTTATGATGGAGGAATGTGAACCGATGGATACACATATGATTTCCAATCCAAAGAAGGTGATCACTTCAAATTCAAAGTTGGTGGATCCCAGGACATATAGGCAGTTGATAGGGTCCTTGATGTATTTGGTCAACACCAAGCCAAATATTTGTTTTGTTGTGAACACCTTGAGTCGGTTAATGGTGGAGCATGGGAAAGTGCATTGGGTAGTAGTGAAACATGTGCTTAGGTACTTGAGAGGTACAATGGAGTATGGATTGAAATATCTTGGAGGAGATGGAGTGGAGTTGCAGGGATATACAGACTCAGATTGGGTAGGGAGTGCAATAGAAAAATATAGAACCTCTAGTTGCTGCTTCAACTTGGGATCAACAATGATTACTTGGTTCAGCAAGAAGCAGATTTATGTGGAACTCAATTCAACAGAGGCAGAGTATATGTCAATGAGTATGGCTAGATGTGAATCCATTTGGCTTCACAAGTTTCTTACAGGTTTATTTGATTGGTAGTTGGAGCCTACAGTAATATATTGTAATAATCAGATTTGTATCAAACTCTCAGATAATCCAATATTCCATGATAGGTACAAGAATATAGAGATAAAATACCACTTCATTCGATATATGATCCAAAAGTGAGTAGTAAAGCTTCAGTATATTTCCACAGATGAGCAGGTTGCAGATATTCTGACCAAACCCTTGGAGAAAGGGAAGTTTCTATTCTTCAGAGATAGACTTGGAGTGGTGCATAATACCTTCCTCGCTAAGAGGGAGTGTTGATGCTAGTGGTAGCATCGAACATGTATTTCTGCACAGGTCTATGTGTCTAGACATGTGGAAATCGTCCAAATCCTTCTACCTTGGTAACTTTACTTTAATTAAAGGAATTATTAAAGTAAAGTGATTTTATTAATTAATTAGGTAATTAGTTAATTGATTTATTTAAGGAAACTACTAAAAGTAATTATCATGTAATATTAGCATGTAAATCTCAAGTGAGATGAGAAGTAATCTCAACTGTCAATCACTTTAGAGATTAGTTTCAGATTGTAACTCATGATTATAAAATCAAGGCTAGGGTGAAGGAGGAAGACACTTGAGATTTGACACTTGACATGTGTTGAGGGAGTCCACACATAGAGCATGGATCAAGAAGGACTTTGATTCAAGGAGATATTGGATAGGTGGAGAAGGACTTCCATCTAGAGATCAGGTCAAGGAGAAGAGAGAACATAGGAAATGCAGGTGGATTTTAGCCAGAGGAAGCCACATGAAAGTGTAGCATCATATGAAAGTTTATGTACAGTATTTCCGTACATGTACGTAGGTTTTAGTGGAGACAATCGCCTATGTACGCGAGTTTTCTGAAGGAAAGGCATGTACACCTCGAAAAGTGTGCAATTATGAGCCCTA
This sequence comes from Picea engelmannii, assembly GCA_009831015.1. Classification (NCBI taxonomy): domain Eukaryota; kingdom Viridiplantae; phylum Streptophyta; class Pinopsida; order Pinales; family Pinaceae; genus Picea; species Picea engelmannii. The sequence continues at coordinate 271,606 of ML781067.1, forward strand.
CAACATACAAGACTTTTCCGTGTTTGTATGCAGTTGTATTTATCTCAGTGGACCATTATCCATATTATGGGAGCCCTAATTTTAACATAATAAAATCATTCTCAGCATTGGTTTTCCCTCTGGGGTTTTTCTAGGGGTTTCGACCCAAAAATATTGGTGTTTATGTGTGAATGATTTGGTTTCCAGTTTTGCTTCCGCTGGATTTATGGAGTTGAATATTCCAACAGTGTATTTTTTTTTGTGAGCTTCTAATTTGATTGCAGTAAGGAAATCACTAGATAACAAAGTACCTAGGTGTTGGAGTAAGATAAATTTCAACACTAAGTTGGTTAAATATCCAAAAGACAAGTTTATTCCAATTTTTTAATAAATATCCAGCAGGAGGGTCTTGTTGAACAACTGAGCCCTAGACCTATGATGCTCCTAAGGTGAAATTCATATCCCCCCTATCACAACTAATCCATTTTGAAGAATCTATCCCAGTAGTCCATCCTGTCGATACAAGGACCATAATCATTCAACATTGTGATATGTTTCCCTAGGTTCAAAGAGAAAAATAAGGTACCTAGACCTATAGGAAAGGCCAAATAATTTGTAAGAGTTACATGACATTTATTTTGTCTAGTCACATTCCCACCCGATCTCCCAATGGCATCAATAAAATAGAAGTCCCAATTCTTAAGTAGTTTAGAGAGTTTTCGAGTGACTTTATCCCCATATATCATTGTCTCTTATAGAAAAATAATAAAAGATTTGATATTGTCAATTAATATATTCACAACCAACTTATTGGAGGGGTTATCCATTCCTCTATAGTTGAGGGTCAAAAAAATAATTTGGAACCTTCAAAAGGGGCATTTTCTTTAAGAGCCTCAATTAAGGATAATGGTTTCCCACACCTGACTTTTGAGGATGCTTGTTTCTAGGCCATAGACATGAAATATTTCCTTCTCTTTTGATTGGATTTGGGTATTTTCAATTCAAAAAAACCTAATCCCCCCAGCCCCTTTCCTGGAAAATCAAGCGTGTCTTAGCTTCTAGGCCTTAAATTATACTTTACCAGTTCCAAGGGATTGGAGTCCCTTGTGCAATTTACATCTAAATAGTAGTCTATATTAGGTTTTGTAGTGGAACCTTATGGAGCTTTTCCAACATCCACACCCTCTATCATTCCAGGAATAGGTTTGATAGATGGTGGGTTGGGGTTTTTAATATTGGACAATTTGGGTAGAAAATCACTCTGGGATTCATGTTCTTTAGATCTAACCTCATTTCTCCATGTCCCCAAAACGATTTTTTTTGAGGAAAAACTTTTAGTCATAGAGTAAGACTGATGTATCTTACTCAAATTTTCTTTGTTGTCATTGTTGTCGTTGACTGCATCCTCGCTAGGTTCTTTGAACTGTCTAGTTTTTGAGTTCTAAGCGTCTGTTATCAATGGTCTTATTCAAAGGCCATCCAAGGTCACTTGCACCCATACATATTCTTTCCTACTCATAGTCTGGAATGTTTATAGCTCAAATGTCTCTGGACCTTTCAGATTCTTCCTCGAAGCCCAATTCTTTCGCATACTTGGATAATTGCATTATGAAGCAAGGTTACCATAACAGTGGTAGCCTACGCATCTAAAAGGTATCCCCTCATATTATTGATCGAGGTGGAAAACATAAAATACCCTTATAATATCCATCAAATCTACCTGAACTTTGCTCACCTCCAACCCTACCAAGATTTGAGCCATGCCATAATACCCATTCTCTTGAAAGGATAATTCTACTTCATAAAAAGTACCTAAAGTGTTAGCAATATTTTTGAACACCTCCTTGGACCAAAAAATCATTGGTAGTCCTAGAATACAAACCCATATTGGGAGCATGTCCGCACTAACTAACCAAGATTTGAAATCTATATGTCATTTCTTCAAGAACGAGGATTGGGATCCCCACTTCCAATATTGGTGCACTATTTTCTTTTTCTTTGGTCGTCCTAAAATCCCAAATTGGCCATCCTTTTAACAAAATCAACGTATGTGGATAGGGCCCCACCACTTGCTCAAAATTAAGCTTGGTCCAATTCTTCAATTCCTTACTAATCATTCTCTTCTGAAGAAAACATCCTCCTAGAATTTGATCCCCCAACTCCATTATGTCATTGAGTTTAGTTTTACACCCAAATTTAGGTTGATGGAGTCTTGTGTCTTTTTGATTAATTTATGCCTCTTTAGCTTTCTTAATCCCTCTTAATATTGAAGCCCTACCACCTCCGAATCTGAGGATGGGGAACCACTTGGTAGATTCACATCCAACATAGTGCCAACAAAACCAGAGCTAGAAAAACAATCCTACCGACTAATAGTACAATTGCAAAGGAAATAAAATTCTTTACAAGCCTCATTCAATGTGCTTACAGATTCATACTTGGAGTGTAATAAACCACCGACCTCCATTGACCATACATTCAAGGTTGATGGATTTGTAGTATTGAGTTTGTAACTCCTTGAGTGGGGGGAAATGCTTAAGCAACTATGGTTCTTGGATTGATCATCAAGAAGTCTCATCACCCTTTTCTTCATTTGTCCCGAGGTTGTGGCTCCCTACACACCCAATTCATGTGCCAACTCCCCCAAAATCACCATGGTGATCTCCTCTACGAGTCTATACCCTAGATGGTGTAGCTTGTTGGAATCCTACAACACATCCAAATGACCTACAACATGGTTTGACCAAATCGCTTGAACCTCCAACGAATCATCAGTGAAGTCAAGAGCTTCCTTCTCACACGCCCGTTGACTCATAATTCGTCCACCTATTTCAAGAGTTTGCAGAGTTGTGAAACTTATGATTTATTAAAAAATTTCATAAAAATAACTATAGTAGGTGGGGTCCCTTGGGAAAGAAAATTGAAATTATATGGTTTTATATGGCACACATATTGTTAGCATCATGACATGGCATTACAATATGGTTCCAATTTGGGGATATCTCCTTGCATCAAAGAATTTTGTCTCAAGGTTCATTTAAGTGCATTCATAACAACATACTTGAGTAATCATGTTTCTCATGGCACAAAGTGATATTTGGTATGATGATGTGTTTCAGTTTTAGTATGCCTCTCCTCTAAGTGGAATTAAAGATGGCATGGAAAAGTAAAAAATACATGGCTCAACATACATAGGCATATATGGTGGCATGTTTCAACTCATTTTATGTTTAGGTTTGAAGAGTTGCATAAGCTTATATTTTATATTGAGTATATAATGATGGTTATACTTTATTGGTTTGACATTGGAATCATGGTCCAAATATGACATATATGGTTAAAAGGTTCACATGTCCCATCCTTAATTTTATAAGTTTGGCACTCATATAAGACATGGTATTGGTTATAAATAAAAGGTTCGCATTCACAAAGGTTGGTGATCTCCCATGTGTAATGTATTAAAGGCACATCATACAATTGATTGATTTGGTATGGGAGGGATATATTTCGTATGTGGTCTATAGAGTTGGTTTACATATGATTTCGATGTGTTTTAACCCATGATTTGTGATATATGACTATGGTACATCATGATTTGGCTATGCATTCAAAATTTGTTACGATTAGGCATTTATGACCGCCGAAATCTCACCTCGCCATCTTTGGAATTCATTAGGGATTATTCATTTGGTTTTTGGACTATGGAAAGAGAGCTTAGTGCGGTATTCACTCTAGAAGACTATTGTTTTTTCATTACTACAATCGTGAAGCCTATACAACTGTTCGAACTTGGAATTGTACAAATATTGGTCTGTACTTGCTAAGGTATGTATCTACGCAGATTTGAGAGAATTGCTCTAGCTAGTTTTTTGTTAAAAAACTAATATGGCTTTGTAGTTGGTTGATAGTGTGAATTTTTTTTCCCTTTTCTTCCACTTGTATACAAAAAAATCATGGGTGAAAAAGGTTGAATTGTTTTTGGAACAACCAGTTTTAAAAGTTTATTACTTTTGAAAGATTTTCCGGTGATAAGAATTATAGTGGATTTATTCCCTTTTGCATACTCTTGAATGTTTTCTACTATCACTAGTTCATTATATCACTTTCCATATACTTTTTCACGTTTTGAATTGGTTTGAATACACAATTAAAATGAAGGAAAAAGAAGTGATTTCTGGGTTAAACCCATAAAGATGATCTATTCCTTATGATGAAATGGGACTTGGGTTCTGTCTAGAATCATTCTTAAAGCTATGGAAATTGAATTGCTTTGAAACCTTGATTTTTTTATTTATGCAAAATGTATACCTCATCTTGGCTCTTTAATCATTCTCATACATGGTATTTATTCCTTTGTCGAAAGAAGTGTTTCCTGGGTTTAAATGTGTTGTTTATACTTATCCTTTGAAACATTTACTTCATTATGCCCAAGGTTGTGAATTTGACATACCCTTTTGGTATGGTCGTTGTGAAATCCCACCCATATTTTTCTTGATTTTTTTTATATGATGCTTGGGTTACATAATAAAATTATATGGGTACATGTTCATTCTAAAATAATCTATCCATTACTCTCATATGACAGTTCATACTCTGTTTTGGTGTGTCAAAATCCCACTACCTGGAAAATTGTCAATCGCCACATTAACTTTTTTATTATACTTGCCATGGGTATTGGTAAACTTGTATATATGAGCTTGACAACTGTAGATATTAATTGATTTATACAGTGTTAGTCTTTAGAAAAGAAAAGGGGATGATATAAGTATTATTGTGAATATGTTAAGGATGGTATAAGGTTTGTTGTGGTTATTCCACATATAGTAAAAAGAGCATGGAAAGGTACCAAACCCCCAATCATTATATTGGGTTATCATTTGATAATAATCACAAATAAATGAGTACATAGTGGCTGAGTTAAAATTATAAATAAGTTTTGCGTGGACATTTTGTGTCCTATCCTCCATTTGTTTTCACTTTCCATATGCATATTCCATTTGTCATAAAAATGGTCTAGAATCTATGCAGAGTGAAATATTTATGATGAATGCGCATGGGTTTTCTTCCCTCCTTTTACATAATTCCTTTTTCATTTCTCCCCTTGCATACTTGATCTGCCATGCTATAGTCAGAGCCATATTAGTCATGTTCAACAAATTATGTAAAGTACATTTATCTTGTTGTGTGTTGTATTATACTTTAAAATATTTTTATTGACTATATGAATTGGAATTAGATGAGATTCTTTAGTAGTGGAAGCAGAGGGAGTAACATGGGTAACATAGCAGGAACAGGCAGAAGGCTTAACATGTTATGGTAGCATGGGAGACACACAAAGATAAGGTTCTCGATTCATTTTGATGCAGATTCATAGGAATTCAACTATTTGGTGCAAACTAGATATTTAAACCTCGATGGGAAACCAGACTTACCTCAACCCCCAACTCCCCCTAGTGCACCTTTGCATCTTCACCCCAATATCATGGAAATTCCCGAGCCTCCTATTCATCCTGAGGATGATGGTTGGGATAATAATCCAATGAATCCTTATTCCGATAATTCACAATGGCCTACCAATACAGGATTCAAAAAATGTTTGTGTAAGGATCATTACCATTTCTTGCATCAACATTTCTTTGGCGACCATACTAGGGAAATATTAAGTCCCTATTAATTTTATTTTCTTTGATTTTAATGACTTTACCTATCCCTCAACAACTGAATCTAAGGTTTCATTTTCCTGATCAAAGAAGAATAACTTCAGGCTTGTTTGTCTTCATTATAGAGAATGATGTCTCCCATGAACAACTTGAAAGTTATTGGGAGATAATTGCTCGTGATATAGAAATTCAAGAGAAAAGAGAGGCCTTGGAAAGGAAATCTCGTAACTATTCTCCTCCCCATAAAGTTTCCTTATGACCACTCAGTCTCGTGTATCATGACAAATGAGAGGTGAAACACATGAATTTTATCCTTTCATTGAAATTGGAAGAATGAAGGCAATCCTAGAAAACCTTTAACCAAAGCTTCGATGATCTCATTCTAATTCTACGACTGAAGTTACGAGTTTTCAAAAAAATTCTCTTCTAAGAAGATCATAATGACTTCTTCTTGTGTTTTTGGTACTCCAAGCGGAGCCACTTCATCACAAACTTCTTCCTCATCCATAATTGGAAGTGTATACAATATTTTTAATTCAGTTCGATCAACAACCAATCCAACAAAAGTAATTCAAAAATATGGCTTGTTTCAATTTGAAGAAGATGCTAATACCACTCCATGGCATGTACCTTCACCTTTAAATTTGAATGCTGCCACTGCCCCTCTTCCCAAGTTTAAAGAGCATTTAATTGTTTTTTCTAATGCAAGTCATAACATAAGTGCTAATGATAATGCCACATGTATGATATTGTTTATCAAATCATTAGAAGGGAAGGCAACAACTGATTTTTTTGAATTACCCTCAAAATATTTTTCCACATGGGTCGAGTTATGTTACTAGTTTAAGTCCACTTATAGGCAACCTCACATCCTGATTGAATTATTGAAAAGTTACAATAATTTGGTCTATGACAAAGGTGAGACAATTAGAGCATTCAATTTATGTTTCACCAAGTTATATAATCAAATTACCGAGATAATTAGGCCTCATAATCAAGATTCCCTCATGAATTATTATAATTGCATACCTCCTTTTCATCACAGATTAGAAAAAAAAAGTGTTAAAAATATAGGATGAGTGTTGCAAACCTGTCTAGAATACGAGAAACAAATCATGAGAATTGGTCTTCCCATAAAAGATATGAACAAACAAACTAATATGAATGTTGTTTTACAATTATTTCAAGATATGAGTAATCGAATGATTTCCTTTGAAAATAAAGTGATTTCTCAACCAACTCTTGATAGTTCTGCTCAAGCTTTGCTTCAAAATCAATCTCAATCTTTTCAACAAAAACCATTCTTTCTCGTGCTTGGTGTAATTTTTGTGAAGAAAATCATGAATAAAGCACATGTGAAATTAGAAAGGATGAAAGGGAAATATTTTTTGGGAAAATAGTTGATTCAACCATAGCCACTTTAGATTGGGCACCTGAGAATGATATCTTGATGGTTGATACTAGGAATCATTCTTATCAAAACAAAATTAAAGGAAACTTTAGAAAAAATCCTTCTATTATGAATTTTGATGTTTCAATTCCTCAACAATTTGATTCTTAGAACACATCAAGCTCAATGGGTCACTTACCTCAGACTTCTCAACAATATCAAGTTGTCCCATCTTCTTCTTTTACTACCTTCCAAAAATATAATATCTTGAAGCAGATGACAAATATTAAAATTTATGCTACATTACTTGATATGGCCTCTGTCCCAAAACAACAAGAATATCTTAAAAGTTTTATTGAAGTTAAAACCTCTATTGTAGCTAATCTGACTTTAGAATAAGAAGAAGAAGAATTATCTGAAAATAAAATTTTGGTTGTATATAATCCAATAAATTCGGTTAGGAATCCTCCATTCTAAATTTCCATGAAAATTATGCACAAAGTTGCACATTGTTGTCTTATTGATGGTGGGTCAGGGCCTAATGTCATGTCTAGAATTATCATGAAAGAATTAGGACTTTCTTGTACAAATGAAAAATAAAAAAATATGTTGGCATATAATAATAAAAAACAAGCTACCATAGGAGATATCAACGATGCCACTCAAGTATTGTGTGCACTTCCGAAGATCTGTACTACTTGTAACATCCAAGTCATTGACATGCATATACATAATTATTCAATAACTCTTGGTTGTGACTGGAAAGCGCTAACAGGTGGATATATGTCCATGGATGGGGCTCATATGTATGTCCCAAAAGCTGGTAAGAACATCATTATTCTTCATGAAGATCATATTTTCCCATACATAGAGAGCATTTTGCAACCTCATGACAACTTTTTTGAAGAAGACATTGGTATCTATTATGTCTTCCTTGAGGAGGAAAATCATGTCCCATCATTTATTGATCCGTATGATCATATATGGCACATACATTTTGATGGTGCATGTTCGAATAATGGGAAGGGTGTTGGGATTGTGCTGTATTCTCCTCTAGGAAAAAAATATATTTTTTCTTATAGACTTGAGTTTGCTTGCACCAATAATGTTGTGGAGTTTGAAGCCCTTATACTTAGCATGGAGAATGCTTTCAATCTACGATGGAAACATATTATGTATTTTGGTGATTCCGAGTTAGTTGTCAAATTGGTTAAAAATATTTATAAATCATTGAATAAAATCTTGAAACGATATATGCAAGCACTCTAGCGATTAATTTCCAATATTTTGTCTTTCAACATTTATTATGTGCACACAGAACTCAATTCCATGGCGGACAAGTTAGTTTTTTATGCATCCCATCCTGAAAGGTAGTTACTCTAAAAAATCTTGATTGCACATTCCTCTCCTTTTTTTTTTTACAATAACGGTTATGAGGATTTATATTACTATCTGGCAAATAACCTGCCAGTGGCCTTACAATCTGAGCTTCTTAGGCTGCTGTTCTTGATATTCCTGGACAATAGTATTGCACATACAAAAATCCAGAGCGAGGGCATCTAGGGGATATCTCCCTTTACAAAATTCCTGGTCTTAACAGACTGATTTACATAGGTACTATAGATAGAGGGCCATAACTGGACTAACTTAAACTGACAAGCTGGCAGAACTAAAAGGAACAGAGCATCAGCTGAGCAAACTTCAACCAAGAAGACAGAGGGGAGAATCAAACTTCGACCTTTGGAGGCTTGCCGAGGCCTTTGCTGAGGTCCTCTACCTTCTTTTCCAGTGCAACCAACCTCTTCCCAAGCTCCCCTGAGCTGACCGCGATGTCTTTCATGTTCGTCAAATGATCCTCCTAGATTTCTTCTCGAAGTTCTTTGAGCTCTTTGTTCAGCATGTCCCAGCGGTCGTTTCCTAACTTCTGTAGCCTGCACTGCTTTGTTTCTATAGCCTGCACAATTCGATGAAGTTTGTCCAGGTCTGACTGGATCATCACGAGTCTTGCTCCTATGGTCAGATCCTCTCCTCCTCCTTCTCCTGCGCCCGATCCAGAGGCCATCTCCTTGGCTTCCTGCTTGAGCGTACTGAGCAACTGCCTTCTTTGTAGAGCGAGCGACCCTCTTTGACTTCCTGGAATCAAGGGTAACTGATATGCAGATAGCGGGCCGGGACTGCCTAAAATGGGCCTCTGGTAAAGCCCAAAGATTCTGGCACCTGGGATGCTTACCTATAGCTGCAGACTGAAAGATCTTTAAGATTGAGAAATGGCAGATGATAGATTTGGTGCAGGAGGTAATCTCTACGATCCTCTTTGCCTTGGATTCCTGACAAGCCCCGATCAAGCTAGGGATGATGGGATCGGGTCTGCCAGTCTCTAGAGTACTCCTTTTACGGGATTGGGTAGAATTTTTCTTCCTCATTTATTCTTGTCTCCCCCCTGCTCAAGGAGGCGCCTCGGTTAGCTTCGTCATCTGCCAGATGGTTTCTTTCCCTGAGGACATGATAGAAATGGATATGGTCATAGTCCTTTGTTCTGATGAGGATTCTTGAGTACAACTGAGCTAGTGTGACATTATTCGGCCGTTTCTTCTTTGCCATGGAATGGATGACTATTCTGGAGTCCCCTATTACCACCAAATTAGTAACTGAAAGTCTACTGGCTTGTCCAAGGCCTTTCCAGAGAGCTAATTATTCGACAGAGTTGTTGGAGAGTTGGCCAAGTCCCCATGCAAAGGATAGGATAAACTTACCATCAGGGTCGAATAGGACTCCACCTCCACCTGCTTTCCCAGGATTTCCCTTCGAAGCACCATCCATCATCAACACATGTTTTTTAAGAGACGATCTCCATTTGATAAATTCTTGTTCCTCTAACCTGATGTCCCAGGGAGAGTTATGAGGAACATGTTGCTTGGATCTTGAGACCAGACCGGGGTCTAGTTCAGCAAACCAATTATGAATATTCAGATATGGGAGGGATTCGTTGTAAAGGGAGGTTTTGGAGGTCACCAGCTCATTTATCAAAACTTTAACTTTTATTGCGAGGTGAGCAGGAGAGTCAGCGGTCTCTCTGAAGATTCTACCATTTCGTTCCAACCAGAGTTTCCAACAGATAAATTTGGGGATCCAAGCCCAACAATGTTTTAAAAGATTCAAGTTGGAAAAGGAGAAAGGGGCAATCGATAGCCAGGAGCGAAAGAGGTCTGAAAATGAAGGGGGGAGGGCTAGGTGAAGCTGACCAAGCACCAGGTTCCAAAGATCAGAGGTGAAAGAGCAATGGATGAAGAGGTGGTCAGAAGATTCTTTGTAGCAAGAAAAAAGGGAGCACCTTGAGGGGCCTTCCCATACCCTTTTTCGAAGGTTATCAAAGATAAGGATACTATTGTGCAGGAGAGTCTAGCAAAAAAAATCAATCTTGGGCAAGGAGGGGAAGTTCCAGAGGAATCTCCAAAGGGAGGGGTCAGAAGGAACCCAGGGAATGGCTAAAAGAGCTGAGTAACCAGTAGAGGCAGAGTAATACCCCGAGGAGAGGCCCCATCCTCTCTTATCTAACTTTGAGGCTGAGAGGGGAGAGCATCCCTGGAGCAAGTTCATGAGACGATCTACTTCATTCAGCAGGTGAGGAGGGATATCCCCCAAGTTCCAGGAGATCCAAGAGCTTTTGTCATCCTGGCTCCACTCATAAATGTCCCACAGAGTGGTCTTATTCGAAGAAGTGAGCCAAGTTTTAATATTTTCAAGGTCAGTCTCTGAGGACAGAGGCGGGTTTCCGAGGACCGAATCCTCCCATATCTTGATTTTCTTACCATTCCCAGGAATCCAGTGAAGCTTTGAGTTTATCAGGTCCCTAGCTTTTAGGCAAAGTTTGAAGATAGGGGAGCCTTTCACAGCCAATGGGGGTCTGTCCATACATCTTTCCTTATGGCCCAGGAAGTATTTCTTCCGAATTGCCTTGGTACTCCAAGTAGTTTTCTCATGAATAATTCTCCACAGGATTTTCCCTCCCATCGCCAGATTTTGCTTGGCTACATCTCTGATTTGAAGACCTCCTTCTCCTGTAGGAGCCTTAACTTTATCCCAGCTTACTAAGTGCATCTTTCCTTGACCATTTTTCCCCCCTTCCCACATGAATTTTCTAAGGAGTTTATCAATATTGTTGACAATTGACTTTGGAGCTAAAAGAGTGGAGGTTTGATAGATTGGCATGGAGGCTAGGACCGAATTAATGAGCACAATTTTCCCTACTTTATTCAACCATTTAGCTCCCCAAGCTTGGATTTTTCCTTTGAATTTGTCTAATAGAAGAAGCCATAGGCTGTTCCTGGGATTTGCCTTTACCAGCGGGATCCCAAGGTAGCTTATCAACTCCCAGGTCGTGGTGCCCTCCATCCCAAGGACTCTAGAAATGTCCATAATTTCTCTTGGAGTACAGTTCCATCCATAAATTTTACTCTTCCTAAGACTGATTTCGCTTCCTGAGACTTCTTTATAGGCGTCCAACTCTTTTTTGAATATTGTTGCAGATCTCAGAGTAGCAGAGCTGAGCAGCAGTGTATCATCTGCAAACTGGGCATGATTAATGTTATTAACTCTGGGGGCTATGTTGATTCCGGTCAGAGATTTGAGCTGAAAACAATTGTCTAATTGGAAGCTCAAAATTGATGCTTGGATAGCATAGCGAAAAGGAGAAAGCGGGCATCCTTGCCTTAGTCCCCGGGAGGCTTGAAAAAAGGAGGCAGATCTTCCATTGACCAGGGGAGCTGTCCAGGGGCCCGTAATACAGGCCTTTACCCATTTGATCACTTGGTTCTGAAAACCTAGCTTACTCATAACAACAAACAAGAAGCTATGGCGTACCCTGTCAAAAGCATTAGCTAGATCCAATTTTACTATCATACCTTTCTCTCTTCTTTGGTAGCTAGAATGGATGGCTTCTTGCACCAAAAGAATGTTGTCTTGGATATGGCGCCCCTTAACAAACCCTCCTTGGTTTTCAGGAATGAGCTTGGGAAGAACATGCTTGAGCCTGTTGGCAATGACTTTAGTTATAATTTTGTACCCCGTATTGCACAACGAGATGGGTTTGAATATGGAGAAGTTCTGGGATCCTTTCTCCTTTGGGATGAGAGCGAGGAAAGAGGAGTTAGTGCCTCCACCAATCTTAGAGCAGTGCTGAGATTTCTTTACCATTCTGATCAGGTCCTTGTGGATGATATCCCAACAGGATATAAATAATCTAGTTGTGAAACCATCCGGGCTAGGGGCTTTGTCTGGGTCCATCTCCCACAGAGCTTTTTTGATCTCTTCTTCCGAAATAGGGGCTGATAATTTGAGATTGCTTGCATCATCAACAAGGGTCGGGACCATATTTAAAGGATAACTATCAGGGTACTGGCCTTCAATACTCTCTTCCTTAAACAACTCTTGGTAGAAGGAGTGAGCCACTTTCTTTATTTCTTCAAAGTTTGAAATGGAACGACACTGATAGCTTATTTCATGGATTGTGTTGTAATTTTGGTGGGCCATTGCTTGTTTATGAAAGAAGGAGGTATTCTTATCTCTTGCCCTTAGCCAAAGGCTCCTTGATTTGACTCTCTAGAATTCTTCTTCTTTTCTTAAGGCTCTATGGAGCTTTTTCTAAAGCTCATACTCTCGGTCCAACACTAAGAGAGTGATCGACTCACCTTCCATTGCTAGTTGGTGATTCCCCAAATCGTTTTGGGCTTTTCTTCTTTCTGCCGAGGGGGAGCTGAGGTTTTTGGCCCAATTCTTAAGGTCCCATTTAATTCTTCTTAATTTCTCTTCCCAGACAAAGAAAGGGGAGCCGGTGACAGGGTGCCTCCAAGAGTCTACAACAATATCCAAGAATCCTTCCGTGCCAACCCAAAGAGGGTTGAAACGAAACGGGATTGGCCCTAAGTTTTCCCCAGTGGAGAGGGAGAGAGTAATTGGCTTATGATCAGAGGTGTAGGAGGGGAGGATGTCAGAGGTTGCAAAGAGGCCTAGGGTTAGAAAGGAAGATTGGATGAGGAATCTATCCAACCTTGCAGCAATATGGCCAGGGCCGGTTCTTCTATTGGTCCAAGTGAACTTCCCTTTACTGGGATTTTGGACTTGAGCTCCCAATCCAAGATGAGGTCTTCCACCCATTCCCTAGCAGGGTCTCTAACCGGGGAGCCTCCTCTCTTTTCTGAAAGAGATAAAGTGACATTAAGGTCCCCTGCTAGGACTATATTTTCTTGGGGGTTAAGGGACAGGAAGCTGTTTATGGAATCCCAACATTCTTTCTTTTCAGATAACAAAATAGGAGCATAAATGTTAAAGAGACTTACCGAGTGGCCGGATTCTTTATGCAAGAGCTTGGTGAAGAGCCAGTGGGTGGTTTTGTCTTCTTCTAAGAGCTCCAGAGAGGAAGAGTTCCAGAAAGTGGTCAGGCCTCCAGAAGCACCTCTGGCGCTTACTGCTCTTCCGTTACCTTTTTTCCAAAACTGATTACTTGTTTGAAGGGTCTCATCTTCCTCCATTTTTGTCTCCTGGATCAACAGGACTTCGGGGTTTGACATTCGAACCAGATCTCTTACTGCTTCAGTTTTAAATTTTCTTCCTAATCCTCTGCAGTTCTAGGAGACGTACTGCATTATAAAACTGAGGGGGAGGAGGGGGCTCCCTTAGGAGCCCTATTTTCTTTGGCTGAGGATCTGGTTGTTATCATGTCTGGAATGGTTTTCTGGGTTCCTGCTGTTACATCCCTATAGGATTTTTCTTCCCTCTTCTTCCTGTCTATTTTTCTTCCATGGTTGGCTTTCTCGGGGGTTCCCACTGAGCTTCTTGTTTCAGTGGCACCCTCATCTGAATAAACTCCTGTTTCAACGCCTATAGATACGTGTTCTTCATTTGATTTCGTGAGATCCTCAGGAGAGGCTTCTTCTATCACAGGATCAACAGGGATCAAAGGAGGGGCCAACAGAGGGGGAGCAGGAGGGGGGGGGGAATAGAAGAGGGAGGAGGGCTGGAGGAGTGGGCCGGGTTCGAGGAGGAGGGCTGAGATACAACTCCCCCAACTCGCTTATCTCTGGGATTTTGCGAGGTTTTGGATCTCTTTACCTGTTGCCAACCTTCGGAGGGCTCCTTGTCTGAAGGTTGGAGTTTGGGGCAGTTCTTCTGGAAGTGCCCATGTTCTTGGCAATTCCTTCACTTAAATGGGAGATGCTCATAATCAACTTTTTGGTAGTATGACCAAGATCCTACTGTGAGCTTGACTGCTTTAGGAAGTCCAGCTTCCAGATCCACTTCCACACAGATCTGGGCACACGTATAGTTTACCTTGGTGTCAACCTTGTCTATAAAGCGCCCTATTCCATTTCTGATCTTCTGCAGGGATTCATAGCTCCAGCAATGGACCGAAAAATTTGGCAGTCTCACCCAGACTGGAACTTCCTTGGGAGAGTCAACATTTGGATCAAAATCAAGAGTCCAGCGGTTTAGGTATAGACCCTAGGTTCCCATGAAGTATGGGCCATTTCTAAAGATCAGATCTCTGTCTTCTTTGTTAATGATTTCAAAAATGAAATATCCTCTTCCTACAGGGTAGCAGGTAACCCCATGCTTGAGGTGGGGCTTCCAGTTTCTCTGGATCCAGTCATCCGTTGTCTTTGGGGAGGGCCAAAGTCCCATGAACTGTCCAACCAACCCTCTTTCTACCAGGGCCAACGCTATCTTGACTGGTTGGGTCTCTGGCAGACCGATTTCTGGAATTTCTTCTAGTTTCTTGATAAATTTTGGGACAGACAGGGGGATGGAACGCTTACCTCTGCTGCTCACGAGCCTCCTGAAGGCGTCTGCATCTGAAAGGGGAGGGGGGGGGGAATCCCCACCCCCAGGGGGGGCCATGGCTGCCGCAAGGATCTCACGATCGCCGCTCAAGACCTAATGCACGCTCAAGACCTTATCGTCCAAGTTCTTAGGGCCTTATCCTAACCCCTTCCAAAGTTTAATGATCCACATTCCTCTCCTTATATCATCCTCATATACTAGATAATGAGGAATCTTGGAATATTTTCCCCAATGACGAAATCATATGCACTTTTCTAAAGAATGAACCTCTAAATAAAAATGAAATCATCTCTTTAGATGACGATAAATTCCCTAAAGGGTTGACTCATTTATAAGGATCATTCTCTTATGGTGATGTTCAAAATCACGAGAAAACATAACTGGAGGATTCTATAGAAAATATAGGTGATACCATTCCCATGTACATTGGGATGGAAGAAGATCCAAAAATTTTAAAAATTGGAGCCCACTGTTCAGAAGAAGAAAAAAAGAAATTCATGGATTTGTTCCATGAATTTGATGATGTCTTTGCCTGGTCTTATGCTAATTTACGTGGTTTTGATCCACACATAATTCAATGTGTTATTCCAATTAAAGAAGATTCTAAGCCTATAAGACAAAGACAAAGACCTATAAATCCTGTGATTGAAGCTACTATTCATAAGGAAGTAGAAAAGCTATTAGTTTCCCATATTATTTTTCTAGTAAAATATTCATAGTGGGTTGCAAATATTGTCCCTGTTAGATAGAAAAATGGGGATATTAGATTATGTGTTGACTTTCAATCCCTTAATAAGGCCAGCGTAAAAGATAATTTTCCACTTCCGAATATGGAGTTGATTCTTTAGAAAGTTGTGGGGTTTGAAATTATGTCACTTCTTGATGGATTTTTAGGTTATAATCGATACACCTCAAGAGAGATGACAAATATAAAACAACCTTGACTACTCATTGGGGCACCTTTGCATATGAACGTATGCCTTTTTTCCTAATTAACATCGGTGCTACCTTTGAGAGAGCTATGAAAATATATTTCGATGATCTAATCAGAACCATTATTCAAATTAATCTTGATGATTTAACAATGTATTCAAAGATCCAAGAAGATCATTTTTAACATCTTAGACAAGTATTCTTGCATTACTGCAAATATGGTATGTCATTGAATCCAACAAAGTCAATTTTTAGTGTCACTTCTGGAAAATTACTTGGTCATATAGTTTTAGATTATAGTATTGATATTGATCCAGAAAGAATAATTTCTATCAAGAATCTCCCTGCTCCTACCTCAAAAAAGGAAATTCAATCTTTTATGGGAAAAATCAATTTTGTAAGGAGATTTATTCCTGATTTCACTAATATGGTTAAACCTATCCACAATTTTCTTTAGGAAAAACAAGTCTTTTCCTAGACTCCAAATATCAAAAAATATTTTGTTGATATAAAAGATGTTATAATTTCCGCTCCTATCTTGGATAAACCCATTTTTTCAAAAGAATTTATCATTTACACAAATGCCACTGAAGAATCTATTATGCAATTCTTCTTAAAATGCAGAACATCCTGTAGATTTTGCGAGTCAAAGTCTATCAGATGATGAGTTGAAATATACATTAATTGAGAAGCATGAGTTTTCTCTCGTAAAAGCTATTGAAAAGTTTTGACACTTCATTCTTAGTAAACATATTGAAGTTAATGTCCCTTTTCCTGCTGTTAATTTTTTGTTATCCCAAACTTTTTTGTGAGGAAAATTGGCACATTGGATTACTAACATACATGAACATTATTTAACGATCACAACTACCAATACAATAAAGGGACGTGACTTGGTGCTACATCTGGCTCATCATGCTGAACCAAGATGCATTTTTGAAAAAAATTATGAAGCCCTATTTGATTTTATTTTTTATTTTTATTGAAAATGGAAATATTGATTTTGTAAATCATCCTTGGTATCAAGATATTATTTTTTATCTACAAAATGAACATTGCCCTGATTACCTAGAAAATTATGAACGAAGAATGATTCATCTTGAAGCTTCTAAATACCTCATTCTAGGTTCACTTTTGTTTCGTAGAACCTCTGATGTATTATTGTTGAGATGTATTGATGGTACAACAACTCATATTATGCTCACAAAGCTTCATGGCACTGTTGAATTTGATATGCACATCAGTGGGCACTTTGTTGCTAAGGCTATTGCACATAAAATCATAAGGAATAGTTATTATTGGCTCTCCATTTTCAAAGACTCGTACAAGTTTGTACAATCTTGTAATGTGTGTCAAAAGGCTGATGGTAGAGAAATTTTTTTTGCTATTCCTTTACAACCGGTCATACCTAAATTTCCATTTTCTAAATGGGGATTAGACTTCATCGAATAGACTAATCCTCCTTATTATGTGGGTCATGTGTTTATCCTAACTGTTACAGATTATTTTATGAAGTGGACTGAAGCAATTTCTCTCAAACATGCCAAAGACGAACAAGTGATCTCCTTTCTTGAAACAAATATCTTCTCTCGATTTGGTCTTCCAATTCAAATAATTTATCATAATGGACCAACTTTCATGTCAGGAAAGTTGACTCAATTCCTTAATAAATTTGGAGTGAAACATTTCACTTCGTCGACCTACTACCCCCAGGGAAATGGGCAAGTTGAGTCAACAAATAAGAATGCAGTTAAAATTCAGAAGAAGATCATTGATGCTAAACCCCGCCAATGACACACCTTATTGACATATGCCTTATGGGAAGACCATACAACCACTAAGAATAGTACAAGTCAGACCCCATTTAAGTTGTTATGTGGTCAAGAAGTTGTCATCCCTATTGAGCTTGAACTTCTCTTAGATTATGCCTGTAGGATGAGAAACCGAATTCTATAGATATCCCTTCAAGATTAAATTCTTTATTATCCTTAGAAGAAAAAAGAGTCATTCTCTTAATTATTTAAAGAAAAGGAAACAATCCGTTCAAAAATATTTTGATAAAAAAGCTAAATCAACTATTTTTGCAGTGGGTGAAAATGTGTTTTTATGGGATTCTACTCATGCAGATAAAGCGAAACACTCAAAGTTTCAGAAATTATGGCTTGGCCCATACATAATCGCCTTTGTCATTGGAAGTAACTCTTACTTGCTCAAAGATGAAGATTACAGGTTATTCTCATATACTACCATTGGTTCACATTTGAAACACTATGTTGAACCAAATAAGAACTAATTAATAAAATTTGAAGTGTTTTTTTTTGTATATATTTCAGTTTAGTTGTTGCTTCATGTTTTTCTTATTTCATTTTTTTTTTGGTTTTGTTTTCATTTTGCTTTAGTTTCATTTTTTTTTGGAGATGTTTTTAGGCATCTAGATCAATCAAGTTATATTATTGTTCATCAATTTTGCAAAACCATTGTTAATTTCACCTAAGTGTATGTAGAATGCAAACAAAAAAGATAAATAAGTTAGCCTTTCTTATGTTCACAATGCTATTTGCGGGGTACTTTTCAAATTGGCTAAGTTTTCTTGTTACAACTTGATTGATACAGTTCTTCCCTATTTTCTTCTTTCCGTTGCTTCCCTTTCATGAGTAATTTTCTATTTGCATACATTAAATTTTGACCTGAAAGTTTGTTCAAAATATCATTCCCGAAGAAAATACAGTTAGCAAATCTAAAGACCAAACATTCTTAATAATGAAACTAGATATTTTGAGTTCTGGTCTACTAAAATAAGACTACCCTGTGGATTCACCATGTGTTGACTCATACTCCATCCACCTATTTCAAGAGTTCACAAAGAGTTGTGAAACTTATGATTTATTAAATTTTTTCATAAAAATAACTATAGTAGGTGGGGTCGCCTAGGAAATAAAATTGAAATTATATGGTTTTATATGGAATGCATCTTCTTAGAATCATGACATGATATTATACTATGATTTCAGTTTGGGGATATCTCCTTGCGTCAAATAAGTTTGTCTCAAGGTTCATTTAAGTGCATTCATTACAACATACTTGAGTAATCATGTTTCTCATGATACAAAGGTTCATTTTGGTACGCCTCACCTCCAAGTCGAATTAAAGATGGCATGGAAAACTCAAACATACATGGATCAACATACAAAGGCATATATGGTGGCATGTTTCAACTCATTTTATGTTTCAAATTAGCATGGTATTAACATTTGAAGAGTTGCATAAGCTTATATTTTATATTGAGTATATAATGATGGTTATACTTTATTTGTTTGATATTGGAATCATGGTTCAAATATGACATATATGGTTAAAAGGTTGTCATGTCCCATCCTTAATTTTATAAGTTTGGCACTTATGTAAGACATGTTATTGGTTATAAATAAAAGGTTCACATTCACAAAGGTTGGTGATATCCCATGTGTAATGTATCAAAGGCACATCATAGAGTTGATTAATTTGATATGGGAGGGATATATTTCGTATGTGGTTTATAGAGTTGGTTTACATATGATTTCGATGTGTTTTAACGCATGCTTAGAGTAGGAGATCAAGGAAGACAAAGAGGAGTTACAACATGATTTGAAGGAGGAAAATCACGCCTACGAAAACCTTATTGAACAATGGTTCCAAGTAAGCATTAGGTTAGATCAAAGTTTTTGTTTTTATTGAGTTAATTCACAGTTACAACAACTAAATTTTCTTATCTTCGTATGTTCTAGATTTCATTTCACAAAATTGACAATGAATATATTCTTATTACTATTGCATGTATGGTTACATTGGATATTTGACTACACATAATTAATTTCTAACTTCCAATTAGAGTAGAGTAGGCAGGTTCAAAGGAATAAAACATGTTAGTTTTAGTTTTGAATAAGTATGCTATTCCTCCGGCCGGCCTTAGGTTTTGACTTTCATTTTTATAGCTCGGAGAAAAAATTGTGGTTTTCACGTTTAAATTTTGAACCTCATGCCTTTAGCAAACAATGCCTCCCACCTGTGATCGCATGCCTCTTCCCACTCCAACTCACCATTTTATGGATAGAACGTTTTTATGTGAATCCCTACTCCGTTTTCTTTCCCCAACGATCATAATCGTTCAAAGTTTTTTTTCTGAGTAGAATATTGCAGTAGAGGACTACACCGTTGAAGGAAATAGAGCAGTTTTCCTTATCAAAAATCATTGGGGAAGGAGAGAGCTAAGAGGGTTGGCAACCTTGAGGCCCAGCCAGAAAACAACGCATTCGTTTCACGACTGAATAATACACTGAAATTCATGCAGGTTCGATTCTCATGAAAGCATACACACTCAAACTTGGTTGCAGTAAGATGTTGAGGCACAACAAGATATAGAGAAACTATTCAGAGAGAAACTTCACACTACCATTCATTCTCATGCTAAATATTTCATATTACCCATGGCAGTGAAGCAACAATACATCAGTGTCCATGACTTCCATGAATGCTTAGAGATGGAGATCTGTATGGACTGAGGGGATGGTAGTTTCTCTGTATTCAAGCTACCATTTATCGGATTTATAGGCGTTCTAGTCTCCTTGTTTATCTGTTTTATAGGAGTTTCACTTGGTTTACATATGATTTCGATGTGTTTTAACGCATGCTTAGAGAAGGAGATCGAGGAATACAAAGAGGAGTTACAACATGATCTGAAGGAGGGAAATCACGCCTAGGAATGCCTTATTGAACAATGGTTCCAAGTAAGCATTATGTTAGATCAATTTTTTTCTTTTTATTTAGTTAATTCATAGTTACAACAACTAAATTTCGATGGTGGTACAAGTGGGCATATGACCATCGAAATCCTATATGGTGGTACAAGTGGGCATTATGACCATCAAAATCCTATATGGTGGTACAAGTGGGCATTATGACTGTCGATATCACACCTTGACACCTTTGGAATTCATTAGGGATTTTGTGTTTTAGACTGTGGAAACTGTGGAAAGAGAACTCAGTGTGGTATTCACTCCAGAAGATTGTTGCTTGTTCATTGTTGTAATCATGAAGCATTTACAATTGTTTAGACTTGGAATTGTATAAAGGCTGGTCTCTACTTTCTTAGTTATGTACCCACACAGATTTGAGAGCATTACTGTAGCTAGTTTGTTGTTAAATAACTAATATGGCGTTGTATCTAGTTGCTAGTGTGATTTTGTTTTTCCTTGTCTTCCGCTTGTATACAAATAAATTCATGGTGAAAAAGGTTGAAGTGTTTTTGGAACAACTGGTTTTACAAGTTTATCACTATTGAAAGAGTTTCTGGTGATAATATCATAGTGGATTGATTCCCTTTTGCACACTCTCGAATGTTTTTTACTGTCACTAGTTCATTATATCACATTCCATATATTTTTTCACGTTTTGGATTGATTTGACTACGAAATTAAAATGGAGGAAAAAGAAGTGAGTTCTGGGTTAAACCCATAACGATGACTGATTCCTTATGATGAAATGTGACATAGGTTCTCTTTAGAAACAATCTTAAAGGCTTAGAAGTTGAATTGGGTTAAAACCCTGATTTTATTTACGCAAAATGTGTAACTCAACTTGGCTCTGTAATCATTCTCATGCCTTGTATTTCTTCCTCCGCTGAAAGAAGTGTTTCCTTGGTTTAAATGAGTTGTTGATACTTATCCTTTGAAACATTTACTTCATTATGCCCAAGGTTTTGAATTTGACATACCCTGTTGGTATGGTCGTTGTGAAATCCCGCCCATGTTTTTCTTAACTGGTTTATATTATGCTTGGGTTACATGATAAAAGTATATGGGCACACGTTCATTCTAAAAATATATATCCATTGCTCTCATATGATAGTTCATACTCTGTTTTGGTGTGTCGAATAAGTTCACTGCCTGGAAAATTGTCAATCACCACATTAAATTTTTTATTATACTTTCCATGGGTATTGGTAAGCTTGGATATACGAGCTTGACAACTGTAGATATTAATTTTCTTACATAGTGTTACCCTTTAAAAAAGAAAAGGGGATGATATAAGTATTATTCTGAATATGTTAAGGATGGTATAAGGAATGTTGTGGTTATTCCACATATAGTAAAAAGAGTATGGAAAGATACCAAACCCTTGGTCATTATATTTGTTTTGAGATGCAATTGTCCCGGTCATTCATAATTTCATTTTACATACTTTTCATTTAATCCATGTTCTTGTTTATATATATATATATATATATATATATATATATAGAG